>JAOWBC010000458.1:19053492-19099135 GCA_028566105.1 Hypoplectrus providencianus
GTGTGTGTGTGTGTGTGTGTGTGTGTGTGTGTGTGTGTGTGTGTGTGTGTGTGTGTGTGTGTGTGTGTGTGAGTGCGAGTGTGAGGGGTTGGCAAGGACTGGGAAGGGCTTTCGCTGCAGCTGGGGAGCGAGGTGGGATGTTCTGTGTGCTATATATGTGTGTATGTGAATGTATTTGCAATGGCTTTTGTCTGGTTTCGTGATCTAGTGAGTGTGTGTTTGCATGAAGTGTGTGTTGTTGTATGGATGCAAATCCATGCGTATATGTGTCAATATGTGTGTGATGGACGGTGCTGCTCGTTGGTCAGACGGGGATGAATAAGACAGATATGTTGTGTGTGTGTGTGTGTGTGTCTGTGTGTGTGTGTTGATACCTTAATGAATAGCCCATTGTGCACTCTGCTCCATATCTCCACCGGCTAGCCAAAGGAAAGAATCTAGTTACTTCAATTGTGTGAGGGGGAACATCTAAAGGAAATTGATATATGGGGGTTGAGGTGGGGTGTGTGGGGAGGGGTAGTGGTGGGAGTACTGGGGTAGGGGTCCCAGGTGAAACAGAGAGGGAGAGTTTAGTTACCTGTGGTTGCTAGTATTCTAAACGTAATCATCCTACTTGTTTTTGAGTCCAGACAAAAATATCCTACAAACTTTCTGCATTATTTCTTTAGGCCAGCAGTGCGCGTCTCCACTGGTTGCAAAAAGACCCGACTTCTCATTGGATTTATTTATTATGCCAGTTAATATTTTCCTGTCTTCTTCAATACAACATGATGTTCATTTTGTACATTATAGTCCTATTTAGAGTAAAATTGACAATAAAGCAGGGTGTGCTTTATGGCGGGGCTACTTTGTCGTTTAAAGGACACTATCACAATGCACTGTGTGTTTCCCTCTTTGCTTCACAATTCATAGTTTCTAAACCACAAATGAATGGGAGCATCACAGTGATTTATCCACACTGTTGGATAGATTGCTGATACATGTACAGGTTGTCCATAAAGTCTCTTTACAAATTTATGACAAAAGCAGATGAACAAAGAAATATGTGGAAATTATTAGAATATGGGCACTAAATATTAAAGTTTCTTTCCTTGGAGAAATTGGCAAATGTTAGCATGCTAGCACATTAAACATTATTGTTAAGTAACATCAGCATGTTAGCATTGTCGTTGTGAGCACATTATAGTGATGTTAGCATTTAGCTCAAAACATTAACTCATAGAGTTGCTGACATGGCTGTTCATTGTTATATCTTGTTTTTCCACTGACTTGGAATGGATTCTCTTCCTGGTTGCACAACCAATTAAAATCAGTTTGAAACATTTTAAGTGCCATCTGTGATGACATCAGTGGGTGTGTCAGTTGCAGAGGATATGAGGATGGACTGATGGTCTTCTCCTTCTCCTTTTCAATAATAGTTGGTCCGATGTAGCTTTTTGGATGAAAATACATACCTTTAAAAGAGAAAAAAGGATTGCAGTTGAGCAGCGTGAACCTTCATTAATGGCACATCCTTGATTATAATGGCTACATTCAAAACTGGTGAAAACACTATGAGATTCCCAGAAAGAACCAAGATTGAAATGCTAATGATTCTAATGCTAACTGATTTTATGTTATTGATTCATAAGAAAACACAGAGTATCATCCCTTCCACTTAAGTGACAGGTTGAATTCATTTCAGATGCATTATGTTCAAGCAATATAAAAATCACCATGATAGAACAGTATTGCTAAGACCTTTAATCTTTGGGGCAGTCAGTCCAGGTTAACATTGATAACTTTTTTTCTTCTCTAGCCACGGATGCACTGAGCAGCCACTATCACACAGACATGCATCACACTCTTATGCTCCAACCAGGACTGGCCCATAAAGCAGAGCCCTGCTGCAGCTGTGACGGCAACAAGAGGCAAAAGGAAAGAAAAGGGGACGATTCAGGAAGAATAAGAGAAAGAGAGTCCTCAATGCTGCCTTGTATCCCTCACAACTGTCTCCTGTCTCCCTTTTGGTGCAAAATCAGTCACATTATTCTTTTACGTCCACCTCTTTTCATTTACCAGGCAGCTTGATTGTGTACAAGTGTGTGTTTGTATGTGTGTGAGTGTGTTTGCTTGTAAAGCCCCTCACACATCCCTACACATATAAGCAGATTTCATGGCAAGATTTGGAAACTCCCAAACAGCCCATCTCTGTAGGATGAGGGGACATGCTTGAAAAATGATAATTGGGCGGAATGAGAGGCGAGGGACGTGGAGATTGAGTCATTTGCAGGAAAATGCAGAAAATGATGTTCAAGAATTCAGCTAGGAACAAGGGAGTCCTTTGTTCCGATGTCCCTGCTGCATGTCTGGCTGGTGGCTGTTCGGGACATCATCACACAGCATTGATGTTCCTCTCTAAAATGTTCATTTTTAATGATTCTCTCACAGACAATTTTTCCTCCCCGGACTCAAAACAAAATTCTCATTAAATATCAAATTTAGCTTGACATTCTGGTAGCTGGGAACATAAATGTGCATGTACAGAAGTAACTGGATTCATTTCCCCAAAAAACTGCTCTTGAATCTAATTTTTGCTTCTATATATTTCTGCTTATTTTGTACATTTAAAAAAGGAAATATTGTGCTTCTAACTGTTTATTTACTCCAGAACTGTTTTCTTTGCTGTGAACAATAATCAGAATCCTAATCGGCTTATAAAATATGATTCACTGTTAGACATTATTGCAAATGAGCGCAAAGTCACGAATGAAGGACTTTAAGTTGTAATGTAGCAAATCTATAATGTGTTATTACTGTGCTTACTTTTAACAAGAGGTTTGATATTTTCTGTTCTCCTCAATATAATGCTGTACAATTTAACAGCAGCTCAAAGTAAAATACCCATAAGGTTGAATGATTACATTCATTTAACCGTTTCAACAAATCTTATATGTCAATTTAGCACAATTTCGGCTCAGCCGCCTCCATAGTTGTTTTTACCTCAACTACTCCCTGAGGAGTTCCTCTGTTTGCATCTGCACAACCAACGGGAGCACTAAAGGGACATGAGTCGGCTAGACGAGTCGGAATCACCCCTCCTCATCATTAATACATGCTTATAGACGCCGGTGGTCCAGTCTAAAACAACAACTGCATTCTAAGAACTAAGATAATTCCATGATCTTGCACTGTGCAAAGGGTATTCTTCAAACCAAGTATAAAGAAGTTCCTGTACAGTACAGTAACTGCTCGTGTTTGTTTGTGGGATACAGCCACATGCAGTTCTCCCAGCCCAGACTCTGAATGCCAACCAAACTCTTTCTGAAAGTTCTTTGATAGCATTGATTTCATAATTGTTCTTAAAAAAAGCGTACAAGTCAAGAAGAACAGTCTGAGACAGTTTGATTGGTTTAATTTGCTTTTAGATCATAAGAATTAATTCACCATGGAGCTGATTTTGCACAGAACTGAAGCTGATGAGTCATCTAAGGCCTTTACCCTCAGTGGATTAACTTTGATGAACTGGCCCTCAGTTTCTATGAAACCTTTTTCTTATGTTATTAGTGAATGTTGGTCTTTTAAAAGAGACAGAATTTGAATTTATTGTACTATACTATATATTGTTGCATGATTTTAAGACCAGACATGCAATGTTCTGGCTTCTTAATTGTATCAACCTTTGAACGATCATTGGCAATGCCTTCCACCATCACTGTTAGACTTGGAGACTTGAGTGACCTGGGTTTCTACTTCCTTTGTGTATCGAGGGCAGAAGCTGTTTTGGTGTAAGACCGAAAAACTGAGTGAGGCAAAAACAGGAAGAGGGGTGATGCTTCTTAGGAGGAGATATGGAAAACGAGGAGGATAAAAAAAGTCACTTTCCAATCATGAGTTTTTCTCGGAACATTGAATTAAGCAGCGTGAACGGGTGGGGGCCTCGAGGGTCTGGGGGTGGCTGGCCGCAAAGATGCCTGAATGAAAGAGTTCGTTGTTTGATGCTGGGAGAGGGAGATGAAAGGGGAGAGGGAGATGGCGAGTTTGTCGGACATCAGTCCCCTCTCCCATCGCCTTCTCACCCTGCGGCCCTCCCTCGCTCTGCCCATGTGAGCAAGAGTTCAAACACAGGGCCCACAGCTGCTAGCATAGACATAGTCACAGACACACACACGCAGAAGTATATATGTGGATGAAAACGTAGATATCCACATGCTCACAAACACATAAAACATATGGCAGACAGCAGACAGTCAAACTATTTGCAGAAATGCATCTGCATACATGTGATGCATACTCATGGCACACACACACACACACACACACACACACACACACACACACACACACACACAGACAAACAAATGGTCACATGTACATGCAGTGCCTTTAGGTGTCCACTCAAACACACCAGTCGATCACACACAGAAAGATGACGCATATTGTGGATTTTAAAAATCACTCAAACATTCAAAAACTTTATTGCCCAAGGATACCAAAGCAGCAAAAGACCCACAGCTGCTCTGTAAGTTAAAGACTGTGCAAAATGATGAAGTTATTGACTTAAGAAAGCACTTGTGACAAAATCATCTTGTGTAATAATATTCAATTCTATTCAGTTCACAAACAAATATTAAACTAAGGCCACTGCAGTGAAGCTGAGGACAGTTACCATGAAGAAATACCCTTTTAACATATGTTTTACATATCCTTGATAGTTTCAGTAAATGCCATTAAGATGGTCTGTCTCCCTCAATTGCTACACCTTTATCAAAATCTAACTGTAGGCCATACCTTACTAGAAAAACAAATTATATTGGGGCTATCCTAATGACTCCCAGTGTCTCAAAAATCATGCTACCACTATAATCTGATTATTCTTAGAGCTCTTTCATTTACACTGCCAATATCAGAATATCCATCATTTATTCCTTCAATATGGAAGTAGCCTTTGATCAAGTCTGTTGTGTTGAGGATTTATATTGTTGGGTTTTGTGTTGCACATGTCCAGCGGCTGTTGGAGAAATATGGACTGTCAAAGTTGGAGTTCATTAGATACCTTTGAAACAAATCATTTTGTGAAGACTAACCCTGCCAGGTCACGTGGTTGTGGTTACCAGCAGTTAGTTGCTGCTTCAGCTGGTCCAAGAAGTGCTCTATGGGGTTCAGGTCAGGGGACATTGCTGGCCATACCATATGAGGCACTCTGACTTCCTAGAGTTGAGCTGTGACAATTCTAGCATGATGTAGGGTTAGGGCTAACCTTATCATCCATGAACAGAAAGTTGGGGGTGTGCTGGATGAATTGGAGGATGATGATGGGTTCTGTGATGTCTCTGATGTAAGAAAGTGCAGTGACTGAGCCATCTACAATCACCAAATCCGTTTTGTGCTTACTGGTGTTGCCTGCCTTGGCTGTTGGACCTCCTCCACCAAAGCGAACCCTGAGGACCATGTTGACCTCAGCATCTTTCCTTGTCCAGCAACACTGAGCACCGTCATTTCTGTGCAAGGTGACTCTACATGCATCAGTGAACCGGACGGTAGACCACTGCTGCATTGTCCAGGTCACATGGTCTTGGTATTGGTCATCATTGTGGTCCATCACTCGTAGGGCTCCAGTCCTGGGTCTGTCACAAACACTGCCAGTTGTTCTGTGTCTTGCTGCAAATCAACTGATGACACTTTGAAACACATCAAGTTTACGAGCAACATGTGACTGGCTGCTACTGACCTGAAGGCACGCTATGGCCAGCTAGCTGCTTGTCTGCTAAGTGATGTTATGTGTTCATGGCTGCTTGAATAATGAACTTGGAATGATTTACTGGTGATACCAGCTTTTTATACCCTCAGATCTTTGAAACTGATGCCACATTAAAAGGGTTGTCTTTTTGTAATTTTTGGTATTGGCCCCAATATGTAAGGTGCACTGTACACACTGAGACCATAACATGGAAAAACCTAAATGAGGTCTATCATCCGAATATAAGTGCCTCCCTATCCAAAAAATCCCTGAAGTAAAACATAAAACCCACTGAGGACCTCACAATATCCCTAACTTATTGTGAGTAGACTATGTTAATATTATGTTAATGCTATATACCAACATGAAAATACTTTACACTACTCTGCAACATGGGTTGTCAGCTTGAGTGATGGACATTTTGTTATTTTCACCACCTGTAACTCTATTACTCGCATTCAGTCTGGCACGTCCAGATCAGAAATAACATCAGTGTAAGGGTTCAAGTTATCAGGCCCCACAAACAAAGCCGCCATTGTCGTGGTCAGCAAGAGACGCCTGTCACTGTTCAGTGTTGTGTCTGTTCAATTGTATTTCCACTTGATCAGTTAAGATAATTCTATTTCAACGACATCAAGTTACATTAGAGCAGCTTGATCTGCTCGGTCGACATACTAACTAGATGGGCGCCAAATTTGTTCTCTTACTCACTTCTTTCTCTTTGTTCTGTGGATCTGCAAAGACAATAAATGCTTCTGTGTGAGAGGTAGGGATCTAAGAAGAGTTTTGGCTAACTGTTCTGGGATTGAAAGTGCTTGTTGTTAACATGAACATACAAGGGACCATAAAGCACAAGTCACTGATGGAGAACATTCATTTTGTGTTTTAAATACAATGCAGTAATGCATTTAGGTTGAATTAGGTTGAATTAATGTATTCTGGTATGAATTGATCATTATAAGTTTAACTTTCGTTTAGTTTAACTTTTTGGTACTAATTGTAATTGTATGTCACTCATAATTGTGGAAGCCAATTTCTGCCAACGTGATTTAAAAAAATATATAGTCAATCAGTCAATTCAATTAGAATTATTTTTAAAATGATGAATATCTCAAAATAATGAATTAGTCTCTCAACCTAACACGTGGGAGTTGTCACGGGCAGTTCACGGGTTTGGATCCAGATGCGAAAACAGTGGGATGAGCATAGCTTGGAAAGTCCGCTCGGGGAAACCGGCACAGGTCGATAACCAAGGGGCAGACGTTGGAGACTGAAGGCAGGTCAAACTGGGGACAAGCAGGCAAACGGGGAAACCAAGACACAGGCAAGAGTTTGGTGGCGGGTAATCAGTCCATGGAATGACGCTGGAAAGTTCTGCATGACGCAAGGAAACAATCTGGCAGAGTCTGTGTGTCTGACTGGGGCTCATATGAGAATGATTGGCTGATGCAGGGCAGGTGTGTGATTGGCTGATGCAGGACAGGTGTGTGATTGGCTGATGCAGGACAGGTGGGTGATTGGCTGATGCAGGACAGGTGTGTGATTGGCTGATGCAGGGCAGGTGTGTGATTGCAGGACAAAAACCTTCAGGATAAGACACTTCATAAAAGACACTTCAAACAGTGAGTTAATGTTTTTAACTTCATGAACTGAAGTAGTTATGAGTCCGACGCGGGAAGTGGAAGAGAGTGACCAATTTTGTAAAAACTTGATAAACTAAACATGAGGCACAGAGGTTCAGTTATGTTTTAATAATATTTTTTTTTCACATGGGACATGAGCCTCTCTCCTTGGTGAAAGACCATCTTCCAACCCGAGGTCATCTCCTGTTATTTATATTTCGCATCGATGTCACTCATAATAACTGTTACCACTAGAGGGCAGTGAAGGACATTCTAACACTGAAACTTGGGCTCAAACCATAGACTATAAAAATATCAAACATTCACACATTTCAAACATCAAACATTCTACAGGGGAGACAGGTTCAAAATGTTTGACAGGTTCAAACATCCTACAGGGGTGACCAGTCTCTAAAGATTATCGATACTAAAGGCATGAAGTTTGCTTTATTCAGTTTAACCTTGAAATCATATTTGTGTTTGTTTGTTACTCGCATTAGATGTAAATAACATCACTGATGCTTTTCTCATCAACTGTGGTCAGAATAGCTTATACTGCTGCTTTGTACATGTTGTGGAAGTATGTGATACGTTGGGTAACTAAATGCCTTTATGTCTGGATTAATATCCATACAGCTCAAGGAACTACATCTGGATGACTGCCGGTTGCATGCTAATATAACAGTATATATCCTAATTAAAAGATGCAATTTAATTGTAATAAAACGATATTTATTGTGCCAAATGATGTAATTTGTCTCAGGTCCAATCTGAACACTCCATTACACTTTTCTTGAGAATGTTCCTCATTAAAATGACAGGGCTTTTGTTGTTGTTGTTGTTGTTTTATGCAGAAATTGGATTTTCTGAGGCAGGTGCAAGCAAACTACGGGCTCAAGATGGCTGAAGAGTTTGCTGGATGAGTTGATACTAATGATGGAGGGGCTTGTCTGAAATGGGGGTTTCCACTGCTAAATGTGTGGATAATGTCCTGAAGGAGAAAGGCTTAATGTTGAAATGCGGGAGTGAAAGCGTAACGGATCCAAGCATAGCAGAATCAAAAGCAGCTGATGAATAATAATAAAAAAAAAAATAGAGCCTGGGAGCACACAAATTCAGATATAAAGACAGAAAGTGAATAAGCTGGAAACAAAAGGAAGGATCTTGAAAAAGGGGTGAAACAGTAACACACAGATCAGTTAGGAATTAGTGCCTCGGGAAAGATGGTAAGGAAATGACATGGGAAAAGGGGTATAAATCCCAGGAGAGGGATGGAGGGATGGAAAGGTCGAGAAGATGATGGAGACACGCATGCACACACACACACACACACACACACACACACATCCCATAATTAGCACGCTAACAGGCATTTAAATGTCCCACACAAAGGCACACTGTTGAGCCTTGCCACATTGGAGACAATACACAATAGGAGTCAGTGGGAGCCCCCAAATCACCCTAATAGCCGGCGTCCCAGCATGGCTTCTCCTATTTTACCATTCCACCGATCACACTCATTCACTCACTCACTGACTAGCTAATGAAAAGCTGATAGCCTCGAGGCCCGTGGTCACCGAGCAGCTTGCCCCTTCCTCCTTATTTTCCTCTTTTCATCTTTTTCCTTGTCGGACAGAAATGTTCTCCTGAGGTTCAGAGGTCCGACTCATGGGTTATTTCGCTGTGGGGTTCTAGTGCATGGGAGCAGCGAGGGGCTGACAGACAGGGATGGAGGATATGTAATTAAAGGAAGATCAAAACAGGACAAGCATGAGGGCTGAAGGGGAAGTCCCAAACACAGGAAGATTTAATCTTGATTGAAATCTTAGCCTGGTGTCACCAGATGCTGTATGAATAACTTGGAAATTTTTGTGCTTGGTTTCAACACTCTACATACAGAATTAATAGGAACATAATTACCTTCCATAGCAATCAGGACAAGCAGCACAAATGTGTGGTACATGTTTTGTTTGGATGTCAATGTTGGCTTACAAGCCACATTTGTAAAGAGAAAATAAAGTCCAGCGTTGTTGTTGTGATGCTGAAATAATTTTATGTATACAGATGTATAGAGGGACGTAATGATGTGACTCTTGTACCTGTGGAAAAACAAACAGGTTCTCAGAAGGTTCTCAAGTTGAACCAACTGTGAATCCCCATCAGCCCAGCACTAGAACTAGATTGCTGTTGGTCATTGACTTCTGTACAATCAACTTCTTTTTTGCAGCCAGTGGAGTCGCCCCCTACTGGCCCTGTTGTCTCTTGATCACATGTGAAACCAGAAGTCAAGATAACTTATTCATGGTGACAATTAACTTGCATACGTAGCTTTACATATGGAGCAAACGCATTTATTTCAAATCATGATATTTTTCGTAAAGTGAACCAAGTAGTTTAAATTTAAATTTTAACATTAACTTCATGTTGAAAACTGCAATTGTCTATCTGTATGTGATGAGATGGAATGAGGAAGTTTAAAATGGGTAAACATGACACACAAAATGTCCCTAAAAGTGGCACAGTTTAAATATATTTCTCATTAGATCAAGTGAGATCTGGACAGAAATGATTTAATAATGACAAAGGAACAAATGTTGCACCGTTGGTCCAAGGGTCCAAATTTACCTCTAAGATATATATCTACTAAGATACACTGATACTGATATGGATATTTGTGCTTCAGGTCTTACAGCAACCGGAATGCTGCTGATTCATGCCATAATACAACACAGGATTCATTTTGAATAGATGTCGTTACATCCTTCTGTAAATTTCTGTCCTTGTTACTGAGACCTGTTGGCTACTGTTGTGTCTGTGTTGGAACTATTTAAATTAAAGTTCTGGGATTGGCCAGCAGGGGGCCCTGGCCTCTCATAGATACTTTTTGCAGTGAATAGAGGTATGCTTTATTGAGTCAGGCAGAAAAATAATGTTTTTTTCCCACATTAAAGATCAGTGCCATTATGAACTCATTGTTTTGTCCATTATGTTATGTGCTGTGAGAAGCAACACCCAGTGATTCAGCTAAAACCCTACCAACACAGACAGCTAGTAGAGGGCAAATCTGATCTGACTTGTATCGTGTGGGGTTACAAATTTCACCTATTGTGTTTCTTTTTTTCTTAAAACATTCGTGAATTTATAATCCAGTTTTATACTTCCTTCAGTCCACCACTAGAGGGGGCACATGGTTCAGTGTTGGCTGCTGAAGCTCTCTGATGGAAAGGCTGCAGAGGCATCTAGTGGCTGCGCAGCTTCAACATGAGCAGATGCATTGGTAAACAAAAACAAAAAAAAAAAAAACAGTTTTACGTGAAGTGAAAAGTGAACCAGCACTGTATGCATCTTTCAAAAGGTTTACAAAAGTAGAAACAGACATAATTATATAAATATTTATTTGCAACATCAAAAGGTATACAAGGAAGAATAAAGTGCTTTGTACTTAGTAGTTGTACTTGTAGTTTTTTTTTTGTTTGTTTTCTTATTAGTTTATTTCATTTAGGACAATAGTTTGCTTAGTGCATGTTTATCAGTAGATCAATACAAAGCAGGAAGCAAAGGAAACAAAACACTATGTCTGTTACATAAAATGGCATTTACAGTGGGTGTTTTCCTGCACTCGAGTTGGCTTCCCTTTTGTACGCATGTTGAAATATGAACCACTTACACAATCAAAAACCAACATTACTGAGAGGCTGTCATACACTGCCAGTCAATACCTTTAGAAAGTTGTGTTTTAATGGTCATTTCATTTTGAATCACCTTAAAATTAGGTAGTAAAAGAAAAATGCATTAGAAAAAAATATCTAGTGTACCTGCACCTTTTAATTTAATGGTAGTGAATTCAAGTTGTAAACCATACTGGTGTAGTTGTCATATTTAATACTAATATTGCTTACACGTTTTAACACCTGCATGTGATAAAGCCCTGACTGGGATCTAAGAGAACCCATAGTTTCTTGTCACAGTGGGAAAGTACACTGATCGGTTCATTTGCTGATACTTGCTGCAACTGCCTTTCACTGTAGGTGTGCACTGACTATGGATATACATCCCATTTAAAGAAATCTGAACTATGCCTGTAATATTTGATAAGGCCTCACTCAGTACAAGGTTTCTAAAGAAAAGGTATACTAAAGTATACTATGAACAGCATCTTGGTAACTTGAAATGTAAATATACATATACTTTTAAGAGTTGATTACCTCACATTTATAAAAACATTGGTTTAAAGTAAATTCCATTGACTGGCAGTGTATGTTTGTCAGTGAAAAAGAGACATATGCTCAATATGTTTCCTGAATATTTAGCAAGCTTTGCAATGTAAACTTTTGTCTAGAGTCAAATAATATGAAAACATACACTTGCTCAAGCAATATAGCCAGCAAAAAAAAAAATCTAAAACAAAATTTGTGTGTGTGAGCTGTGTGGCTAAACGTAAAAGGAAAAAAAATATTTTACATCCTAATGGTTCACATTGTGACCAAATGGTATTAAAACAGTTGGTTTCAGTGTGTTTCAAGTACATGGTGGAAGAAAATTGCCACATTTGATAATACGTAAGCTTTAATTAAAGGTACCATCTGCTCCTCATTGTAAACTCAACCTGCCTTTTTGCTGCCCACACAGAAGGAGGGCATTTGTCATGTATTTTACAGTTTTTGTAACAACTTACACTGTAATTTACCTGGCATACAGTAACACTTGACTTAGTTCTCACTGGCCCAGCCCAGTGACATATTGCACATTTCCAGACACCTTACTCCTTACTCCTCCTCTCCTTTAATCCCTTTGTTCCTGTCACGCCTCACGGCTTCCTGCTATCAAACACATGATCACACTTCGGCTGCATGTAGCCCAGTGTCCAACTGATAAATCATAATTTCCTACTCTGAAAATGTTTGGCGAACAATAACAACACCAATATGAATGAAAGCCTCTAAGTATTGTTTCTGTTATCACAGGCAGCAGCCTCCACAAGAAACGAACTGGGGAAAAGAATAACAGACGAATAGACGCAAAGTAAATGAAACTACTTAGACTTCTGTTGGTATCTGTGACCTAATTACAGTTGTGGTTACTAAATTAATATTCTCTATAAGTCGAAATTCATTCCTCTACACTCTGTGCTTTGTTTTTAGACAAAAAAAAACTAATAACAGGAGTTTTCTTTTTTCTCTTAAGTGTACTATATAAGGGGTGTTGTTATGATATATGGAACAACGTTTCACGAAAGGGGCAATAGCAGACTTTGCAGGGTACTCTGCAGGAACCATTTAAATCCATGAACCGCATGGAAAATAGCAAGCATAAATTAAGCACACTTTGATAAAACAATACACCTTAAAATGGACCTTTAAAGTTGTGAGCTTGGTCCTCTTCGAAAAAGAAGAGAATTAAACATCAAAACTGCTATTGCTTTCATAAAATCATGTTTACATTCACAAAAAAAATAAATATATATTTGAAAGTTCATATCTTAAATATACAAGATGTGCTTACAGTCTAACTAGACTCAAGTTCCTGTACTTTTACTGCCATTGTGCTTTCATTTGGTCATGAAATTGTGATAAAAGAAAACCCTACAACCCTGTTTCCTAACAAATAACATTTCCATACAGCAAAGGCGCATAATCAATTACATTTCAAAGGAAACATTTCCTCATGGTCT
Organism: Hypoplectrus providencianus; assembly: GCA_028566105.1. NCBI lineage: Eukaryota > Metazoa > Chordata > Actinopteri > Perciformes > Serranidae > Hypoplectrus > Hypoplectrus providencianus. The sequence continues at coordinate 19,066,505 of JAOWBC010000458.1, forward strand.
TAAATCCGTGGTCAACACTGAAAGAGAATTACTTTGTTGTTTTTATACTACAAATATACATGGTTAGTCGTGGTTTATCTTGTTTAGGCAACTACTTCCCAAAGGTCAGGGGGAAAAGTTTACACAACTGCCAGAAGTGGTTACAAAGTACTACTACTTAATGGTGGTATTCTGGATCAGAGTCCTGTGTTTGTTTGACAAATTGTCGACCCCTCCAGGATCATGCTGTTTGTTATACTCAATATCCTCACTTTTCCATTTGCTTTGACACTCTAACATCACTTCCACCATTCTAATGTCTTTGACCACGAGAGGGAACCACTAATTATGAATATAGATACAGGTTGTGATAAGCTGCTATACATACAAACCATGGGGACATTTTTGGGGGGACAGTCTAGTAGTTTAAGTAAAAGCTTGTGGTCTGGGGGTGCAATGGCACACCCCATTGAAATGCTGGTCTCATAAGCAAGCGGTCCAGGTTTAAGTACAGCTCAGGACCCTATCCCGCAGATTGTGGTTTTGGTTATATAGGTAAGAAAAAGAAGAATATGTTTTCTTTGGAACTAAAAAACGCAGTTTAATTGAATAGAGTGTCATTTTTAGGAGACAGGGTTGTTGTATTCTTTTTCCTGCAGAATTAGTCTGGTCGACTGTTATGACTCTCCAAGGAGAGCAGTTGCGAGTACCAAAGATAATTTAGGAATATGTAATCTGTGTTGTAATCTCTCATCTCAAGAAAAACTATTATAATTGTAAAACAACACTTGCAAGGCAAAAGGGGTTTATATCTGTACATGCAATCCAAAGTTGAACATAAACAATCTTTTCTTGAGGTCCAACTCCCTGCAGAGAAAGTTAGAAGGATTTGTGGGTGAATAAAGAAGAACAATCTTTAGATCTCTTGCTCACTCTTATAGGATACTGGATCAAGAGGGATGGCAGTCTGGAGGATGTCAAACTCCATCTGGTTATTATCCATGTCCAGAACACACATGACGCTGTGACTGCCTGATGTCATGGTCGCAGTGTCCTGGAACATATTTTGAAAGTCTACAGATACTGAAGTCCTCCTTTCCTCTGCCCTCTCCATCCCTACAATCTGGGAGTCAAAGATGTCATCCTCCTCCTCTCCACCACTCAACGCTACCTCGTTCTCGTAACAAAAGGCGCTCAGCGACCTGGGAATCAAGTCTTGTGCGGATCTGCATGTGGATCTACATGCGGAGGCAGGAGAGGCAGCAGAGGAGGCCCGGCTTGCAGCCTCATCGAGTTCTTTGGCGCTGAGATGGGGCGTCGAAGCTACCTCATAGGTATTGTGGAAGCGAGCATAGTCTACCTTGTAGCGGTCCCGGTCCTCATAGATCACAGGCTCAAACCTGTGACCCCAGAAGATCTCTCTGGCAAGGTAGGAGCTACGAAACTGAGTGGTCATGGCCGTAGCCTCTACCATCCCTTCCAGGATCACAACAATCTCAAAGTCATCTGCCTCCAGATCAGCTCGGCTTAAAGTGTACAATGGGCTGTCTTTATCAATCTCATGGATTATAACCAGCGGGGATACAAGGAACAGTCTGTCTGTTCCCTCATCATAGCCCACATTTAGGTCCATCTGCTCCAATGGGATGAACTCACCCTCTGCTGTGACATATGAACGTATTAGTTGGGCACGGACATGAGCCTCCACGATGTGGCTCTTCCGCAGGTTGCCCACCCTCCACATGAGGCACAGCTTTCCATCACGCATGGCAATGACGGCATTTTTAGAGAACACAAGGGTCTGATTCCTCTTCTTTGGCCGCGCCATCTTGGCCATGATGGTTCCAATCATGAATGAGTCAATAATGCAGCCAACAATGGACTGAATGACCACTGTTAGCACAGCGACAGGGCACTCCTCGGTGACGCAACGCCAACCATAACCAATGGTGGTCTGGGTTTCCATGGAAAACAGGAGTGCCCCAACAAAGCCCCGGACATGAAGTATGCAGGGCATCCTCTGTGTCTGCCCTCCAGGTGTGTATCCAGAGTTGGGTCCGTGCAGCCCCACCATGGCCAGTCCATCACCTTTCCCCATTGGCTGCTCCTCAAAGTCCCCATGTACCAGGGAGACACTGTAAAAGATAATACCAAAGAAAAGCCACGAGACCATGAAGCTTGTGCAGAATATAAGTAGCAGGTATCTCCAGCGGATGTCTACACAGGTGGTGAAGATGTCAGCGAGGTAGCGCTGCCTCTTTTCATCCATGTTGGTGAATAGAACATTACACTGTCCATTTTTCTTTACAAACCGGCTCCGTACTTGGCTGGAGCCCCTTGTCAAAACCTTGCCATTGTAGTTGTTCATCCCTTCTTGTCCCCTTGCAGCAGAGGCCTCCGACCTCCTCCTACTGTCTTCTGTGTCACAGACTGAGTCCTGCCGGAAATTGATGGAACTATGGCCGTTATGGAATCCTAAGCTAGAAATCTTCTGGCGTATCTCTTCTGGTAAAATGTCTGACACAATGTTGTACCTGTTGGGCCAACAGAGAGAGGGAGATTGAGAGATTCAAAAATCTGGTGACATTTGACAAATACATTTAATCATATAGGATTTAAACTTTTCTTGCCAAGATTAGAAAGTAATTTGGTTATAAGTGTGTGCATCTGTCAGCTTCAAGGTCCCCTCTGACCACAACTGCAGAACATTGTTTCTCAGGCTCAAATCCAACATTTTTTAAGTTACTCAGAAACCTTAAATATGTAGAATTAATAAGTAAAAATGAGTATAGGAGCTATATCTTTAAAATTATCTTATGCACAATATGGGAAAGAGAAACAAAGAGCTGCATAGCAGCTTACAGAGCCAGTAATCTTATTGATCCTTGTGTACTTTCCAGTGTAGCATCCAAAGCATTCAAAGACACAATGTACCTCTCATGGACAGCAATAGGAAGATAATGCCTGACTCATTAGGGATACTAAGGATGGCAGCAGTATCAAAAAGGGAACACTTATCAGTGACCACAGTGATTAAAGATGTATTTCACTCACAAATAATCTTCTCAAATTGACCAAACTTCCGGTCACCTGAGTGTATCAATCCTCTGTCTATGTCCCTCTCCTTTACATGGAGGATTACCAGTTGGGAAGGTGAGTTCAGTTTAGCTGTGTGAGAAGGATTGCTGTGATCACAGATTATAGGATTATATCTGAGTCAGTGTCCATCAGACAGCCCATATTTAGATCGACCAACATATATGTCACTGATTATATATAGACAAATGCGTTGGCAAACTCTTTTTTGAACAGTTAATAGGCCACTGATGATAAGCAATCACATGCTTGGGGGAAGATTTTTGCTGCCTATAACAAATAAATCTATCTTTAATTTTTGTTGTGGTAAGTTTTTGTCTTGCTATACTCTATGGCTAAATGTTCTCCAATATTTTTATACAGACCTTAGAGACAATAACACATACAAAACTGTGAAACAAGTGAAAACTGATACAAACAATACCAGAATTCGACAAGGTCTAAAATCAAAATACTGTGTTTATGTAGCAGACCAGTAATGTGCTTTCTGGGCAATATTCTATCTTCAGCAGATTGATGGCCAGCTCCACTTTATGGAGTGGAAACATTAACATGACTGGAATTGTCCAGTACAGCTCCACTCTTGTAGTTCTCAAAGCAGGTGCTCAGTAACAGTTGCTTGAAGGCAAGAACTGTCAGGACAGTGTAGGATGGCCTTGGCCTTTCTAAGGATGTGCTTTCTGTAAATATCCCTGAGCCGGGCCTGACTCAGCCTGACTAGCTCACCATATTAGCAAGCCCAGGCTTACCGGTCATTTTACTTCCGGAGAAGACAACATTACAAAAGGATTGCATTTTTTTTTTCTGTAGAACATAGAAACCCCAAGGCTTTTGTAATACCCCTTGACACTGCAACACCTTACAAATAATTAATTAATACATATACAAAATTAGATAAAGATAGTATGTGCTATCAGAATAATTGTTCCAAACAATAGCAGTTTCAGGATAATGAATCACATATGTGACAGAACACGAAATATCTAACATTCAGTGGCAAATTATGCCATAAAGGATACTGTGATATCATTTGGGCGAATGTTACAGCAAGTTCAAAGGCACAAAATGATTTAGGGGGGAAATATAGAAACACATAAATGCTTTTAGGTGTTAGAAAATTAAGTCAATTATGTAATACTTGTGGTGGTAGTTCAACAAGAGCAGATGTTATGTATGTTTATGTTTAGATGGGGAAAACCTACTCTGATAATGTAAAATCCTGCAGAAAGGTTGCTAGCATTAGTAGTCATGGCTGCGCCTAATCACGGTATGCGTGTTGCTATGGTTAGCAGGAGGCTAAACGATTAGCAATGTTTTCTCCCCATCTCTGTGATAGCTTAGGCCTTCTATAAAACTGGTCCTACACAGCCAGCTAAGAAATTAAATCTCTCACCTGTTGGACCTACTTGTTCCCATGGCACCCAGGCTCTCTGGTACGGGGTCTGGGTTGGAGGCCAGACTCTTTGCTTCTCCAACAGATCAGGCCTCCACCACTGAGGTGGTGCTTGGGCCACTGAGAAGACAGCTGCAGGAGAAACAGACAGGAACAAAATTAGTTGATACAAAATCACTGTTATCACATTGTAACACATAAACACATAGCTTCTGTAGTGGGAGGGTAATTCAGTAAAGTACAAAGAGTTGTTGATTGATTTTTGTATCTTTTGAAGTGGATTGAGACTTAATCCTGATTAAATTCTGCAAAAAGTCTCAAGGAACAGTGACCCTATTGGACTCTGCTCTTTATCGTGCTGTATGTGGGTGTAAGTGGTGGTTTAACATATCACCTGCATGATGGACACATTATTATGAAGCAAAGTGTAATTGGGTTATACTAAGCAACATGTTCTAATCCAGCCATACACGCCACACGTACATTTAAATGTTCAACTGGGAGCTACTCCTGGGCAACACACTCAGTGGTTGTTTCAGTCTTTATATAGTCATTTAGTGTCATTTTTTGGTCTTTTTGAGTGTCTCATGTCTCTGTGAGTGACATTTTGCAGGTTAAGGTCAGTGGGGTCCCTGACACTGGAAGATCAAGAGTTTTTAATGCCATAGTACAGCGTTTGGGTCTGATAACATAATACATGATATCCAGAAAACCATGCCACTCTGAACCATTTAGAATGTATGTTTATTTTTTATTTTTTTCAATTTGACACAGTTACACAATTCAGAAAGAAAACAGCAATCACACGTTATGATAAAAATTTGAACTTTGCGATGATCCTTGAAAGGACAGATACAGCTACAGATGTTTCTATTAGAAAAAGTAACCAAAATAAAGCTTAGAATTGTGATATCAAAATAATTTTATGTAATAATCTTATTTCAAACCTTGCCAAAAATGAACCATTTAGAATAACTACATCCTGTTAAAATTAAATTCGCTCGTCAGTGACACTGTGAAGCCATGACTGATTTTGTTGAGACACGTGACAAAGTCACTGAAAATCAGTAAGAACAGCAGGGTGCTTACACAGAGCAAAGAGGAGAGGACAGGTGAGGTAGTACCAATGCAAACAGCTCAATATGTATAATTTCTGTCAATATAAATATGTTTTAATGCACAAAATATATTTTTAACTGTTTCCATTTCTAGCCACCCTTTTTTATACAGGTACAAGAATGTGAGGTATTGAAATAAAAGGCCACAGTGAGTAAAATATAAAAAGAGCAGAAACGCCGTAGGGTTTAGCAGGTTAATAAGTTAAATTTAAATTCCAGTCACCAAGAGGGTGTGTAAAGAGTAAATATTCACATGTTATTTGTGGCCTGTCTCCATACAGGTGTCCCCAACACCGCAGCTGTGAAATAAGTTCTCCCGCTCCCAGCTGTGTCTACAAAAAGAAGACGCAATCCATCATCAGTGCTGTCTCCCGTCTGCTGCAAAGATTTTTATAACCTGTAATGAACCAGAGGCTGGAGAGGCAGAGCACGCAGCAGAGATGAGACACACGCAATACCAACCAGTTCATGTTTACCAGGTAAAAGTAGTTCACTGAAGCCAGTTTCCATAGGAACATGTCTCCTGTGGCATTTGGGGGATGAAGTGAAGTGAGGAGTCACCAGAGACACAGTGCTAACAGGGGGGCCAGTGTACAGTATTAAGTGCTCTTATAACATGAGTCAGAGAGGGAGGGGGGCTGGATGAGAGAAAGGGCAAAAGGGCAGCGGTGCAACATTTACATTTGATCTTAAGTAGATTCTAAATAAGGTGCAAAAGGTGACTCTTAGTGGTGACCTTTCTGATCCATATTACTGAGTGAGAACGTAAATGAGGGTGAAAGAAACCTGTAAGCTAACACTTGGGTCAAAAGGCATTTTCAAAAAGCTTTTATGTTTTGCTTTATCCTACTTATGTTGCTAATTATTAGCCCAGAGGACACTCCACTGAGAGCAGAAGGAGTTCCTGTAATTGGAGGAAGACATTTAACAAATCACACAGTTTACATTTATGTAATCTTTATTTTCGGTTGTCAGTTTAGTTTATTGTTATTATGTTTTTTTTAGCGATTGTATGGTTTTTGGTCTGGTGTTTGGTGTTCATACAGTAGTAGAAAATACTAGAAGAAACTATGTTGAGACATATTTGTGTGAAACCAATATTTATGTGCACAAATCAGTTGCTGGTCTATAGTCTGTTGGAACCAGTGGTGGAAAACTATTCAAGTCCCTTACTTAAACTAAAAGTATGAATACCACACTGTGAAATTAGTGCAGTATGTCCCCACTCAGATTGTTTTATTCCAAATATATTGGTGAAATATTATATATTGCAATATATTGTTATAGGGTTTAATTTATAAAACAATAAGAAGAGGAAGAAGATGTCTGATCAGTTTAAAATTATCATGTTTTTTTCATTTAAAGCTTGAAATGAAAAGTAACTAAAGCTTTCGGCTAAATGTAGTGCAGTAAAAAAATACAATATTACTTCAAAATGTATTGGATTATAAGTATAGAGTTGCTATACTTCTCTGTCTTTCTTTCCTTCCTTCTTTCTTTCTTTGCCCAATAGTCCTGCATGAAATCTAACATATTTTGTCATATCCTGCTGTTGTGACCATAGTGGACATAATTAGTGTGTACCCTTGCATTGTTTATGTCTTTTCCAGGATGTCTGCATCAGTTGCTCTCCCCTATTCTGATATATTCACAGATGAATAGTCAGTCATAATCTGCTGCACTGTAATAAGAAACATGAAGTCACTTCCTGGAGATTTCATGACTGTTAATCCCAAAAGAAGCACTCAGAGAAAGACAAAGAGGAGAAGGTTGGATTAAGACTCAGTGTCCACTTCCCCCAAAGCCTCTGATAATCGCCCCTGATGGGACACACTGTTGCATCTGCCACAAAAACAAATTAAACATCCAGTGGGACTCTTACTTTATAGGCTGGCAGATATGGCAGCTCATGGAGTAATTATGCAAATTATGACTCATATTTCACTATATGCTGGTCCTGAGCGGTCATTTAAAAGAGGAATGTAGCCTCACTGTCTCATAACGGTTGTATGACATTACCAGATGCATTCAAAGGCAAATTATGTAACCTGATTGTGATGATTGTTTAAAACTACTGGCAGAATAACTTTGTTACATAAATTTAGTCTAAATTTAGTCCTGAGTCAAGGCCCGGGTGAGCCTGTCTCACTAAAGGCCTTTATATTGGGACACTGTGACTGCTTTGAGCCAGTCATACCACTGAGCAGGTTCACCTCACATCCGTCTTATTTCCCTTTGTAAAGCCCGCTTGTTCAATATGAAAGCGGATCGATACATAGCCCTGGTTTCACCTCTGCACGTCACGAGCCAACCCACAGAGAAGAATGATTCCCACGCTACCAGCGTATACCAGACAACCTCCATGTTGGCCTCATTTTAGGCTTTTTTCATGTTGTCCAGTTTTAGTCTTTGCAGAACATATTATTGCAAGAAGTTCATGTGATAGATCAGTCAGAATAGGTCCAACTGTTGTTGATATGAGTTAGTGGACATTCACATGTATTTGCACTTTACTTTAAGAAGATGTAACTTTCAGAATGTGTTTGGATCTGCAGACTGTGACACTGAATATTTGTTTACTGGATACAAAGAGAGAGAAAGGCCGCAACAATTACAGATTATCAGCAAGGTCATCTACTGTCTACAGGTGCTTCAGCCGGTAAAGGTGAAGAGATAATGCTTTATGTACTAAACTGCACTGCTGGTTAGTTTTTGGGATCAATTGTTAAAGAGTAATAGAAGCATCTGATTTTGTTCTGATTCAGCCAGTACAGTTAAGGCTTTTTAATATTTCCTTCTTTGGTGATATTCTTCTTCTTCTAGATTAATAACCTTACCATCCATGAAGCCGTTCTTTATTCACACCCAAAGTATCACTTAATAGCCAGGTTCTCCTGTGATAGTCTTGATTATTTAGTAGCTGTTCCCTTTCTCTTCTCTTTTCTCTCTCGTTTAGTTTCCCTCCTAAAAGCTGCAGACGCAACCTTCCTTCTAGATACATTATGAAATATACAAATCTTAATTTATATGGAGGCATAATGTAGTTTTTCCAGCCAATACTGATAATTAATTGCTAATTATGTTCAATATAGGCAAATACAGTGACCAACGATTTCTCATGAATGTCCCACAGCTCCAAACAAATCTAACTGACTCATTATTATCAACACATCAAAAACAATCAGTTGTGACTCTTCAAATGTTCATTTAATTTTAATAGTAAAGTACCCTGAAAATAGGCTACACTTTTATCGACTTTTATTTACTTTTTCAAATGAATTGAATGAATTGTTGTGTTAAAACTTGCACACTTTTCTACTATTTTTGGAATCCTCGCTGACCATTTCTTGCAAATAAGAATTGTGTTTTTGTTCTATAAAACTGCAAAAACAATGTCCTCTCTAGTCCAGCTTGTTCTTTTTCTCCTGTGTTTATTTGTGGGTGGCAAACCAACTTTAGAGTGCCTACTAAAGCTGCACCCGAGTGTGCCCATGCTGCACTTGTTAAGCCAATGAGGGCAAATAAGCTTTGTATTGTCGGCTGATAAATGATCACATTTCATTATCAGTATTATATGTATTCATATAAATGTATCATTATCAGCTGATAATTTATCAGTCTGATAAACTAATTTTTAAGTTGATCAACAGGTGCATAAAAAAAATCACTGCCTCGAGGTACCTCAATATGTGTGGCACTTCACTTTATCAGACACAGCAGCAGCTTAGGATGCCTGAGCTTTACTCTCTCGTGACATGAATTTCTTTAACAATTTCCAAACTGAATACATCACATTGTTATTGGGAACATCTGCTGAATTACTATGAGCATAAATGATACTCACCTTCCAAGTTAGTTGTAATTTGAGCTCCTTGTACTTTACTTTAAAGGTCCCACATCCTTAGATTCCTGTGGTCTGCGAGCCTCTCTTCACTTTTTTCTCTCTAAGTTGCTTCTTTTAGTTTCTTCTTCATCGCTTTTCACTTCTTTTTCCCTCCGTTGTTTCTCTCTTTTAATCCGTTACTGTCCTCCGCTGCCTCCTTCGCTGACTGTAATCCTGTCTGTGCCGTTCTCTCTGTGCGTACTCATTCACCCAGGGCTGAAAATGCTGTGTCAATCTCCCCTCTGCAGAGCATGGGCTCAGAAGGGAGGGAGGGAGGGAAGGATGAAGGAGGAGAGGAGAGGAGAGGAGAGGAGAGGAGAGGAGAGGAGAGGAGAGGAATTAAATAAAAGAAAGACAAAGAGTTAAAAGAAGAGGGGTTGATGCCACTTTGTCTTTGCACTCTAAGCATGTGTAGGTGTTGAATGACGCCTGATGTGCACATGTAAGCGAGCGAGAGGCTGGTTTGAGTCATGATTTCGAGGCTAACTCTCTTCGAGAAACAACAGAGATGATACTGCAACAGGTGGGAGACAAATAAAACATGGGGGCTTGAGAATAAAGTAGTAGTTGCCGTCATAGTTTTAAACCGTGAATCACCATGATGATTTCAGGCATGTTGCTGCTGGCCCGTAAACATAATCCTTGGTATTTTTACTCTAACACGGTTGTCATATCTCCACAGCTCCACAGAGCTGTTAACACATGTTAAATAAATGACACAGAGTTACACAGCACTTTCCAGCATCATCCTGTGCTGAATTACACTTTAACTTCAAGTGCTTTGCTGAGTCACCGGCCGACAAATCAAAAATTGTTGATGTTCCATAAAGGATGCAAAGTGGGAAGGCCACTCTTTAATTTTTTGACCAATCGTTAAAGAACTTACAAAATATACTCAACTACAATGTCAAACCACATGTGCTTTGGAAATTGATAAATAATATAACTGTAAACTCTTATCTGTTTCTGATATTCTCGTTGGTCTTGTTTCATATATTGCGTATTGATGATTTTTGATCACTGTTATTCATTGTCATGTTATTTTATGTATGTTTTTTATTTCGTTGTTAATTTTAACATTGTTTAAGTTGATTCTTCAAATGAGGCCCCATTGGTTTTCTGTCTCTTCCTCCACAACAGTATTCTTTATGTTTGTCATATATGTCATTTTTAATTGTGCAAATTTAACAAAACTTGTCACCATCACCAAGTGGTGACCCAGTTTCTGCTCTGGGACAGAGCTACACACCTGCCCTGCATCAGCCAATCACACACCTGCCCTGCATCAGTTAATCACACACCTGCCCTGCATCAGCCAATCACACACCTGCCCTGCATCAGTTAATCACACACCTGCCCTGCATCAGCCAATCACACACCTGCCCTGCATCAGCTAATCACTCCCCGGACATATAAGCCACACTCAGACACTCAGACTCTGCCAGATTGTATCCTTGCATCATGCAGAAATTTCCAGCATTTATCTATGGACTGATTAGCTGTTGTAGAACCCCCTGCACAACATTTGGACAGGCAAAAATAAAAAATTTTCCTAACCTCACTAAACCAAGCGTATATGTATTGTAGTGGAGTTATGGTCTCCCAAAAGAGATAAACCTGACCTCAAGAATATAAGTAGATATACTTTCTACTTCTGCATATTTCAAAGTTCCTCAGTGAAGCAGCCCCACATGAAATATCAAGCAGCTAATCAGCATTGGCTGTATGCATTCTCCTTTTTTTCTCCATTTATGTAACCACTATTTTGTACGTAAAAACAGAATGAGTGCAACAGCAGACCTCCAAACCACCTCAAAGATCCCAGCAGAACTTTGTGAGCTCTCACAGTCGTTCCGCCGGGTAATGAAGATTGACACCGTCTCATTATGCTCAGCAGAAAGCCCTCAAGAGACTTTTTTGTAGTTTAATTTAGAATTCTTCATCCAGATTCAACATGACTAAATGAAATATGAATTGTGCCAAACAGTTTCTATGGAAACCCCCTCAACCCCCCCTTCCCTTCTGTCCTCACCCACGGCCCCCCTTTTGCCCCCTCACTGCTCCCTCCCTCTGCCTACCTCTGGCTCTGTGTCCTTCCCTCTCCCTCTCTAAATTATAGAGCAGAGGGGTACCTCTATTCAAACTCTCTCTCTAACTGAATAGGGATGTGGGTGTGCATCTGTCCATATGACAAATTCACAGAGGAGGAATGAGGGGGCGGATGGAGACACAGCACTGTGGGTAGCAGCAACAGTGAGGCAAACAGAAAACAGAAAGTTAGAGGACAGACGGAGGGTAACATATGCATGACGAAGGAAACCGCACCTCTGAAAGGAGTCTGTTAGAGTTTTGCTGATGAGGCTGACACCATAACTAGTCAAGGGTCAATCAAACACACAAGGACTGTGTGAGTGAGGATGGGACTGGAGCCCTCAGTTTTAGCAATACCACACATAAAAGAGAGGGAATAAAGCCAGAGTAATACTGACAGGTTAGTACAGGTCAGATACTACAAACAGAGAAATGTGGGGATGCTATTGAACATTTCTGTCAATGATTTGTTCAGTTATTGAATGTGTAACCTTTAAGTCTTTATCCTCACTAAATGGTTTGGAATACACTGTTTTAGGACTAATTCTGCTGCAACCTTTTACACATTACTATCTATCCAGTGTAGCATGAATTATGATTGAACTAGCATATATCCATGGGAAATAACAAGCTAGCTTGCCATCCAGCCAACTGACATGCAGTAATTGTTCCTGAATTTAAGACACCTCCTGGCTCTGCAGTTAAGTGGAATCTTCAAGATGACATTAGGAGCACCAGATTGAGCTTGAAGAATCTGGTTCCTAGAGCATAAAAAATAACAAACACATTGTGGACTATTGTATGATTTTTTTTATATATATAATATTTTTTTTTGTCATTTTTGACTTAAATGACAGAGGTAAACGACAGTCTGAAACAGTGAGACAGAGGGGAAGACCTGCAGGACTGAGCCCGGCTGCCCACTTTTGGAACCACTGTCTCAATGGGTTGTGTTGTTTGTGTTGTTGTTTTTCTATTTTACTTCAACTGGGACCATCATAGGACACCATGATGCATTAAAGAAAGACTTGAATAAAAGCAAATGAGACCATTCAGAAATTGTTAAAATGTTCACTAAGGTAATAAACCAAAAGAGATGTCGACCTCTGCTGATCATTAGAAAGAATTCAGGTTTTAAACATTTGCTGTGCTTTTGGGCTCTGGCATTGCTGCTTAATTATTTTCCCATATTATCCATGTCATATTCTATTATCAGGATATTGCGCCAGTTTGAGCAAATATACCCAATTTATACCCAAATGTACACACTCAGAAAATTGTGATAATGCACAAGCTTTAACAGAAAGCTCCAGGTGGTTAATTTGAACTGTGCATAACTATGATTGTACCTATTTATTACCTCAAGCCCCATTTCAAAGCTAATCACAGCCTTTACCAGCTGTAGTGTCAGTGCTCAGAGCTGAGGGGAGCCTTTGCCATACGGTGTTGATGGTTATGAACAGACGCTTAATAACTGGGTTCCACAACATTAAAAAAAGATAGGCTGCGTTTGATGGGAGGAAAGGAAGGGATGGAGGGTAGCAGACAGACTGATCAGACTGTCCAGCATGTGAGTAGGAGATGACCAAGCAGACAGACTTCTCAGGGTAGACTGGACTGTGTTTATGTATAAATAGCTCCTAATCAGGCCTGGGTGTCAGATTAGTTCTCATAACCTTTTGCTCAGCACACGCTCATCACAGTAGCCTGTGTATGGGTCAGCCCTGTCCAGAGGATGTCCTCTACTGTACAGTTGCCTGGAATAAATCACCCATCAGAGACTAAAACACTAATTCTTAACCTGTTTTGTTTATAATTTCCAAGATTGGGCACAGGATATGTGCTAGATGCCTTGGGATGTATGGAGACGCTGTGTACTATTCGTTGGTGTGCTGTGCCCCCTCACTTCTGCACACCACCACAGATACAGTCTTAAGTAGGCTGAAAGTATTTCCTCTGTAATCTCAGGTGCCCTGTGCTGATTTTACGGCATCAAACATACAAGTGGGATGCAGGGAAGTAGGATGTGCATCATGCCAGAATTCAGATGCAATTTGCGGATTAGGAGGGAGGATAAGAGGGGAGACACCGAGTGGTGAGGAATGGAGGGTGGGAGGTTTCAGGCTCTGAGAGGAGAGGGTGGAAAATATTTGAAAGGTATGAATAAAGGGATGAGATTATTTAAGTGTAACAAGTGGTGGCTTCTAAGTCCCTTAATAGACTATATTCTATTTGTGCACAACAGAAACTTTTATACCCATTCTTGTGACTCATCTCAATCTGATTTAAATGAGTTCAACACAAATAGAAACAGCTCGTCACAGAGCTGGAGGAGACTCAAAACATCCTTCTCTGTGTGGGATGACATATTTTCAAATTACAATCTGTCACGGATAATTATTCATTCTCTACTGTGTAATGTTTCTAAGGAAAATCATTTAATCAGTTGAAATAATTTAATTGTGATCTGATTATTAAATCTTTCCTTCTAATTACAATTAATTAAGATTAATAAAGTCTGAGCATGAAGACAGCTATTGGTGTTTTATATTGGTGTATGAATCAATGTGATAAAAAAGGTTTGGAGGTAAGAAAGGTAAAAGAATTATATTTATTTTACATAAAGACACTTTGTGTTCTACACAAATTATTAATGCTATTAAACACGAAATACAAATGAAACATTGAAACAAAATAAAGGATAGAACCCACTTAAAAATACAATTAAAGGACAAAACAGCTCAAAAAACAAATATAGGTAAATTTAGGTAAAACAGTTGGAAAATGGAGACGCATAATAATGCCTTAAAGCTTGCAGCATGTCGCCCCCTGCTGTTTTATCGGGGCAGCACTTGTGATGTTGGCATATAAACCAGACAGATTTACAGCCAGTCAAACCGTTTGCATCAAATTTGACAAATAAGTCAAGCACCGCCAGAAAATATGGGATTTTCACAGCAGACACACCTACTGGGTTGTTGCATTCGCTTGATTGTGCTCCTCATATAACTGTTGCTCCTAAAACAAGAGCAGGTAGGAACTAATTTTTTTTTACATTAGGCCCAGAGTATAGTATCTACTCAAGTATTACTCAATGAATAATGAATTAATAACATATAAAGTGCCATAAATGATTATTTATCATAACTGTATCAGATAATTTTAAAAAAGAATTTCATACAATAAATAAGATTACAGTGACTTTTTTAGTAGAAATTTTGGCTATTTTGCTTTCATAAACTGTTTTTTTTTTAAGGCTCGTGGGAACAAAAAACGTTGCACAAGTAAAAAATTGTTTAAATATTTCGGATTTATTAGGCAGTGACAGATAAAATGAAAGGGGTGACATCAGGCAGAAGGACCTCGGACCGGATCAAACCCGGATCCACCGTGGTAAGGTCCCAGATGTATTGAACGCCACCCACTTTCGATAAACGCGAATCATAACACGTCCACACAACCCATATGGGCTCTACTGATGAGCCACAAGGGCACCCACATACAAAACACTGACCCTGACGTGATTTGAACACGCAACCTTCTGATCTGGAGTCAGACGCGCTACCGTTGCGCCACAGAGTCCTGATGAATGGTGAAGGATATGAATTAGGGTGGTCAAAAGAGATCTCCAAACCTTTTATTATTTGGTGTGTGAATATGTTTATACTATTATTTTTTATTTTATAATGTGATATAATAATTCTATAATTATCATAATTGAATAAGTTAAGTAGGCTACTAATACCACACTGTGAATTCATTTAAATACAAGTAATAGTCAAACGTCTCTAAATTCTGGTAGAAGTGTAAAGATGCATAAAATGCTCAAATAAAGCCGATTATAATTCAGTACAGTAAATGGGTAAATGTACTTATTACATCCAACCACTGTAACATTATGTGTTACAGTGGCCAATTCTCGACATACCGTAAGAACCGAGTGACTCATTAAAACTTTACTTTGAAAAATCCAAACCGGAAGAGGAAACATCGATGCAGGTGAGCAGCTTGTCGTTCGTTGGTTTTTGCCGTCCGAGCTGTCAGCCACGTCACCTCCTCTGAAACAACTTTCCCATCTTGTCCACTGCAGACACAGTTCAGAGTGGACTCTGCAGACACTTTTTCTGTTTCCTACATGAGTTTAGATACGGAACCAACGAGCTACCGGACGCAGTTGGAGTTCACCGTTGAGCTGTTAGCTTATTTTTAGCTTCTTCTAGCGTCTTGTTAGTCTGTTATTTTGCACTCGCTGGGCGCTTTTGCCTTTTGTGTCTCTGCCCACCTCTCTGGAGGACGTGAAAGGCCTATAAGGAGACGTTTTAAGTTTTTTGTTTTATCGAAGCGGAACATAAACAACATGAATGTTTTTCGTCTGGCGGGTGACGTGTCACATCTGGTGGCTATCATTATCCTGTTGCTGAAGATATGGAAGTCCAAGTCCTGTGCTGGTAGGTTCACACTGGCATCTCTGCACTTTATCTTTACTGCTGTGACTGTTCAGTCTCACCAGTGTAATATGCATGCAGCTGGACAGTATACCTGCAGGTATGACTCACAGGTAAACTGTGGAGTGTTTTATCTACAAATCAGTTAAGTTTATAAGAAATGGTGTTTGCATTGTGGTCCTGCAGGAGTGGAAGCTACGTGGCAATGTTAACAGAGCAATCTGCTGCCTGTCCCACCTATTTTATAGCAGTGTTTATCTTCAAAGCAAACTTAAGCTGCAGGGTAGTTGCCATAGGATTGAATAAATAATAACATTTCTTCTCTGCTTTTGACTGCACATTAGTGATTAAACCTTGTGTGTGTCTCTCTCTTATTCTCACTCTCTATTTTTCTGTGTGTGTGTGTGTGTGTGTGTGTGTGTGTGTGCGTGTGCGTGTGCGTGCATGTGTGCAGGCATCTCTGGGAAGTCTCAGGTGCTGTTTGCAATAGTCTTCACCACCAGGTACCTTGACTTGTTCACTGTCTTCATCTCTCCTTACAACACGGTCATGAAGGTAAGTGTAGGTTTCACTCAGTTTAACACACCATTACCCTTAAAGTAATACTTAAATCCCTGATGAACTGAATTTAACTGGCTCCATGCTTAAGAACAGAAACTTTTTCAAAATGTGTGTTAACAAGAGTGTCAGTAGTAGATATTTAGTAAAAATGCATCTGTTTGGAAGTACTTAGCATATGAAAAAAAAATGAGTTTTAGATCATACTGCATGCGTTTGTTTTGTTGTTATACATGGCTCTATTGACCTGATTCATATTCAGATGTTCCTTTTGCAAGTGAAGCCTTTTACCAGACCCCAAAGAAAAGGTGTCATGTCATGTCCCCTGTAATAGTTAGTTAGTTAATAACCCTGTTTTCATGGACTCGTATGGTCGATACCTGATCAATACTCCGCTCTGCTCTCAGGTGGTGTTCCTGGCTCTGTCCTATGCCACTGTGTATCTGATCTACATGCGCTTCAGGAACTCATACAACTCTGAGAACGACACGTTCCGTGTGGAGTTCCTGTTGGTGCCAGTCATCGGGTTGTCCTTCCTGGAAAACTATTCTTTCACCCCTCTGGAGGTAAGTTATCACTCCAAATGGTCAATTAGTTTTTGATTCAGCTTTAGAAATGTATTATATCATCAAACCACTCATGGCTTATAAACATGCAGCTTCAGGGAATTTTTTAGGAATTTATGGTCACATTAAGTTCAGTTTTTCATTAGTGTTGTTGGGAGGACATGCAAAAGGAAAATAATGCATAAAGACAGAAATGTAATTATGATATTATAAAATGGGTAAAATTAATTCAAATGAATTTAAATTAATTTAAACAAATGCAAATTCCTAATTAGTTTAAGGATTAATTAAAAAGAAGAGTACATAAATAGGGGAATGTACACAATGGTAAATAAAGAAGCAAATTGAAACTGAAATTCAAATTTTGGTCTCATTTTATCTAGTCATTCATTTCAACATTTATTTATCTAAAAATGTAGGTTTAATAAGATTATTTTAGATTTTGGCAGCTTCCGTCCTTGGTGGTCATGTGTCTCCCTCTTTCTGATTCCTTCCAGGTCCTGTGGACTTTCTCTATCTTCCTGGAGGCGGTGGCCATAATGCCACAGCTCTTCATGATCACCAAGACCGGCGAGGCCGAGTCCATCACCACCCACTACCTGTTCTTCCTCGGCCTCTACCGAGCCCTCTACATAGCCAACTGGGTGTGGCGTTACCACACAGAGGGCTTCTTTGACCAGATTGCTGTGGTGTCCGGTGTCGTGCAGACCATTTTCTACTGCGATTTCTTCTACCTTTACGTCACAAGGGGTGAGCAAAAACTGTTGGGAATGATGAGGTGTAGAAACTGCTGACCGTGGCTGATTCCAGCTCAGCTCTTAAAATGAGAGGGAGAAGCATTAGGATAGTCTGGATCCATAGAGCTGCAACTGGAACCTCTACTTTACTTGAATAAACCCCTCATCTATAGAATATAAAACAATAATGACAAAACCTTTTATAATTTACCAGAAGCCAACACTCTCTTTATGAGATTTTCGAGAAACGTAAGTGATACATATTTTTGAAAATCTATTTAAAGCCCTGAACAGGTTTTTCCTCTTATTCTGACGTACAGCTCAGCTCCAGGTGCAAGAAAGCCAACAAGAGAATCGTGACCATTGTGTATACACACCCACCCAGTCCTGGGAAGACTCAGATCAGCCAGATTTGAGTGGAAACACCTGTGTGGTTGTTCTGGGACTTGAAATAAATAACAGTATATGAAAAGAAATTATTTTAACATTAAAAAAATTCTCCCCTATAGCTAGTAACCACCAGATCCCAGTTTATGTATTCTAAGCCCCAAAAGATTTGAAATATGTGGTATAAAACATGACATATGAATGACCATGACAGGCAACTGACAATAAAATTAACAGCCCAACTGCACTGTTTAATGTACACGTGGTAGTCATAGAACAAGGATGTATGTCGAGATGACGAAAAATGAAATTATTTACTGTAAAGAGTATGGCCTGCTGAGTTGTTAATCCTGCTTTTCGAGTTGAGAAGGACTAACATCCTTGTAGGCAGCAGCTTCAAGAAGTATGAATCTGGTGTGAGCTCACTTGGTAAACAGAGGAGTTGAAAAAGTTTTGTTTTCCAAAGCAAACTCAAACGTGCTCTGTTCTCCCTGTGTCCTCTGCCTGTCCACAGTGCTGCGAGGAAGAGGAAAGATGACCCTGCCGATGCCCATTTAAATAGACTGTTGTTCATCCAGCCATGTGTGCCTGCTACAGCTCAGCACCTGGACACAGACCATGCCCTTCAACTGTACATGTATCTAGCAATAGGACTAAGGTCTGATGTCATTCTGTCGACCAAAATGCGTGCACCTCTAGAGATGGATTTTCTGTGTGATGACTGGTACTTTCATGTGTTTGTGAGTCTGTATGTTTAAAAGTGTGTGTATCCATGTGTGTGCACTGTTATGGTGAGTTTGCGATGTGTGTTTGAGGGTTTTTTTGTTCTTCACAAGATGCAAATGTGACACTGGAAATGTGTCCCTGATGTGCATGAGGAACTAAATTCAGGGAAGTGAGTAACACTATGGAAACCGTGTTTTTCCTTACTTTCCCTGTTAGACTTTCATGTTAGAGACTGTTACAATGCTGAATCCATGAAATTGTAAATGAGTTAGATTGAATGTAGTTTCAGATCCTCAGTTTCATGTCAGAAATACACTTTCTCTACCACCACCACAATTGACAAACTCAGTTTTGCTATAAATATCGAATTTTTATTATTTGTACTCTGTATGTCTTCCACTTCAAGTATCTTCTTCTTCTTTGGTTCTATAATGTTACACACTCCCTGAATAAGTTACTATGGAAGCTCTGTGAGGCAAGAGAGAGATTTGAAAAAATTCTCCTGTTTCTGACAGGTGGGAATACGGTTTTGCAATTGGAATCTTTATTGGAATTTATTTTCACCTGTGAAACAGATGGAAATGAAATTTTCTCTTTAGGTAAAATATTTTTGCAAGGGTGTAAATTAGTATCATCATACCATTATTAATCAGTTATCTCCTGTTCTTACAAAAAACTTTGAAAAATGATTTTGTAAAAAAAAAAGAAATTGGGAAATGATTATCAGGATCACCCCTGTCATAGTCTAGGGGGGAAAGTTTGTCTCTAGTGAGACTTAGAAAATGAATCACTCTTGCCTTACCAGGCTTCCTTAGATTACTGTATTATATGCAAACAAATTCTTTCCTCATGTCAATTATGTTCTTTTTTGCCTTTCTTCTCATTGTTCTCTTTTTTTATTTCAATGTATTTCTTCAAATGAGAAAAAGGGGCTAAACATTTTGTCTTAAATGAAGCCAAAGAGGGAACAGATAACTGCTGCATTGTGTGCGTCAAAGAATTGTTTTTACGTTCCTGGTTGTATCCCTGACTGAGCTGTCTTGTTGTGTCGGGGATAAAAATGGTAAACTGCCAGCAGCATTTCTGTAAGAGATAAACCTGTTTTTGACACTAGCAAATGTTTAAGTCTCAGTAAATTGAATTGCACAATTATTGCCTTTATTATAACGTGAAATATCTCAACAAGGTGTGGCTATGTTCTTTGTTACCAGACCACAAGGACTCTGATACACCAGGATGTTTGCTCTTCTCCAGGGTGCACATAAACATACATGCATTCTTACTCAGCAGGGTAAAGTGCTGGTGCATTGTGCTGATGTTAAACAGAGATTAATAACTTTAGATGTACAATGAAAAACTCCGGTTAAATGACCATTTCTTTCATTTTCTCCATTTGCTGCATTCGGGAATAATAATGACAGAGTTCAGCGAGGTGTTTTCAGGAACGTTTTTCTGTGTTTGTACAGCACCTTGCCTCCTTCTCTCACAGCTCCTCCTACTGCTTTTGCAGCAGAAGTGATGGAGAGCGGTGATGCTGCCAGAGCTGCAGCCTTCTCCACCACTTTCACCTTCTTCACAGCCTTCCCTTTTGCTTCGTCCTTCCCCAGGATGCCTGCGCCCTCTGCTGCCCCTTTCCCCACCGCTGTCAGCAGCTCACACCAGAAAAGCCTCTCCGCTCTTTTCCTGGCCTCTTCTTCCTCCCTCCTCCGCTCCTCCTCTTCCCTCCTCCTCTCTGACTCTGCACTCTGCTCCTCTGCTCCAACTTTCTTTTGAGGTGATCCCACCTTGAGTCTTCTCTCTCCCAGAATCCTCTCTTGCACCACCCTTATGGCCCTCTCAGCTTCCTTGAACATGTCATGGCTATAGCATGCGCCTCCATTGCTCACCACGGTCTTTTCTATCTTCTTCAGTAGCTGTCCCACCTGTAGTGAGGACTCTGTCTTGTCCTGTTCGCTATTAGAAAAGACGTGATACCCCCCGTGGCAGCTGCTGACAAATTCCGACAGCTCTTCGCTCTCTTTTAGAAAGTCCTCGATGGGTTTGCCGTGCAGCTGGTCCCCCCATGTGAACAACACCATGGTGAATCTGGTGGCCTCAGGTCCAAACATAGCCTTGATCCACTCTAAGGCATCTCTCTCCTCATGGGTGAACCTGCCAGTCTGCAGGGTCACCAAGAAGACGTGTGGTCCCGGAGAGGACAGGACAACACACTGTCCCACCTCTGTCAACACCTCCTCAGGGGAGAGGTGCGTGTGCAGGAAACCCGGAGTGTCGATCACAGTGATGCTCCGCCCCTCTTCCGTCCCGGTCTGTCTCTGGCACTGAGTGGTGACAGAGCAGGGGGAGACGGTGACCCCAAAGGCGGACCTGCCCAGGATGGTGTTGCCTGACGAGCTTCGGCCTGTTCCCGTCCTCCCCAGCAGAACAATCCTCAGGGGTTCTGCCTCTGATGGAGACGGTGCTGCTTCACAGACTGTGGACAATTACAGGCAAAGTACAAAATATTATTATTAGTTTTATAGTAATGGTAATGTCTCTCTTCTTAATATTTATATAGTTGCATATTTTAGACAGATATTTCAATCATACTACATTTTCTAGGGAACATTTCCAGATTATGTTTGGGCTGATTGTTAAAATTTCAATAGCATAGTATAGTATGTTACAAAGCTTTGCTGAATACTTTGAATACTGTGATTGGTCAGTTATCACATTCTGCAGTCCTTGTGACAACTTTTTTTAAGCAGAAGCAGTAAAGTCAGCAAAAATAATCATTCATTACCATTATCGTATAAACAAAAGGTGACTGTGTGATGCAGCATCCCCAATAATAGTCTCATATATTTATTTTTGTATTTTAAGTAATTTATTTCCTTAATGAGTGGCCCTGTCATTAGCAGGGTAATGTACAGTGAGTGAGGTCATTACTTCAAATATAATGTTTTGCCAGTTATCTATATTGTAAAATAAATGCTGACAGGGTGATGCAGGCCTCCCATTACAGTCTAGACAATATTTGGTGTCGAATCGATAATTTCTTAATTAAGTAGCTCAATAACATTCACCCAGTAGGTCATTATGTAAGAGGTAATGTACAGTGAGTCAGCTATTTCTGCGTAATACACACCAGCAGGATGATGCAGAGTCAGGGACGTGCACTTTTATATGTGATATTCTAAACGGCATAATCCACAATGCCAATAATTTCTTTAAGATAATTTAGCAATCTTTAATAATGCAATGAGGCCCAAGGATGCGCTGATCAGAGTGATAAGAGCAGTCCACATACCTTTCTGTGACTCAGCATTTTCAGATGACGACATCCTGCCAGTGAAATTAAAACCAAGCCATTGTTCTGCTGTTTATTTCCGTGAGAAAAAATAACGGAGACGGATTTCTTTTCTTTTTTCTGAAATCGAGATGTTTTCTCTCTTTTAATTGTCATTTAACTAGGACCAAACCGCAGAGATCATCATCATCAGAGCGGCCGCAGCAGTCCATGGAGCAGCAGAGAGGAGCTCCACACTGCCGCCTAAAGCAACACCTAAAGCAGGACAGCACCAAGTAACCACGTGATGCAGTGAAAACCTCCTAATCACACCGATTCTAGAGAAACGGGAATCACCAGTTCTGATGTTGGGTTACTGTTGTCACTTCTTTATGTAACACCAAAGAGTTGGACATAGATATTAATACTGATTGAGTGTATTGTAGTTCCCCACTGTGACCACTGGATGGCAGGAAACACTCACTTTCCTTAGTAGACACACCAGCTAGTTGGAGAGAATTGCCCTGATATGATACTTGTTTACTTCTATTTAATGCCATCTCAATAAAATCAGACATCAATGCAGCTGTAATTTAAATCCAAAAACATAATATATCTATAAAAGCGGAATAATGACTGTGGACATTTCTTGCACAATGAATATATTTGTTCTTGATACCTGAAGTATCTTCTCCTGATAAAATGTACACAGTATTAACAAAAGTTTTGAATTCAGGAAATTTGCTTGTAGTGAAAAGGTATCAGTACTTTTGCTTAAGTAAAGGACACAGCACCTTTCTAATATTTTCATAAAATGCTAATTTTTATTCACACTTTGACAACTTCTCAAACTTTAAAGCTAAAAAAAATCAGCGACTCTTATTTGATCCAATTTTCTTTCCTTATATTTCACGAGCATAAAGAGACTCACACAAAGATGCTTCTGAACTCTGACAGGACTGTGTTCACATGCACAATTAATCATTTATAATGTTGTATTAATTATCTATGCAAATTAACTTAAGCTCTCAGATAAAGTTGGTTTAGTAAAAAAAAGTCATACTTGCCTCTGCCATGAATAGGAGTAAAAGTATCGAATAGCAGCAAATAAAACTGCTCAAGTACATTAAATTTTTGCAAGTAAATGCGCCTAGTTATCACACACTGAAGCAGAGGTTTTATTTCAGAATAAAATTTAATAAAGTTCTCCTCAGATGTCAAGTTAATTACATCACACTTTGTACCCCCTTATCACATTAATGTTACAACAAAATACATGTGCTGTTAGGCTGCTAATTGCTACCACTGGGGAAGCTCTCACTCAGTTTTCTCCAAAATAAAACGCTTTAGGAATGAGATGTGATTAAAGCTGCAGTTACACGGAGAGATGATGGATTAACATGAAGTCTGACAGTGAGCCGCAGTCAAACACAGGCTGTACACAGTCCTGAGCTGAGGTCTAATTAGGCAGAGTGAGTGCTGTTAAAGCGGCCTTAAAATGTTAAACAGAAAAGCTATTAGAGATATTGATTTATTCCTTTTTCCCCCCACTACAAATAAATAAATACAAGTCATTTAGGAATTGCAAATCATCTAAAAACAAACAACGTGGAATGCTGGTATGTAAAATCAGACAGCATTTAATAGGATTTTTAACAATCGTTTGGGCAGATTCAGACCACTAAACAGTAAAGGTCATTCATGATATTTAAGTTTTTGTCTGAACAGAGATAAAGCCTCTTTATTTGGGCTGTGAAATAACTCACCATTTTATCAAAACTGTAATATGGATAAATGCGATATCCAAATAGCAGGAGGCACAAAAATTTAAGAATAAATGTGTCAAATTTACATTTTAAATATAGTATTGTGTTTCTGTTGAGATGTCAGGACTAAAAATCAAATCATGAATCTTTTTTGATCACACCAATCATTTTAAAGGAAAATAACAATGCAGAAATGACAATTCTGTCCAATATTGTGAATTATATAATCATATTAATCCTAAAACATTTACCAAGTGTGCATGTGTCTTTGGCTTGTAGTTCATTTTCTGCTTGACTGGATACTATGCAGGAGGAGATACAGATACAGTAAATAAAGACGTAACAGTGTACAGCCATAGCTCATCACAGCAAATACGAGTTTGAACAGCTTGCATATTTCTCATGAGACTGAGATGCATAAAACATTTTTTGTACTGTGCGATGTGAATAATAATACATAATAGGCAAATGCTGAGGAGGGAATCACCCTCTGTGTCACTCTATACCAACTCACCTACACCTACAAGTTCATTTCATGGATTTAAGATATCTGACAGTGCTGTATTTAACAAAAAGGACTATTTATTACGTTACCTGTAAAACATTTTTATGGGAAAGGTTTAATGCCCATTGTAGATATAAAAAGAAAAAATAGAAATGTAAAAATGATTACATTTATCTCTGAAGGAAAGATTTGAGTAGGGCCAGAGGTGAATTAAACAGAAGTTTTCACATAATCAGTGCTGGTACTGAATGACCAAACTGTGAGTTGACTTCCTAAATTTGTTTTTCTTGCATTTTTGCTTCATTACATATCTCTGCTCCAGCTAAAGTAATATCATAAGAGGCAAACTAATACGACTGACATGAGGGGAATAAATCCTGCTACTGTTTTGTTATGGAAAAGTGTGCACAGGTAAACCAAAAAGAAACCATACAGTTACACATACAATGTGACAGCTGTTTATAGACTGCAAAGCAAACAATGCTATTTGAATAAATTATATGCATATAATGAGTTTGTTTATTAGGGTCCATCAAGCAGCAAGTTTGCTCTGTAGTGACTGATGGAGGTTCAAGTCATAAAAAGTACCATAGCTTAGTTTTTCCACTCAATATGCTCCAATGGACAGAACATTAAGAGAAATAAACAACAAGCCCACAAATGTGCAAACGACTTAAATTGTATGTTGGATGAAGTTCTACCCAGATTAGGGATGGCTCGAAAACCACTTTTCACATATGATACCAATACTGAAACATGGACTATCTACCCACACAGGTCCATTACTGCTGCTTCCCCCTCTTAAACACATCATACATTAGTTTGGATGTACTTTGCATGGCTACAGAATCTGAATGGCACACCCATCATCTTGCATTTTCCTCCAAGTTGATGTTGATTGCCAGTTGGACACTGATAGACAAGGAAGCCAAAAAAAAAAGTCTAACAAGAATTTTCTATCAATGAATAAACTGTGCTGCAGTCTACTGATTTGTTGCTACAATAGTTTGCCTGGGGTCGCTATCAGGATGAACTGTTAGAGGGTCTGTCCCACTCCACCTGGTTTCTCAAAGGGAAGCTGGCTCCCTTGCCGGGAACCTGCTGAGTGTCTGTGATGTCTAGTGGACTCGCTGTGGCATGAGACGCGGACACACCACTGCTGCTGTTGCAGTGCGGGTCGGGCTGTGGCAGACACCCGGCTCCGTTCATCAAGTCTGAGTTCTCTAAATCAAAGAAGGCGTGGCTTTCACAAATCCCCAGTCCGAAGCTCTCCAGCATATCCATTACTGATGGTGTGGACGGCCCACTGGGGGTCTCCTCTTCAATAAGACTCAGCGTGGGCAAGATGTCCACCAGCTCTGCCATCTCCATTGGCCGGATTACTTCAGTGATGCTTGACGGGAAGCCCTGTTCCTCGCTGTAGGACTCTTGTGCTTCCAGAACCGTGTACCCCACTTCAAACTGGGCGACGGCACCAGGATCTAGTCCAGATTCAATTAAAGCGGTGGCACACTCTAATTCTGACTGGCCAACGATGCTGGTCAGGTCCAGAGTGGACTGGGCGGTGATGTCCACAGGGTATCCTCCCTTCGCGACGCCCTCCATTAACAATGTGGCCTCTTCAGGGACAACCATAATGCCTGATGGAGCGGGGATCTCTGCAGAGACGATGTTGGGTGGAGTCACACTAGCTAAACACTCTGGAAGGGAAATGGGAAGACAAAAAGGAGTCAAAATCTTTAAGTCCCATATTGTAAAAATTAAGATAAGAAGTGTAGATTCTGTAGAAATACTATAAAAGTCTCAATTTCAGGAAGTAGGTTGTCCGTTTTTAACATTCTTGTTATGTATTTAATTTGCAACAATTTTTGCTCTTCATAATCTACTAATATGTTGGGATTTACATACTATATGTTTATTTAACAGTGATAAAAACATGCGAAAGTCAATTTATATGACTGTCTTAATCCTAAAATTTATTTTGGATATGTGTTCATCTACCACCACATCATCCTCGTACCTGCAATGGCTCTCTGTGCTTGTATCCGATGAGGCCACGTAAGTCTGGCAGTCAAACTCTCCTCCTCTTCCTCGCCATCAGGACGTGGTGGTGGGTCTCCTCCCATCACCAGGCCTAGAGGCACTGCCCCCACCCACTGTTTGGACCGAACACACTGCAGACAGTCCATAATCCAGCGGGCATCCCTCCACACCACATCCAGACGCTGGAGTGACAGCAACATAAAGAGCAACAGAAATCATTAACAGTCCCATATAGTAAACATGATATTTCCACATCGAGGAAGTGTGAAACTGTGTCTTCAAACGAGCTGCCAGGACTTTCGTAAGGATGTGATGTCACAGCTGTACTCTGTATAGGTGGAAAGTGCAGCTTCATTGCCATTACAGTCATTCCCCAGCTGCAATGATGGCGCAGAGACACCAAGAGCGCAGATGATTAAAGCCATGGTTATACTAACCAATCAGAGCAGACTGGGCTTTTTGAGAAGGGGACAGGCGCTCAAATGGAGCGTTTCAGACAGAGGGTGAAAACGGGTACATTCAATTGCAGTGTGATGAAAAAAACTGTTTTTTTAAATTAAAACATGTTAACATGTTCTATTAGAAACCCAAAATACGAGTATGAACCTCATTTTATACTGTCTACAAATGCTGATAGGTCTAGTGAATTCTCACAATAAATTAGGCTTAATCTAATACACTGATGGGATTAATTATCTCATATAAATCACAGAAGAATGGAATAAAAAGAAAGGCAGACATTAAGTCTTCACTTGTTTCTGCTTTCATGATCTTACATGGGACAGCTCTGTGATGTGGTTCAGACGCTCCCGGGCCTCCTGCACCTCCTTGGTGTCCAGCGCCTCCCTCAGAGCCTGCTGGGCCAGATGAGTGTCCAGCTCCAGCCTCACCCAGGCCTGGCAGTACTGCGACAGGAAGTCCCGCTCATACGTCCAGAAGTGAACTGGTGATGAGCCAAAGTAAAAAAAAAAAAAAAGACAAATCCGTGCATTAAAGCTGAGAGAGAAAAAAAAGCCTCAGAGCTCATTAGTGAGCTTTTACCAAACCTTCAGAGTGGGAATTGTCAAGAAGGGTCAAAAGCAAAGATGGATTTAAATTAGATTCAAAACAAGCCCTAAAGTGTGGATGAAAGGGAGGATCAAAGGACTAATTAGATCGGAAAAAACAATGAAAGTGACTCATCTTCAAAAGACTTAAATTTCAGAAACTGTACCTCAGTGTGCCTTACAATACATTCCAACCAAACTGGCAATGGCTAAAATGCATATAATGGGTTATTCTTTCGGGTTATTTACTTCAGTTCCTTTGAAGCTCAGACAAATGCATCGATCCTATTGAGATGAAATGAAATGACTGCTGTAACACTATTCTTATGTGATGCCGCTGTTTTTCTAAACTTAAAGTAACTACAATGGGCTTTTAGCTGGTTATGTGACAGTCCCAATTTAATGCAGATGTCTTTGCATGATCTAGATAAGCAGAGGTTATCTTCAGCAGGGATTATTATCTATTTGTACATAGTTATTATTCATAATATCTGAACATCTAACTCCTTCAACAGATGGAGAGAATGTCAGGATTTGAAAGGATTCAAAACTGATCTTTACTGGTACTTTCCCCTTCTATACATGTATATTATATGTTTATTTCATTTATGAAGTGAACTGGGAGACATAGTTTGACAGCAATATGTGTGTTTTTGTTGATTTAAGTTGATCCTACATAGTCACAAATAGCCTGAATTACAGTTCCTCTCCCTTAGCTCTGCCTGAAAAACACTTTGGTATTACCATGTTGTGTATATATAGTGGTACAGCTGTAGTCCTCCACCTACCCAGCTCAAAGATCTGCAGGGGCATAGTGAGTCCAGGCTCTTTGGTCCCCACCAGAGGCCAGTAGCTGGAGCTGAAGTCCTCACTGGGAGGCAGCAACAGAAGCATGGACATTTTATCTCCAAACTGCAGCAGCTCCCGGGTGTACACGCCATACTGATAGGCCTGCAACGATCCCCCAAAAAATGTTAGGAAAATCTGTTAAAAAGTAAATTTCATTATGAATAGAGATAAACCAAACTAGTCCATAACAAACACAACTTTTGATAAACAATTGATAAAACTCTTGTTAGAAAGGAGCATGTCTGGTGGCTGTTTGAAACCCTTTTACCCTGTAGAGGGGGATGTTGAGCTTTGTCAGGAGGTGTGTGATTGCTGCTCTCAGAGACATGACGAACTCCGCCAGCCCGCTGCTCTCGATCACGCTCTCATCCTCGCCGCTTAGCAGGTTCGGAACGCTGCCGTTGGCTGTGGTGTAAACGTGACTCTGGAGCCACGCCCACTCATCTCTGCCAACCAATGATGCATTTTAGAAATATTGTTATTATTATTATATTAATATTGTTATATATATTGTTGTTAAAGGCATTATAGTGAGTAGGATCAGAAGCTTTGCATGCTGCGGCCATTTATTGAATATACTTTCTTTCTTATGTTTATGGACTGATTTAATATAATATGATATTGTTGTGGGGTGTTGCTGCTGCAAACAGCCACTGCCTTGTTGGTGAAGACTTGAGGGAAATGTCCAACATCTAAGACTTGGCTGCCTAACCAGTCCTTTCTAATGCCAGTAATACCCACATTTGAAAATGTTTTTTAAAGTGCTGGTATTTTTCAGCACCACCTGAAAGCTGCAGCTGGTACTCTTTGGAAAATGCTCAGGAACAACAAAGTATGATTTGTTGTTAGACTACAATATGAAAAAAACGACTGGCACAGTGAGTGTTCAGCACATGTTCAGACCTACCTGGAAACGTGGGCGTTATGTCGGACCCGTGTGTGGCAGAGCAGATTGGGCAGCCTCTGGGGCACCAGGACCCTGATCTGCTCCACAGAGCTGCACAGCTTCAGGATGCCCACGTACAGACCCGGCTGGGCCCACTGGATGCTGTGCCTGTGGAGGGATAGTTTCTCCTGTGTAACAGAGAAAAACAGGTTGGGGCGACAGGGATTTGAATAGATGATAATGGGATGTTTTGTTTAGATTCTGTTGATTTGGAGAGCCTGATTTGTTTTTAATTTGTTATGGGGCTTGCTAAACTGATTCCGTTGCATTTTCTGGGTTATTTGAGTTGCATGAGAGAGAAAAAAACATGGCTCAATGATCCAATCAGGAAAGTCAATACACTCAATCACTCTGCACTAAGTGCTCAATTCATTCTGTAGCTACTGCTGTTATAGGGTTTTCAGGGGATGGAAAATGTTTGATAGAAAAGGGACGTTAAGCGAACAAATTGGGAGGATTTTGCGCAATTTCAATATAAAAATCATCCCTTTAAATATATTAGCATAAAAAAGCAATGTTAAGCCTTACGGCCCATTGGACTGAATTGTAACACTGCTGTCAGCTGCCTTCTTCCATCACGTACACAGATCATTTGCCAGAATCCCATTAGATAGAATTTTCGTGAAATAACAACCGTCTGCAGGCACACATCCGCACTGCAGCCAACACGACTGCCCTGCCGAACAACTGTGTACTTTCATGGAAGTTTTTATTGTATTACTGGAGTGAATCTAATTCATATTTTTTGAAAGTTTCAGGTAAACAGCAAATAGTAGCCTAAAGCAGTGCACAGTTTATAACTTATTAACACTTTTTGCTTTTTTTTTTCACACTAGCTGTTGCCATTTTTGTTGTTGGAGCTTGATTGAAATTCATGATTAAGTGTTAAAAAGTTATTTTATTTAAAACATTTTGTTCACTTCTAACCCTACATTTCTCGTACCTTTCTGGTGTGCTAACTCACCACACACCACATTTCCTGCTGTATTTATCGGTCAAGTCAATGGATTTTGTCTACTTAGGTTTGTTTCTATCTGTGTTGGACACGTTCATTTCAGCCTGAGCAGATGCCTCCTATATTACCATTTTACTCCTGTCATTTCACCTTAATTCTCATAGAACGTTTCCACCTTGAATATCCACAGAATATTTCAGGCTCACTGCTTCATTCTAGACTTTTTCTTTGTGCCTCTCTTTCACACAAACACAGGCCAGGTTCACCTTGAGCTGCTCATACAGCATGTCCATGGCAGTGGGCTCAGGCAGCAGAGGAGTTCTGCTGCGGTTCTTTTCCAGACGGGCCAGGGGCATCCAGTGAAGCGGAGGATCGGGCGGGCTTGGAGCATTGCAGGCAAGAAAGGGTCAAAGAATGAAATGCAACCACATGGAACCAGCATTGAAAAAACTCAGTGTGATTAATTCCCCCGACCAGGAGGTTCTGTTTCCAGCTTGGTCTGTTTGTTTGTCTTAAAGCAGGATTATGGAAAAACTGCTAGCCCCATTTACATGAAACTTGGTGGAAGGGTGTAGTTTGGACCAAGGAAGAACCTGTTAAGTTTTGGAGAGGATCTGAATCATGGGATGGTCCGGACAGGAAAATTATTTCCACTTTGGTTTACATTGCAGAGATAAGGCACGACCTTGTTGGAAGTCTACACCCTTCTATTTCATGTTTGCATAACAAAGCCAAAAACCAACAGACTGATGGATTCTGAAAACATCATTCTGCATCCTAAGCCTGCCCAGCCTGCTGATTGATTAGGTTTTTATCGGCGCTGAGTTGGAGACTGTCCTTCAAACAGGAGACAGAGGTTAAAGCCTCCTTTGATGCCGTGTGCTCTTTGTAGGGGACAAAAAAAAATCTGACAGGGATTAACAGAATGTAACAAAAGACTCTTTCTCACCAGGGAGGGTTTGGGAACTCCTTCAGAGTCACGAGCAAGACATTGCCCTGCCTGTCTTTCAGGGGTTCGTAGTACACCTGGCCCAGATCCATTGTTCCCAGGGAGGACTGAAGGCAGAGAGAGGTTGAGATGTAAAACAGACACACGGGATGAATAAATATGAGGATATTAGGGATTAATGCAGAGAGGCACAGGTTCTGGGGTTACAGGTATGCACGCTGAGATAGGGAAATAGGGAAGAGGAGGAAGAAGAAGAACTATTAAGAGGTAATTAAAATAGCAATTAACCCATTTTGATGCCTCTCATCGTGAGTACGCGGCTTAACTTCTTACCTGCAGCTGGGAAACGGCTCTTAAAATGTTGTGCCTGTTCTGTAGGAGGGAGGAGGGGGATGAGTGGGCGGAGGAGAGGGCCTGCTGGAGCCAAGGCACTTGTTGCCATGCACAGGACAACTACACGAACAAAAAGACATTTTTCATGAATGAAATTTGTAAAATTTATGAATAACACAATGAATAATGCAATTGCTCGACTATGAAAACAGTTCACTTGGCACACATGTATAAACTCCTCTACATGGATTTACAAGTTAGCTACAACTTCAGTGTCGCTGTGTGTTGAATTAACAATGAAACTGTGCTCTGCTGACAGCTCACCTTGGCAAACCAAAGAAAGTCGTGGGTGATGGAGGTGGAGCAGCACTGGATCTCCACCAGTGGGATTTGATCTTCAGCTGTTACCAGGATGTTTTCTTTGTGGTAGAACACCGTAGCCAGGTACACGCCCCTAATGAGATTAAGACAAGGCAGAAAAAATGATGGACCAATAGAGAATCCATGTTATTGTACATGCATTAATATTCAGATTGCACTCTAACATTAACTTTGCATCACCTAAACCCTTTAGCTTTGCAACTGATGCCTGTGTCAAGCATATTTCTCCACACAGCCACGCTCTGAGTAGTCATTGCTCGATCAACCACTTTTTCAACCTCCACTAGCCTCTGCTATCATCTTGTGCCAACAGAGGCTGTAGCATGCTGATACTGTTCATATGAAACTAGACAAGCAAAGGCATCCACTGGTACCAACCATGTTATGGTGCAGAAGGAAAAACAGGCAAAGCCATTAATAAGGTAGTCCTTTGACCTCTGACCTCAATCTAAACGAATACTGGTCCAAATGGAACCCAGAAATTCATTCATTCATTGTCTATACCGCTTCATCCAGGTAATCCCAGGTCACGGGGAGGCTGTGCCTATCTCAGTTGGCATCGGGCCAGAGGCGGGGTACACCCAGGACAGGTGGCCAGCCTATCGCAGGGC
>JAOWBC010000458.1:19126747-19140281 GCA_028566105.1 Hypoplectrus providencianus
AAGTCTGGTGACTCAGTATGGTGAGACTCTGCAGCAGACACCCTGTCAGACAGTAGTGTACAACAACAACAGTCAGTTTTGTCTATTGTCAGTTTTCTATGGTTATGACTAGCATGTACAGGCGACATAACTAAAAATACACCGGCTGTTTTAAAATATGAGTGTCTCTTGAGGGTCAATACTGGTTTGTTACAAGGCAGGTGAACAGCTGTCGCTCCTGGAAATTCAAAGCTTTCTGCCTGATTACATTTCTTAAGACTGGTCAAAAAGGAGATTCATGTAAAGGCAGAGGTCAGTAGCAACATTTATGCCGTATGTATGTTTCCGATATGCACCCAGACCAATGTTTTATGGTGGACTGGGAGACCTTTCAGTGTACACAAGGTTTGTGGAGTAAAACCTTTGACTTTTCGTGACCCTGCCAGTTTGCTGGCAGCATCAATTGGACAATCGGGACCGGCCTATCCAAAGTTTCCCCACTGATTTACCAGCTACTGATACGTCTTTTCCACCAGAGCCGGTTCCTGACCAGTTTCTGGCCAGTGTCTAGTTCTTTGTTTGTCTACCACCAAAAAGAAACAGCTCTTGGCATGAAAACTGGTTCCAGAGTAGCACCAAGTCTTTGCTGGTCTTGAACAGCAAACCAGTACTTTAGGGGCTGGGTGCGGGATTATTGTGACCAACACGGCATACTAAACGTGTACTATTAATTGTATTTGATATGTTTGATCCAGGCCAGGGCTAGCAGTGTTAGCAACTAGCATTAGCTTAAAACAAAGTCCATACATTAACAACCTATGTTCAGTGTTAAGACGAACATAATCACCGTCCATTGTGATCAAGACCAGCAGCACAGATGTTGGTACCAGTCGTGTTTGGATGCCAATGTCGGCTCAGAAAGAAACATTTGTAAAGAAACTATGTTGTCTTCTGTTGTTGTTTTTATTATATTCACCAAAAAGCAGATGCGTCTACAGACCTATATAGTGACTTAATGACGCGGCTGTCAAGCCTGTGGAAAAGCAAGTTGGGAAACGAACCAGAAAAGGGTACTGGCTCTGAAACAGCCCTGGAAGTCTGTTAGTCTGTCGACTAGAGGAATGAGAGTTACATGCTCTTTTGGGTGAGAGCAGAGGATCCATTAAAAATAGTTTGGGTCAGTTATAATTATGCTAATGAGATTGGTTCAGGTCAGATCCCAGATGGCCCATCATGCTGTCACACCTTTCATATCTATCTTCACAAAATATATTGGATGGAAAAATAATACACAAAGGGGCTCTAAAGCTGAGATCCAGACATGAATTAGAAATATTACATTTCACCTCAAATGAAAGAGAAGGATATAAAAGAATATCTAATTTCTAGCATCCCTTGTTCTTTCTGCACAGGGATATCCTGGATTCAATCATGACAGCCTGTTTTGACCTTTTCAATTACATCCCTAATGCATAGAAATAGTTGTACTGTGTCCACCTTTGAAATAGTCTTCCCCATGCTGTACCATTTTCCTCTCCTTGGGCTTCTGAAAAATGGGGGGGAAAAAAAGTCACAAAACTGTATTTTTCATATCCTTTCCCCTGCACTTTCTCAATTCAATCTCTGTAGCCGCTATGACCTTTTCAATTACGCTCCAGCTGCATTGAGATAACCGTGCGGTGTCCGTACTTAAAATTCTCTCTGCATTGCCATGCCGGCTCTTGCTGAAAATGAAAAAAAAGCTACAAAAGTTACAAATACATGTTCATCCAATCTTTCCCCTGAAATTCCCTATATATATATATGGATATATTTATATATATACAGTCCTCTGTGTGACCGATAATGCACCTCTCCGCCCCTCCCGCTCCGATGTAATCTCTGCTACAACCACCTGTATGATGTCTGTCTACTTACTGAACCATTACGCTGCTGTATAATGGGCACCGTTAATCATCTTCAAGTGTGTGTGTTCTTGTGTGTTTGCGTCATGCCTGAATGCTTGTTTTTGCAGGCAAGGGTGAGTGAGCCTTGTGCCAAATAAGCAGTCCACATTGTTATTTTACTATGCTACGTGTGTCCACCTTCATGTATTTTCATGAGTTTTACAAGCTCCCCTGAACAGCCCAAGGTAGCGGTGGGTTGTTGTGATGCTGATGCAAGATGCGGGCTGCCACTATTGACTGTGTGTGTGTGTCTGTGGCCTGTCACTCAACAAGTCTCTGTGGGGCTGTTTGGACTAATGACAACAGCACGGCAATGAAAACAGAAGCCCAGAGCACCCGGCACATTTCGCTCCCTCTCCCTGACTCGCTGTCTGTCTGTCTATCTAACTGATTAACCCCTAGGTTTTTCTCACCCCTTCGCTTTTCTCCGCCTGAGTCTGTCTTTTTATTCCCTGCCTCTCTTTCCCCCCTTGCTCTCTCATTTCTGCACTGCTGCTGTCGTGCTCCCTTAGGTTCTAACTGAGGAGTGGATACAGACTAAATGAGGGAGCAGGGTTTGAAGATGAAGCATTAATGAGATAAGAAAAGAGAAAGGCAGATAAAGATAACAAGAGGATGAGGGAGGGAGAGGACTATAGTGCTGCCTGCAGTGTTTCAGGTGAAGATAATCAATGCTGAAATCCAACAGTTAGTCCCTAAAGACCAGAGTCTTATAGTAATAAAATTACATTTGTAATGTGATGCATTACAATACATACATTCAGTAATCAGATTGTAATTGTTTGTGTCATTGCTCCAAGTTTTAAATTGAACACATTGATGAGGCTCTTCATTCTGAGCAGGCTTGTGTTGAGCAGGAAACAATTTGAGAGGCTCCTTCTTATGATCACCACAGCTTCCGTAGTAAACACCTCAGAAAGCCTGGACAGCTCTCCTTTAAAGCCATGTGTTCGTGACTGAGCAGCTCCAGTAAGTTGGTTTCAGTGTTTTTGTCCCATTAATTGCATTTCACATTCTAAAACCCTGCACAGTGCAAAAACAAAAACAGAATGCCACAAATTCAGAATTCACTGTGTTTATTTACAAAAAGGTAGAGGTAATTAGTTTGATTATTAAATATCTTGTCTTTTTACTGTACATTCAGTCAAGGCCAAAAGAATTTGAAAATCACTGCATTCTGTATCTTCCATTCTGGTGAACGCTATATTTGAAGAACACCTCGGTGGAATTTATTCACATTTGGCACAAACATCCGCTTGGACCTCGGGGTGAATTGATTAGATTATAGAAGGTCAGGGGACAGGTTTTTACGTCTTAAAAACCTGTCCCCTGATTTCGTGCACACCATTAATTTCTCGTCAGGTAAGAAACGGTAAAAGTGTGCCGGCGCCGGCGTCTTGTCACTGACTTCACAAAAACAATGACAAAATTAGAATAAAAGACTGACTTGATATAAGGAAAAATATGATATAATATATTTTTCGGCAAAGGCCAACTTTACTTGGACATCATTATGATGACCATATTTCACATATGGTTAGAAACTGATTTGTTGACACTAATCTTGGGTGCCCACCCTGAAACTGCCGGCTGGAAGATGTGTGTGAAGTAGGGGTGTAACAATACATCGACATAGATCGTTATATCGATTCATCAGGGAACTGCATCAATGCAATGCCCAGACATCTATATACGTTCTATATAGCTGTGTTTATTAAACGCTTTTAATTTGATGAATTTGATGATCTCCCTGCTTTGTTTTAAGTATCGACTGAGCACTTAGATACAAACCATCTTTGGAATGGTGCATGCTGTTTAAGTATATCCATTAAAAACATTTGCACTTAAATGCAATGTGACATTTTGTAGTGAACAGAGGTCATATTTTATTCTTTGTATTTAAGACTGTTTGAAATAAATGTCACAGGTTGTTTTAATTGGGCATATGATACTGTCTCATATAGATCACTGGCCCCGGAATGGAATTAGTTGCACTGTGGCAGAATTTTGATAAATATATCTCTGTACTGAATAATGTTGAAACACACAATATGAAATTCATAGTGTGAAGCATCAACCTTTTGTCTACATGCATGTCTACTGTCATGGTTATATACTGTATTAGGCTGGACACACATGGAGCTAAACTGCACCTGGCTGGTTGGCAAGACAACATTGCAAGGTTGTGATTCTAGTTTTACATATAAGACTGTAAACAACTGACCTGATATGTGGACCTATGTAACGTTTAACTTTATTTTTGTAACTGTCAATTAGGTGACTATGCATCTCAGGCCATGTTGCTGCAAAGTGACACAGAATGAATAATGCATCACTTTGTTTTCAAAGTAAGGAGTGATGTGTCATACATTACTTTCTTGCTTATCGCCCCAAACACTGTGAAGGATAGAGCACTACTGATGACGCTACACATTAATGCACCATTTTTGGCTGGCCAGATAATTTTAAGCTTTATTCTGTGCAGGCATGTGAGAGGAAAACATTCACACAGAAATACTGAGAAAATGTTTATTTGGGGAGGCCAAACTAATGCATTTTATAGATGGGAAATGCATGAAGCCAGAGAAAGGCCTGGTTAAGCAGGCTGTGTTTGCAAAACAACAAAGAAATCCTGAAGAAAGCAGATCACAAGGCGAACAGAGAGCGGCGGTTCACAGCGTCACAGTGGGGCTGCAAACTAGTAAACAAGGCAAATGGAAATGAACCTTTGGTTTTCTCTGCTAAAGAAAACAAAACCGAAACGTTTAA
The DNA here is from genome assembly GCA_028566105.1 of Hypoplectrus providencianus. Taxonomy (NCBI): domain Eukaryota; kingdom Metazoa; phylum Chordata; class Actinopteri; order Perciformes; family Serranidae; genus Hypoplectrus; species Hypoplectrus providencianus. The sequence goes on from JAOWBC010000458.1 coordinate 19,131,442, forward strand.
TCTTTTTCGTTTCAGTTCTTTGTGCATCTGTCTGCGTGTTTGCATGCGTGCGTCATGAAATGTGGTGTTAAACAACAGTGAAGCTTTTATTTCCCGCCCATCCTTTTACCACTCTTAAATTGTGTTCTTGCATTTCTGCTTGTGAAGGCCTTATCTCCCTCCTCCTCCCACTCTCTTTTCTTTTGCCTCTCTTTATGCCTGGCTCTCATCTTGGCCGCCTCATATATTTTGGTTTTAATCAAACATGTCTGGGAGCCTCTCCTGCCTCACATGGGTTTTGATCTGCTTCACAGAGCAGCTGGGCTTGGGTTTGGCTCTCGTACTCTGTCATCTCTTTCTCTTGCACACTCTGCGTTTCTTTGTCTCCTTCCACCTCCAGCACTGCCCTGCACTTAAACACTGTTTATTCCTCTGTTCTCAAAGACGCTCTGTTATACTTATACACTTCTTTCCTCTCTCCAGCCCCGTCTGACTCTCTCAGCCTGCCTGACCTTCCAGCGCCTGTACCCTTACTCTTTCTGAGCTTTTGCACTCTAATCATTTGTTTATATGCACATTTCATTAATAAAGAGCTTATTATAGGTGTCATGTAGGCACTCAAGGTTACCTTACTCTGATTAAGGTCCCTGATTAACAAAGCTTGGTTATTAATCCACCCCCCCCAAAAAAAGTGACAGCATATTCATCCTCGTATGCAACTGCAGTGTGCTGCTGCAGGCCTGTGTATTTTGGCGATTTGGTCACAAATCAGGCAGAAAGTTGTGATTTGCTCACCAGGCTATGGTAGATGGATGGTGTAAGAGTATCAGCCTGCAGTCTGCAGTTTCTCCCACCACTGTAATGTTTTGCTGTCTTTATTCAGTATGCCACTTATTCATAGTATAATCTTCATAAATCACGAGTTACAAACTTGACTTATCACAGTCATTTGTATTGGTTTTGATGTTTTCATTTAGTCTTTATTTGTTTTTGTGTATTAGAAGAAGCCGTTTAAATAATTAACTCTGCAACCATCAAAACTTAACCTAAGGTCTTCTGTAAATTAATTTGATAACTAAGGTTACAAAGCTATTTCCCTTTTTATTATTTGAGTCACTGCGGGCAATGTAAATTATGTGATCACAGCATTTGTTTGTAGCTGCTCAGTCGCTAATGTCTTTTCTTTTAATGCATGTTTGGATTGTAATTATTTAGAAGATACTAGGGCCGTAAGGGCAGTAAGATAGGGAGTGTGTTTCTGTTAGTCTGACCCTAAAGAATAGCTCAGATTTGGGGTTTTATGAGGTACTTATCCACAGTCAGTGTGCTACCTGCTCTAGATGGTTGGCATGCCCTCAGTTTGGAGAAGCAGGCAGAAGTACCGGCTCAGAAGCTAAACAATGTCCCACTGTGGAAGCAGCAAAATGTAATTGTTGAAAACAATCTATATTTTTTTGGCATGTTGAACTCAAGCTGTCATATGCTCTCTTCAAAGTCACCAGACCACAAAGACATGTTGCTGTGTGACTTTGGTGTTTTAAAGGTTTTGTTTAGATTCACCAAAATCTCACAAAAACACAAGCAACCTAACCAGTGGAGGCAACTGCAGACCAGCATCCTGTGTTCTGGTAAGATTACTGTTTTGGTCAAAGAGTCTGGTGGCTTTGAAGAGAGCATAGATAACAGCCTCGCTTTCCCGTCTGAAAGGTCTGTTTGAGGCAAGGTAAAGCACTGAAACTATTCAAAATATAGCATACACTTGCAACTCACTTGAAATTCAACTGCTGTTGATGTTGAAGTACTTCATAAAACATTGCCTTAAAAATTCTAAACTAATCCTTTAAAATATCTTTGTTTAGTCATGGTAAAGAGAGTAATTCTGTTTTACTCTAAAGTCAAATCCTGACACATATACAGTCACTCTGTATGTGAATCTGTATTTCCCCTCTGTCCATGTCTTACTATCCCCCTGTCTCTGTCTTTTCCCCTATTTTCGCTCTCCATCCCCACATCTTTTTGCTCTCACCCTCTGGCTTTCTCTCTTTCACTAACTCAGCCTATCTGCCTCCACCTGCCTCTTGTTATTTTTCTCCCTTTGCACCATCACTCTCTCCACGAGTGTCTCTCCATCCTCTGTCTTTCCCTTTTTCCCATCTTGAGATTCTGAATCATGCTCTTGTCTGTCAGAGAGCCAGCCTGAGAGTCTCTGGCTCCTGTCTGCTGTGCCCAGAGAAGAGACTCCCATCTCCCGTCGACGTGTTTTTTAATCTCCTTTTCTCTCTCTTTCTCTGTCGCCTGCCATTTTTCTGTGTGCTCTCCTCAAGAGCCAATCTTCCGTTCTTTCATCTTCATGGCAACTTTCCCTCCAATGTTGATTCTGCCTTTGTCTTTTAAAGCTAAAGGGGCTGTTCAGGTGAAACACACAAACACACCCTTTATTCCTGCTGCGTTGCCATGTAGTCGGCTTGCTCTCTTTTTTTGTTAATCTGTGCTTCTCTCACAATTTATTCATTTAACTCTCTCTTGTCGGCTCCCCCTCTATCCTAAGGTGTGGAGTATCTGTAAGACACAAAGTTGTTCAGTTCATATGTAAGATATTTTGTGTTTTTGCATCTGGACAAAATAATCTCGATTAATCATACTGTCAATAATAATCTTTTCAAATGGCACTAACACACTAAAACCACACCACCTTACATTTGGTTAAGAAAAAGATTGCAGTTCTGCAGGTTTGCGCGGACTGATATGTGATTTTTGAGATTGATGTTGATTTTATAGAGGGATTCATTGATAATAACCAATATGGTGGCCAATACAGTAGTTGTTTTGTGCAGAAATAAAAAACAGACCTTTGTTATGTGGATTGTGCACTTTTTTAAAGTTCACCATAATAAAGCTATATTTCCTAAATCCTAAATATCTTGTTCTGTCATTCTGTCTAATCCCATTTTAAACCGTGTTTCCTCATGTCCACAGTGCCCTTGCTGGAGCACCTGTGCTCGGCCCTGGTCTACCCAGATGAGGCACTGAAAGCTTCGGTCCTGCATGTGTGGCTCAAAGTGTTCGGGTCAGCCGGGGGCTCGGTAGCCCAGTCCCTGCCCAGCGCCATCAGGGACAGAGTGTGCGTCCTGCTGCTGCAGACCCTGGCCAAAGCGAGCTCCCCCCAACTCATCAACAGCTGCGTTGGTGAGAAAAAACCATCCGTCATTTATTCTATTGAACTGTTTGGAGCAAAATTAGAACATTTCCTATATTTATATATTCTTCTTGAACTGAAAGTTTTCACAACTATGTGTGAGTTTTGTAACTTTTCAGCCTGCGCTTTCACTTTTTCAGAAACTTACTTTTTTTCACAATTACAGTGTAAAAATATACTTCATCATTAGCTGGCTGCATAAAAACTGACTGGCCTCATTTAGATGTATTAAGCACTAGATAGTCTGAGTGAGATTGAATTGCTATCTTCTTAAGGTTTGAAGTTGTTGAGATCAGTACAGCATGCTCAGCTTAGGCAAGCATGAAAAATACAATTATCGAGCCAAGATAAGGGGAAGATGGTATTAAAAATGGATGAAAATTTCAGCTGAGCACAAGAGCAACTAGTTTGGTAACAGTTTGAGCAAAAGGTTATTATGAATTTGTTGCTATGTATGAAACATAACCTCGCTCCAAGCTGCCTGGGAGGGAATTAAAATGAGCACTAATAGGGTGTGGACTTGAAAGCAGAGGAAAAGACTTTATAGTGTGGGTGGAAATTATGTTGTTTCATGTAAGTTTTTAGGCAAATAAACTGACTTTTAGAATTTTGTCAGAATTCACCAACTACTCTTATCGTAAGAGGTCTCCATGAGTTTGTAGAGGTTATTAGTCATGAACTGGAGCTGGGTTTTTTTTTTTTTTTTAGTAAAGCAAAAAGGGCAGAAAACAAAACATCTTCTAATGTGAAAATCCAGAATCTACTTAAGAGTGAGACTAGATGGAGAAAGAGGAGGGATTATGCAGGGATGAAAGAGTGTTGCTATCTCATAGTAATTTCAAGTTCTATGGATAGTAAGCCTGCCTACGTGCGTGGCGGGTGATAACCATGAGGGAGTTATTGAAAAGGAAATAGAGTTATTATCCCTGAGAAATTTGAAGTTGTTTTATCACTGTATTAACTTGGGAAAGAGGTGGGATGCACTGTGGGCTTTTGGAATAGAGGTGCGAGGTTGGTTCACTCTGGCTTTTAGAGGCGCAGCAGCAGAGCTCTCGCTGTTGTTGTTTGTGTAATTTTGAATTGATTTTTATCTTAATAAGCTTACCCTCTCCAACCCCTATGAGAACCGCAACATGGAAGAGTTAAACAGGATTTTTGTTTATTTTCTTCTGTGTTTTGTACAGACAAATCTATGAAAGGGAAATTTGCTTTCTGTAATTTTTTTTGGGTTTTTTGTTTTGGGTTTTATTACTCTGTCTCCAGATGGCTGGAAAGGAAAAGAAAATCTATGCAGCTGGGCAACATTTAATTGCTAATTACAGCAGTTTATTGCATAGTGTGTTTGTGCCCTGGTTTGTGTAAAGAATGCATTTGTCCTAATATCCTTTTGGGAATCCTTTTCCCAAGATTTATTTTCATCGCTGCTGAAGTTGTCTGACATTCATGAGTGCATGCCATCAGAAATGTTTCTGCCCCAGGGGTGTAGCAGCACACAGATGTCTGATTCTATTCATACCCAGTTTAGGACTCACAGTGGAGGAGGACAGAACATCAGTTTCTTTACAGTTTCATAGACAGTAGCTCAAGCGTCAGAGATGGTCAGAGTCCTCCTGTTGGGGTAAACAATTTCATTATAAATATAAGAAACATTAGAAAATATCTGAGTTTGTATTGTACAAAGCTCAACAAAAAATGGCACAAGGTCAAAGGGCTACAAAACTGAAAAGCATCTCTAATGCTATTAAATTATTACCAAAATAAATAAACAATATGTAAAAAAGAATAAGTTCTTTAAGCAGGAAGTAAGTTAGCATTTTATCACCCTGGTGGTTAGATGGTTTTGTTGAAATGAAGTTGCTAACAAGTGGCTAAATGAGACAACAATGACAACAAAGGGACATTAAAAGGACTCTTACAAAATCTTATAGACTGTAGATTTGGTTAATGAACAGTTTATTATGCTACAGTTTGGCTAGCTTATTACAAACCGCTGGTTAGCTTGTCAGAGACCATCTGAATATTAACGGTAGTGGCGTTGAAGTCATGCGACCGTGGTGTAGTTTGCTACAGCCATAACTTTAGCTCTTTACTTCTGTCTGCTGCATTCACACTTTAGACATCATAAAAGTGGTTCCTCTTGTTTCTAACCCTTGCACTCCTGATCATGGACCTCATATTGTGACAGTCCAGCATGAATTGGTGAACATTCACAGCCTGGATCTTCATGATGTCTTTGTCTTTTTAAAAACCTTGTTATCTTGATTTATGTGTATGTTTCTTCTGCAGAATGTTGCGATTCGTCATCAGCATCTGTTGTCACAGCTTGTCTTTCATCTGCTAGGCCTGCTGTGGCTGCTGGTGCAGCTGGGAGAGGCAGTGTCCGTTCTGATGAACAGCCCCGGCGACCAGATCGTGTGCCATGAGAACCAGGACAGCCAGACCAACAACAGCCAGACCCTCAGCCAAAACCAAGAGCAACAGTCCCCTGAGCAATGCCCTCTGCCTCTCATACTGAAAAAGGTCTCTGTCCAAACATCCTGCTCCCACCCCCAAGACCCGCATTCTGACGCTGACGATAATCATAACAAGAAGTTCTAATCCTGGATTAATGTTCCTTTGAATAGGGGTTCAGCGAGGCTTTACCCTGGACAAATATTTGTGCTTCATGTCTGGGAAATCAATGTGTAGATTACATCTAGTTGGATTTTTTCAGTTATGACTCACACACAGCTAAGCTTGTGACGTTAGCATTTTTTTGTGTAGATCTCTAGTGTGTGTCGAGCTGTTATAAAATCCAACTCTTAACTAAATAATCACCCAAATCTTAATCATCTCCCCAAAAATAATTATTTTGTTGTTTTTACTGATGGATCCATTCCACCAGATAATTTTTTTTTTAATCACACACCACTCAAGGAAAAAACTACAGGGGGACTTACAGGGCAAAAATAATGTGTGCTTGCAGTTGAAAATACAAACAAAAGTAAGAGGGCTACACTAAAACTAAACAAGAAAAATAAAAGTGCAAAGTCTCCTAGCTGAATCCCTAGCTTAAAAGATAATTCACTTTTCCCAGACATGGATTGTTTTGTTGCTGTTATTGGTGCTAAATGAGGTCATGTACAGTTCAATTTTATACAAAGTGTTTAGAATTAACCATAATTATCTCAGGGATTACTTTAGCTACATGGTACCGTAGTTATTTGCAGTATATAGATTACATTACCTCACTAATGAAGGCAAAAGGGATCAGTAATGTTTTATAATGACTTTTTATTACAATTTTGATATTTTTGTCCCAGCATAGAAGAAAACATGTCCGTCTCCTGCACACTGTCTAACTTGCAAACTACACATATTTGCAACTTTTCAGTGCTGGATCTTCATCAGGTCAATGGTTTGTAATAATGAAAGCCATCTTAAACAGGCCGTATTATATGTCAGCAAATACCCCAAATATCAAACACATTGGGTGCATTACATTCTAATGAGCCTGCGTGTGATGTAGGAAGAGGAGCCAAATGTCTCTTCAATGCATTGTTTTCTGGTATTTCACAAAATTGTGGGTGGTGGGTTTAATTTACTTTAGATGTCCAAATGTTTGTGCACAAGCAGTGAAAATTATTTACATTAAATAGTTTTTTTTCTTTTAGATAAATGCTTGAAGCCCCAAAGGCTGAAGTGCATTTGGAAACAAAACATGTACTGGGATATAATATGTACATGTACTGTAAACTAATATGCATGTAACATTAATAGATGAACCTGCAGAGATACATTACCTGGTAAGTAAAAGAAAAAAAAACATCATTAAAAAATAATTTAAATCACCCAGACAAGGCCTCACAAAATACCAATGGGCAAACACTTCATGAAATATTGAGTAACGATAATGTAATTTAACTACCATACTAATACTGCATAATTCAAATAAGTATATACCTCCTACAAAACCAATTGCAGTAAAAAACACTTTTTCTTTAGCTGGTAAAATTGTGGAAGGATCTAACAAAAGTAGTTGTTTGAAGAGTGTAAATCCAGGAAGTCTCATACTGTTTGAATGATGTGTCATGGTCAGCAGCCCTAGGTAAGGTAACCTGTTCACTTCCACAGAAGTGCAATAAAGAGATGTCACGCTGAGCACCTATGGGATAAACCTGATCATTGAATTCATCATTTTGGCACAGGCACAACAGGAGGATAAAACATGTCTTTGTCAAAGTCATTTACAGACGTCAGAAATCATATAAATTTAAGAAATGGACAGAAACAGGCCCATTCTGGTCATTTCCAGGCATCTCACTGGGTGTTCAAATTGCCTTGCACAAACTGTAAGTGCACGTTGATGGTGCTGATAGTTGACAGCTTTAGGCACATTCATAAACTAAGAGAACATAAGCTGAGGGCATAGGCAGTATACTGAAGATGATAGCCAGACAGTTGGCAAAATATTGCCTTATCTCTTCTGTCAGCAGCAACCTGGCTGTGCTGAGGAAACTATATGTCTATAATAAACAGTCTGTGGGAGCTCTGCGCACTATTTGAATGTCGTGTGTCTCCAGTGATTGGTGGTTTCTGAGAAAGGCCTTGAAATGTGTTTTCCAGTTGCTGATGAGTGGTGATGAGACGTTGCAGGCGACCAGTGCGAGGTGCATTGCATCCGTCCTGGTTCATTCTCTCAGTCAGTGCAGCGCTCCCTTCATCAAGGCTGATGTACCCGGTGATCATGCACGCACAGACACAAACACACGGGCTGTGATATGCCAGCTATAAGAGCTCTTACCCTCTCTGATTTATTTTCTTCAAATCATTTCCTCTGCCTTCCTCTGCGTTCCCTTTCAGCCCCCTCTCTTTGTCTAAGTTTTTGATATTCCTCTTGCTGTCTCTGTGTATCTCACTTTCTTCTTGTTGTTCTTTGTTGCTCTCTCCTCTGCTTTTATACCTTTCTCTTCTCCACTCTAATGATTCTATTTGTGTTCCTCTCTTGCTCCACAATTCCACAATGCTTCAAAGAGAATATAACCATCCGTTTTTGTTTATCATATGCATGAAAACATCACCCTGTTTGGAAGTATTGTTATGGTACTACAGAAAAAATATAATATTGCGGCATTATTGTTCCCTGCTCTCACTTCTCTTTATTTTTCCAATCAGTCTCTGTCTCTCTTTTTCAATTCTAGGCTTCCTGTTTGATCGTCTGGCCAGCAGTCGCAGTGAGGTGCTGCTGTGGTCAGCCTACAGCTGTTTGCTCTTACTGACTGAGGACCCACTCTTTTTCTCCCAGTGTCACTCAGTCTATGGTGAGAGAGCTGAGAGGGATCAGAATGCCTCATGAGGCGCAATCCTATTATCCCTGTTTGTGTGTGTGCTTGTTATAGGTCTGAATGTGATAGTGTCACTGTACAACTTCAGTTTTTAGGCTTGTGGCCATTGGTAAGCATCTGAAATTAATGCCTGTGATAGATCACTGATGGGAAGTTCATTAGGCGTATGCTCTAAGCAGTATAGTTGCATTAAGTTACATTTACTTAAGTAAAAGGTTAAAGTACTCTACATGTTAAAGAACTGCATGCAAAAATTTCTCAAGTAAAAGTATTAGCATTAAACTTTACTTAAAGTATCAAAGGTTAAAGGACTTGTTTTGCTCCACTCAGATTCCAAATAT
>JAOWBC010000458.1:19151768-19175277 GCA_028566105.1 Hypoplectrus providencianus
GTAAAGCGAACCCCTGAAATTCATGTAAATAAAACAAGATTCACAAACCATGCAAAAATTGTACGTCAAGATACGTATAAACTTGAAAACACAAACATCCTTGTCCTGCATAAAAGTCCAGATCAACCCATTTAACATCCCACTAACCGTCCAGAGTGTCATGCCCATAACCAGGCAAAAAAGGATCCCTACTGACTTTACATTGGCATTGTTTCTGTGTTTTATGGGATTTGGCGTGAAGAGGTTATGGTCATTTTGTTTAATTTTGTGAGATCAAGCTGGTCATAACAGTGAACAGTTAAAAATGGATTGAGTTGAACCTGTCCAGAACGGGGACTTCACATGTACACTCAACAGACAGTGATGGCAGCCTTTTTTAAATGTATTTGCAAAGGCACTGAATAATAGTTGGAGCTAGAATCGAAGGGAGGCTCCCATGTGTGTGTACTGTAAACATGTGTGATACGGCCTTCAGTTGAACACTGAACAGGGTTTGCGCGCTCGTTTCTTTAGTTGTTGTGGGAAAAGCTCTTAAATGCCAGTGCACTTTGTGATGACACAGATAACTCCTCCAATTAAAGGACCAAAGCTTCTGATTAAGTGAGACTGAAGTAGACGATAAAGAAGAAAAGTAACTTAAGGTCGGTGAAGTTGTAAGTAAGTAAAACAAATCCGGAGCTGTTTCTCCTCTAATCCCTTTCCACATCCCCTAAAATGAAATGTAAGCAGCGTTCCATTGGAGCAGTTGTTCCCAGGAGACAGAAAAAGACATTGAGAACAGAGTTGAGTAAAATATTTCTTTGAGGTAATGAGATGTAAGAGTTGTGCGAGCAACTGAGTAGGTGTGTGTGTTTGTATGCACGCGGCGTGTGTGTTTGTTTGTGCGTTTGTGGCTTTGAATAATGACTTCTTCGGAGCCAGACTCCTGTTTGTTCCTTTTTCTGGCTGTCTTCCTCCCTTTTATCACCCTTATCTGTTTCATTTTCAGCCCCTTGTTTTGTCTCATTTTTCTTTGTGTTGAATGTTACCCTCCCCTTTTATGTAAGATATTTCTCTTATTTAAAACTTGGTTAAACAGATTTGAACATGTTTTATAATGCCTACGCGCTGGCGACAGCCGTGGCCTGAGGCATTATGTTTTCAGCCTGTCCCTCTGTACATCCTTCTGTCCCATTCTTGTGTGTGTGCTATTTTAGGAACACTTCAAGGGATTTTCTTCCCATTTGGCACAAACATCCACTTGAACCCAAGGATAAACTGATTACATCAGAGCTTACTGTGACCTCACAAAACACATTTTTAGTCATAACCCAAAAATTCATATTCAGATTATTTCAAATGTAATACAGATGTCTTTTATGATAAAATGTGATGAGTCTATAATCCATACTCAATAGTTATCTTAACTTTGACCTGATCCTCTGCAAAAACACTTTTCAGGCTGTTGTCAAACACCTTACATGGAACAAAATGAAGGACTGTGACCATGATTCATATTTTATCTATCTATTAATTACCCCTTAACATTCCAACTGCCTTTTTCACATCTTTTTTCTCTCTGAGGCTGTGGTGGGATCCGTTTTTAACCCAGTTCACCATTTTATTTGGATATTTCTGTAGACTGTGTTCTCTTAACAATTTTAAAATTGCATACATTGGGTATGACTTGGAAGCTTCAGAGGATGCCCTAGGTCTCTGAATGCCTAGGTATAGCTTTCCTACGTATATTGACAATAAAGAGATTTATCAGCATTTTTCAGAAGTGCTCTTTATGTAATTACCAAATTATGCACCGCTTCCAGAAATCTTTGTTTTTGATACCAAATCACAGCTTAGATTTTATTGTGATGTTCCTCAAGGTCTTGGTGTCATAATGTTCCATTTTTATCAATCCTCAAGTAAAAGGAAATGGCAGAATTTAGCACTTAATCCATGTAACAAATGCCATCTACGTAAAAGTATGCTACAATTAATGAGACATAATTAAGCATGAAAATGGCCATGATATAGTCATATTTTACGGTTCTCAACCCTTACACACTTTATTAATATTAAAGATGAATGACTGACAGTGCTGAGCGTTCAGATGATATTTACCACTTCTGTTTGGCATCCATTGCTGACCTTATACCTCCACCTGAACATTCTCATCCCTCAGCATCCCCAGTCCTTTATATTGGGTAAAAAAGGACACAGAGGGGTTACATTTCTCTTCAGTCACAAGTTTCTATCCAATGTAGCTGATAAATTTTTGTCATTTTTTGAAATGTATCATTTTTACTCTGCAAAGGCTTCCTGATAATCTCTCCCATGGTTTTATGGGGAACTTTCCTAACCTAATGTTATTGAATAGGCTCGGTTCTGCTGTCTGTGTATGTGGTTACATCATGATTTCACACTTTACCTTGTCTCGAGAAAGTGTGGCAGTCACATGGATGCAAAGTGTTCACAAAGCTCTCTCTTTTTAGAAGTTGTCTGTGGGCTTCTGTAAAGCTTGTTGTAACAGTTATTAACCTTGATTCTAGGGATTTAGGCCTTGAAAGCCCTTTATATGTCCTTGCATTTGCTGTTTAAGGTGTGACACTGCTCCTCTCTCTTCTCCTTTCCCTCTCTTCTCTCCTCTCTATTGTTCCCGTTTGATCAGAACCTGAGCAGGAGGCGACTTGTCACTGCAGCCTGCTTTGTCGGCCTGTTTGTTGTCTTCCTCCCATCTGTTGTTTCCCTTCTCATCTTCTTCCTCCGCCTGTCCTTCGCTGTGGTTCTCTCTCCTAAAGACACCCTCCTTTTCTTCTTCTTCTCTCTCCCCCCGCTTCCCCGGAGGTGACGGCTTCATCACCGCCTGGTGCCCTTCTCCTCATTTCTTTCTGTGCTCTCTAAACTATACCATGTATTTCCTACCCTTTCTCCACAGCGGTCCCTCCAGACCACAGCGCTCTGTCTGGGTCCAGAGCCCTGGCCACTTTCCCCCCTTTTGTGCCTGTTCATATTTATCTCTCCTCCTCTTTCTGTATTTCTCATACTCCCATTCCCTTCTTCACTTTGTTTTCCTCTCTGGCTGATTGGTAGTTTCTCTCCCCACAGACTTGGCTGTGGCTTTATAGCCTCTGTGTAGTCATGCATCAGTGACCTCTATCCCTGTCTGACATCTCCCTGTGCCTTCTTTGTCATCCTTTTCTTCGCTCTGCCCCGGCTTTCCTGCAATTCACTCATATTCTGAACATGGTGCCGTCTCCTCCGTCACACCTCCATTAAAGGTTAAAATAACCTCCTTTCCACCAGACCTGCATTGCACAGCAGCATTTTCTCTCGTTCCCTTTCTCTTTCAGTGTTGTTCTCTCTGCATCTCATTTTCCTCTCCCGATCATCCATTCCCTCACCTCTCTCTCTCTCTCTCTCTCTCTCTCTCTCTAGTTCCCTAAAGACCACCCGGAGATGGAGGCAGCGTCACGGTGCAGATAGTCCTACTATTTTAGTTGTTTCAGAGAGAAATTCTGAATTCCCTGCTGTGCTTTACATCTCCCTTTGTTTCTTCCTGCATTTTTTTCTCTTTCCATTTCATACAGTTATTTACATGTATTATTTCCTTCCCCCCCTTATGTTCCAGTCAGCACTTTCTAACATTGGATCTCCTGTCTTTTTTCTTCATCCACCTCTCCTTTGCAGCATCACTTCTCTTTTTACTGCTCCCTTTTGTACTCCACCCATCATTCCACATGCCATTCCATTTTTCATCTTGTCTTCATATTCTTTAGGGACCTCATTTATGAAAAATCTTTCTTCAACTTTGCTATATATTACAAAGAAGGTTATAAAATATTGAAATTAAGCCTGCATCGCATTGCTCGGTTAATGATGGATAGTGGCTTTACATTTAAATATAGCAATATATGATAATTGGAAAAGTGTGAAATCACTGCAACTTCTCTCAAATATCGAGAACATATATTCAGAAACCTCAGCTTTGCCTTGGTTTTGGTTATCAATATCAACACAAAACAGGTGAGTAATGTTCCTTTGTAAATGAGACCTTGGGTCCCCCTCTGCTGTGTTTTGCTTCATTCCTTCAATCTCTCTCCTTCATGCATATCCTTCTGTCTTCCTTCCCTCTTCCTCTAACATTGATTATTAAACATTTTTTCTGTTTTATTCTTGCTCGCCCCCCCAGATGTCGAGGAGGTGGAGAATCTTCTGCTATGCAACCTTCCCTCTCTGTGCTGTCGTCCGTGCGACTGGCCCTCTCTGCTGTGTGAGTCCCCGGGGATCCAGCTGAGCGAATATAAAGGACAGCGGGCCACCCAGTACTGTCTGGTGATAATGCTACACCTCGCCCTGCAGCAAGGAGACAGGTACGCCCACAGTCTGTACCGACCGCCGGACAATGACAACACCTTCACCTCCTCTGCTCACATTTATGAGAGGCACAAATCTCTCTGAGGATTTATAATGCTGCAATTTACAACAAAAAAATTGAAAAAGGAGAAAAGAATTTGGTTTGGCAAACATTTTGCTTCTGTGATCAAATCCAATGGGATTTTTTTGTTGAAATGAAATGAACCAATACATATTTTAGCATCAGTGAAAAGGCATTTCGCTGATACAATTGTGAGCACTTGTTCCCGTCGCTGCTGCAGAGTGCTTTTGTAAGAAGGGAGAGCGTTGTTTGAAGTGTTTAGAGAATCACTGTAAAGACTAAAGTGTCACCAAACCTCTCATTACTCAATACCAGTGCTGCACCACTGAAATGTTAATTCATTCCACTTATTTGGCGCTGTTCTAGTCATAGTGAGCACCTCATGCACTTATACACTTCAGATCATCATTCATCAACCTAGACACACTCACTCACTCACTCTGGAGGCCAGGTCTAACCAACAAGGAATTTGGTGGCTTCTGTGGACAAAGCGGTAGAGTTTCTATGAGCACCAGACTTCCTCTGAGAAAAATTGAAATTTTAGTCTAGCAGTAGCCCTCTCAGTGCCCCGCTCAGTCCTGGTTCTGGTTCTCCCCTGTGTCTTACTTCCATCCAGCAGGTCCAGCACTACAGTGTGGGCCTCCAGCAAGATGGTGTCAGTGTGTTGAGCTCCAGATCCTGCAGCCACAGACAGACCCTTCTGTCCCGCTATGGCTGAGATCTTTTTTTATAATGTGGGTCATATGAAGGCAACAGTCATAACCAGTTAAAAACTTCTTGCAGTAACTTCAGTAATTTGAGAAAATTTTTTATATAGCACAAATTTTCTGAACTGCAGTCCAAAGGAGCAGAAAAGAAAACAGCTGCATCACAGTTCAAATTATACAAATGCCAAACAAAATATCTAGGGCCATATCACAGAGTTATTATATTAATATATTTATTCTTTGCATGTAGCTCTCTCCCTGCTCCAGCAGCACTGCTGAGCCCCAACATGGGTGATCTTAAGTACATATTTTATGACCTCAGAGATAAGTCAGCCTCTTTGGAAAGTTTAATCCGTCCTTCTGTGGAACCCCGGCTGTACATTACACCCCAGGGAGGGGGATGAAAGCCTCTCCCCACCACTGTGTGGTCTCATCAAGATTAATGGGAGCAGTGGCCAGAGATTTACATAGCGTGGGAGGGCTCAGAGTGTGTGTGCTCGAGGTGAGAGGCTCTGCGAATGTGCGTGCGACAGCATACATTCGCTGTCCGTGTTTGTGTATGTGTGTATTTTTGCGTGAGAAAGAGAGATTGCAAGTTTGTGACATCAACAAGCCCCTGGAGCACTTTGTCTGCTTTGCACACAGAGTTTGTGTTTGTCCACTTTATTACCCTCACACTGAGGTGTGTTTGACATTCAAGTATATGTGTGTCCGTGTGATTGTTTACATTCTAATCTAAATGTTTAGCCACATATACGTGTGCTTGGACTATTTTAAGTTAATGTTCATGTGTGTGATCCAGACTCCTCCCAGACCAGACGGTGTTCTCCAGTGTTGTGGGGCTGCTGCATTCAGTGCAGGCGCAGGGCAGCAGTGCCCTGCCCCGCTCTGTGCTCCGCTCTGCCCTCTACCTGCTGGCAGCGACACAGGACAAGAGCCCCAACCTCGACGGGGTAACTCTTACCGCTGCACACAAATCCAAACACACTCTGTGACTTTTAGAAGCAGTACAGTAAATAAACAGCATCGAGATTCAGATAAAAGTTTAAACACCGTATTATGCTTTTATAGAAGACCTTATAGAACTGGGATTTCCAGCCAGGGGCTTATGTGTGATTTTATTAAAAGAATAATTGCTCATATTAACATTTAGTCAGTTGTAACAGGGTTAGGGTTAGAACACTTCATGTTCCTATTGAGATTACTGTTGTTATTAAGCAAAGAAGTTTAAACATGTAGCTGAAATTAAATAGTATAAATTCTTTGCTTAAAGTCATGGATAATCTGAGGAAATACTCAGTAAAAAGTAATAGATAAATGGTTTAATCATTTCGTCACCAAGATTCCAAAAACGTTGTGATGCTATGGAAACGCGAATAAAGAGATGAAAATCCAATCCAGAATTGAATGTGAAGTGTATATTGACAAAAAAACACAAATCTATTGGTTTGAACATTGAATACATTGTTTTAGTACAGTTTTCGAATAAATATATGCCTAAGAGGATGAGCAAATGACCCCATCCTTTTTTATGTGCAACAACAAGATCTTATTATTATAGTATTTGAAAGCAAAGTAATAGAGGTTTAATAAGTAAACTAAGTAAAAGATAAATGGTTATTGATCAAAAATAATAGATGAGCAGTTCAGTGTTTCAGTGATTTGGATAAAATGTTAAGAATGATAAAATACAGTGTCTGGTGAGCAAGTGTCGGTGTGTGAAAATGATGGGTTAAAGCAGAGGTTCCCTGTTGTTGGACTAATAAGGGAATCTTAATGTTATTATATAAACCTTAAAAACTAGTTTGCCAGTTCAAGCAATTGATCTAATTACTTTGTAGAGTATTCAGTTAAATGTAGGTCACAAAGGATTTGAAAATCATTGCAACCTGTTTCCATTACATTGTTCTCATTGTCCCAGCTTTTTTGCAGTATCATTGTAAGAAAAAAAATAACCACTTTACTATAATGGCCACTGTTATTTGGCAAGACTTGAAGCTGATGAAGGGTATGTGAGTTCATCCGGCAGGGCAGAATATTACCATTTTTGTAGATTTGCCTTATTTTGTATTTTTTTTTAAGTTCTACCTTTTATCCCTACACAGTACTTACGAAAATACACTTTGACAGCTGAGACAGTTTGATATTGTATTTTATGTTCAGTGAGTCAGCCTAACAATGCTAACAGTGTGAAGGAAAAAGCTCAAGACTTATTCAGCAGGACAGGTTTACCTACAAGCACTGCAACATTAAAGTGTCAGGAACTCATCAAGATGAAGGTGTTGAACGTGTTGTTTTTCCTGCGCTCAGAGAAGGAGAACAGCATGTGCTGGAGCTGGAGTTCCATTCGGTTTAATATGGAAACTATTAATGTGGAGGCCACGGTACACTCAGAATCAAAGCTTGACAGCTCATATTCATCTTATGATGCAAAATCCATACTCTGCTGTACATGATTCAGCAGCGAAGAATATTAATTATAGCTCACCTTTTTTTTTCCAGCGACAGAACAGAACAAACACTTCTCAAAATAATGTAGTTGAAAGAGCATTAGGTAATAGTGAAAAGTATACACTTTATGCTGGCTGTGGAAATGTAAGGAGTGTCCCTGCTGTGACTAAGGGCTCTGCCTCAGTGGGGTTTTAAAAGCAATCTCACATTTTGCCTCTGAAGAAAATTGTTTACAAAACTGCAAACTTTGTAACTTGTGTATGTATGCACATCTCAAAGAAAGTACTTTGACTTTTCCAATCTTTCTTTACAAACCTACTCAAGGTTCCTTTGAACTGCATCAGCAAGGCGCTCTCCTCCTGCCAAAGCTTCTCTTCCCTCTACATTCACCATCCCGCACTCCTCCACTTCATCTGTCGATATCCGGATCTAGCAGAGAAATTTGGGCCTCTGGTGTTGGAGCTTTGGTTGACCAAGCAGCCGCCGCACACAGATTCAGAGCAGACCACGGTGAGGGGGGCAATTGTTTCACTTTTGTATCAGACTGGCATTTGTCAATAAATAATTTTACTGCTTTGACTGAACACTTGTTTCACTCCAGCAGTTTCTCTAATTAATTTCCCTCGAACAGATTAACCGTACGCTGCATTAAGATGTGTTTTCTTGATTCCCTTTGAACTCTCACAAATTAAAATTGATGAAAGGTGGTTGGATATAATCCCTGGGTGCAGGCAGAAATGCCGGACAAAGGAGAGAAGAGAGAAAGCCGTGCAGACGAGAGGCAGGACCAGCAGCCAGACACAGAGACTGTGGAGCTGCTGGCTCTGATTGAGAAGTACCCTGCTGTCATACTGACCCTCCTGGTGAGAACCACAGACCCCAAATAGGGGATTGGAATGAAGTCGGCCACACTGAAGTGATGATACTTTTGAATGCAGCCTGGCATGCTGCAGTGTTTCACACACAGATTGAGCTGTTGTTAAGACTTTGGTAAGACTGTTTGTGGAAATCACATAATTGTCTTTAACATGCAGTGAGTGTGGTTTCTTTTTACCGTGTCAAGACAGTGATGTTATACAAACATATTCTAAATCAACTTAAATTAAAGTATATGTAATCAAATATTTAACACATACACATCTACACATATTGGATATTATCAATTATAATAGGGAGCAAACAAGCAAGCGCTAGTCAGTTAGCTGTATTTTAGCTCAACTGCATAGATCTGTCGTAGGTTTGTAAAGATTTGCTGGATAAGTTAATAACAAATGTGGGACTCAGACTTGACTGTTGATGTTAGCAGTGTAACAGACTGTTGGCACTACAGGTGAACTGTAAAAGGCCTAAGACTTTGAGGGCTGTGCATAGACATCACATCCTCATGTTCTGAGAAAAATCAGTTCAAAGGCTGTTAAAGGCAACCAAAGAAGTATGGGAAGGTCTCCATTTATAAGTTATGTATCAGTTTGTTCAATCATTGCTAATACAAAGTGATTAATACATGAAATTGTCTTCTTATAGTACCTTTGAAGCTTGTGTTTGACTTTCTGTTTGACTGTGTTTCTGTATGACTGCAGGACATGGTGTGCACCAGGGAGGCCCCCCTGGCAGGACGAGCCCTGGGGGTGCTAGAAGTTATGTGTGGTCAAAGAGACTACGAGGCTGACTTGTGTGAGAGGCTTAGGACAGCCCTGCTGCAGGCATTACAGAGGCACAGTGTGGAGAACATGGGCCATGGACTTGGACAGGGACACGGTGCACAGGGTAAGAGACATGGACACACAGAGACAGAGTATAAAGTTCTACAGACGTGGCATCGCCAGAGAAAACTAATGTAATGCAAAAATATGTGCAGTGTTTAATGTTATTACCTAGTGGCTCAGGTTTATGGAATGGATGATTGAGGTGTACCTTATGGGAGATGTTAGAAGAAATACACTGACTGAAGTGTTTGAGTTTCATAATATAGTAAATTTCACAGTCAGACAGTATTTTTTCAGGGATCTTTATGTAGAGTTAATAAAAACTGAAACAGCAGCTTTGCATTGCTTTTACACATCTACCAGCAGTGCTTGGATGATTCACACAGCATAGAAGATTTCTGACAGCTTCATGCACCTGCAGCGCTGTGATAGATTCTGTCATTTGAAATTAATGTGCCTTAATAAGTTTTTTTTTCTTTTAAATGTATAATGCGTGATCCGAACTTAACAACAATCAAAACACAACAATCTTGAAGTAAACAGTCCTGGAAACCAAACCCTCTCTGTTGCTCATCGCATCTATGTTGAATCAAATTCCACATTACACACACAAATGCGTGCACACACAGACACAGTTTAAGTTACTCTGGTTAAATACCTCTCTACAAAGTAAACTCCTTGTGGAGCAAAAAAATATCACTAAGTTTTTTTCTTTTGATATTAAAGGCTTTTTGGCTTTACTGTTCTGAAACGCTCAACTCAACTTTCCATAGACTACTAAACATCTAAAATCAGTCCTCAGTTTTTGAGAGTTTCAGCTTAGTCATACACTGAGGATACATTTAGACTCAAGAAAACTCACGTATCCCTGAATAACATTTTCGCTGTTGAGGCTCTTACACACCAGGGACATTTCTTTGTGTAATAAATTTTCACACCAGTATTTACCTGGCAAAAAGCAAGGTAATTTTTTTTTTCACAACTATACACCACTACCTAGTGGTGACCCAGTTCTCCTCTGGGGCAGAGCTACACACCTGCTCCTCATCTCACCTGCACCTGATCAGCTAATCACACACCTGCCCTGCATCAGCTAATCACTCCCCAGCCATTAAGCCCCACTCAGACACACAGACTCTGCCAGATTGTTTCCTCGTGTCATGCAGATCTTTCAAGCGTCATGCCACTTGCTGATTACCCACTGCCTGTCTCTTGGTTTCCCCGTTTGCCTGCTTGTCTATGGTTCGACCTGCCTTCAGTCCTCAACGCCACTACTCTGCCTGCTCCCTAGTCACTGACCTCCTGTCTGCCTGTGATCTGATATGTATCTGCGTCACCGAGCAGACTCGCCAAGCCCTGCTTTTTCCGCTGTCTCACACCTGGACCCTACCTTGTCACTGCCCCGTGACAAAATATGCTCCATTTATAATGAGATACTATCACGTTATTTTAGGTAGCGAAATGAAACTAGAGGCAATAATAGGTTATTGCTAGTTTGATCGATTAAATTAAATTCTACTTTGAGCTTGGTATGAGACAGTAAGGATCTACAGTGATTGAGCACACTGTATGATATTGACAATAGTATCATCAACTGTGGATATTGTTATCAATCTCATGCACTGCGCTAAATCTCAATATACAAGAAACTATCCTTTTCTCGTTATAACAAGGAACTTTTATTATCTCTAAATTACGTGATAGTATGTCATTATAACAAACTTTCATTCTCGTTATTACAAGAAACTTTTATTATCCCGTTATTATGAGAAATTATCATTATCTTTTTCTATCATTTTTTATCAGTGTGGCTGCGTTACACTTTCGTACAAATCAGACCCATTCTCTCCATTCTTATCTTTCACAATAAAAGCCATAAACCTTTTCAAAACTTCAATGTTTACCAGAGGGAACTCAAATTCACTTAGAGCATTTGACTGAATGGAAACTCAATATAGAAGAGAAGGATGTTGAATACATCATTTTCTTTCTGAAGAATGAGCTGGCGTAGATCTATTCAAACCTTTTATCAATTATTGTAACCGTCACAAATTCACATTCATTTATTCTTCATGCCCTGGGGAAGAAAAGAGCTCTAGGGCCACAGAATCCACTCCTGCAGTTTGCACAACAGAATATCATTTGAAAGGATTTTCTGCAGCAGTCGCCATTCACAATCATACACAGAGATTCATGTCGACTGGTTTGGTTTTGAGCCCAGTTGTATCTCATGAAAGCACAGATACAGTTAATTACATTTGATCGATTGAAGTAGATGTTTCTGTTTACTCTCCTGAGTTTACTCTTCATGATGAGGCAGACAGTGTTATTCTTCTTCCCCGTTCAAACATATTAAAAGTTTGTACAGCAAATGACAGCTTTTAATGAAATTGTCACTTCTCTGCTAAAAAACAACCTCATACACATCGTACACACATACACATATATGGTACACATACACTCACAGGTTTACCCAGTGGACTCTGTGAGATGTAATGGAATAAATGAACCATGACACTCTTTTTCTACCCACACAACAAACTCTGAAAGAGATCCTTAATTAAATCTAGCTTTATAAAAAGCCAACCCCAGCAGCCGCACCCGGGCTATTTCTGTCTCACATGGCCATCTTTTCATATTGACTAAAAGAGTTACTTTTGATTAAGAACAAGTAAATTTTTGTTTTTGTTAAACATATCTCCCCAAAATTCCCACTGCACATTGTATCTCATACACCACACAAAATAAATTTGATAAGACCAACACATTACAAGAAAACAATTTTCACCTCAACCTACACCAAAAATGCATAGAATACCTCGTTCGATATCACTTTTTTTTTTTTTTAACTAAAATCCTTGTTTCATGTTGTCTATCACAAAAGTATAAATCTGCTATAATGAAAAGATGACTGATTCATGACTGACTCATTTATATATATATATATATATCACAATAACGGTACATACCACTTTACAGTCATTGTTCTGTAAATTCAGTTAGGAAATTGTTTGTACCAGCATCTTATTGGGATTTATTATTTTGAAATTCTATTAACAAACCAAAAGATAACAGTCAAACTTATTTGGAAACGGAAGCCTTAATTTTTCTTGAGAATAATACTTTTTTTAGGGTTTAAAGTGAACAGGTTACTTCCTCCTGCTCTGTGCTGAAAATTCCCCTCTCCCCCTCAATGTCTCCCCTTCACGTTACTTTGCAAGGCAGCTGGATTTGCGTCAGTGCCAGCTCACGTGAGAATCCTGCCCCGGAAAGCTTCTGTGGTGGAAACAGTGTTGCCAGATCTCTACTGATGGACACATTTCTCCCCTCTCACAGTATACACGGTCATATCACATCACTTATTCAATAAAATGTATTCAGTGCCAAGTTTTGAGTCTGACTTGGCCATATTCCCCAGCACACCACTGCTATGTGAAAAGTAGAGGCTGAGCAGCCTGGAAGTACCTCTTGCATGTCTGCACTATCAATATAAATTGCTGGCAATAAATAAAATATGAGTCACAGTGGGTTTGAAAATTGCCCCTGAAACCTGCAGAATCTTTTTCATTTGCACACTAAAAGCATACATTTAAAATGCATGTAGAAATATCCTGTAGAAAAGGAAATTAATGTGCTAATATGTCTGTTTATATTTGTCAGTGTCACACTTTCAATTTCCATCACATTTAGAAATCCTCCAATTATATAAAAATGTATTCATCCTCAACTCCAAAAACTTGACCTTGGCGGACAAATGATATAAGAGGATTTAAATAATGATATGAAAATAAGATTTGCTGGATTCAGCAGTAACACATCTATAAAACAAGGTGCATGGATTAATAGGTGTGTTTGGCATGAGGCTCTGTGGCAACGGAATGGAAAGCACTTAGTTTAATTATTCTCACATATTGGATCAGTTGAAATAATACCTATGCCGATTGATGTTTGCTGGGCCATTCTACCTGCCAGCAGTTTCTTTATGATGGAACTAACAACTGTTTAAATCCTGCTGAATTAAAAGACAGAATTAAAGGCGAGCTGATAAGTCAAACTGAGAGAGAGTGAAATTGTAGATTTTTAATTTCTCTAACTCAATGAACAAATTATACTAAATGTTCCCAAAATGATTAAGATTCGTCCTCTGACTCAGGACATATTTCAAAGGACAAACACATGTAAGGTCATGTTGTATTGATCACAGAGTAAAAATGCTCAACACGTCCTGAAACACTATTTAATCACACTGTAGTTATGCACCGTGTGGTAATATTTAGTATATGTGACATGTGGTTGTTCTGTTTCTTTTAACTGATCTGCCAGGGAAACTTGGTTTAACTGAAGTGTAATCACAAAGTGTCTGTTTAAACTTGGTTTGTTTTTAAATTGGACTGAAATGGAAAAAGCAGCTCCTAGAACACTTGTCGCTTCTGATTAATGTTGGAAGGAAGGAATCATTAATCCTCTGTTAAGGCGAATCTTCCCAGCATCCTTTGTCAGGACAGACGGGGGGAAATGAGATACTTGTTTATCTAGTCGACTCTCTTGAATGAAGTGTATAGTATTGATTTAGTTTCAGCGTGCATGAGGTTGCTATCATACACAGGTTTTTTATTCTTATGTTATTCATATCTTACATCTCCAAAATTATCTTATTGTTCTTATATGTTAGAGAGATCAGTTGTTAGATTTCCGTCAGCTTTATTTACGTAATATAAATATATTTCACTATGTATATTAACTATATAAATAAAAAAGAAATTGGAGAAAGTATAGCTTTATGTGGAGATTTAGTTGCCAAATCAAACATGAATTTCCATTTCCATTTCAGCCTTGTGTGTTTTGTTGGTAATGTGCAGCATTTGTCAGTCTCAGAGCCTGTCGGCTATCTGATGACAAATTAGCCCTCGAGGGACAAAGGCTGCTGGGTTTATGGTTCTGGTGAAACAGCCTTTACAACTGTTGTTTCACACAAACACTACCAGTCAAACATTTGGACACACCTTTTCATTTAATTTTGTTTGTTGTTTAGCTAAGCTAGATAAGCTAATAAAGAGCTAAAATTGAATCAGAAGATTCCCGGCTGATGTTTTCTGCCTCTTTGGCTCCCTTCATGGACTGTTTACCTGCGTGCAACCAAAACCCACTTGAACATGATGTTTTCAACCCTACTACAACTGGAAAACAGGACGCTTCTGATACCAATATATAGTCTCATTATCTACAGATTCTGCATTCATATCCCAAATGTGTTCATAAAGATTAAATACAGAGCAGCTCTGATTCCTGTTTACTGTCTGCTGCAGAGTCTGTTGGTCAAACATCAGACAAAACTCTTCCTGTAAAAGCAGATAACAATTAATTACAGTTTTCTCTGAATCACAAATCTGATAACAGTTTAAGCAATCTAGTAAAACAATAAAACAGTATAATCATGTCATCACGATAGGCCTCGTGCCTGCACCTGGATCACAGCCAGGATATATTCAGTACTGAGCTCTCCCTCAGATTATGATTTGTTTTCTTATTTAGTCATTTATTTGGCACCACCAACACAAATAGTCCCACAACTGCTGGGGCTGAAATGTGGCCTAGCGACGCATCAACATTTTCCTGCACACTGGGGTTAATGTTAGCCTGCTACCTTTTTGTAAGCTAGGACTATACTGTACTGCAGGCTTGCATATTTATCTGTATGTGCAACTAATGACACAAGACTTTGTTGACAGTTACTTTTTATGCCACTTTTTAGTATCAAGACCTTCTTTCTCTTTACCCTCTTATGACAACCAATTAGCTATATTTTAATTCAACTGATATTTCTGTTAATGTATATACCTGTTTAGCTAGTCCCAGTGATGTCATACACCAATCAGCACTCATGGAATTCCTCTTGTCCAATCAAATGACTCAAATGAATTTTGAGCAAACTGTTAAATAATGAGTGTTACAAACTTAAAAGAAGATGATGAAACATGACAGAACTTGGGCAGCTGAACATTATATAATACTGAAAAATCTCTTCAAAAGCTCTCAAGACTGAGATGAAGTATTTTCTCATTCACTTTTTTGGTGTTGAGTGTTTGATTCTTGTTGGAAAAAAAAAAAAAACGCTTCCTGCCCAATCACCTCAGGGTCCAATTCCCAGACAATCTGCACATTTCGCCTGCATATCTGGTGCTTTTTGTTGAGGTGTCTGCCAGATGGTGTTATTACAGTATGTCTGTATACTTGACCAGGTTAATGAGCACAGCTGAAGGGCACAACACCGGTGTGCCAGCTGGGGATTCAGAAACTGTTGCTGTGGTTAGCCTCTGCCTGCTTTCTGCTCATCTCAGGCCCTGTGGGGATTACAGACTGTTATCCTTGCACGTGTTCCAGTTCAGCCCACTGTAATTTGCATTAATATATACTTTATATTAGCCTCTAATGCAGCGGCATCCCAAGGGGAGAAATTTTAATGTTATGCACTACAGGGGTGAAAGAAGTATGTAGATGACTGCTCTGGCTGATCCTCCTGCAGTCTATTTCCTGTTAGAGTGCTCTTTGTCTCCTTTCGCCTCATCTCCACGCTCTTTTCTTTTCTTCTTTTTCCTTCCTTGCTGTGTATCTTTCACCGTTTACCCTTTCTGATGATTGTTATTTAAAGCATGGATGGTAATTTTTATATTTCAGAGTAAGATGTGCTTTCTTCTTCCCACTCTCAATGATCACTGTGTGCACTGGCTGCCCCTCAAGGTCCACAAGTTACTGCAAGATATTCTCACTTGATTAAGAAATTCCTTATCACTGTTTGAACAGTGTCAGTTTGAACAATGTCCTCTGCTTTGGCTTTGCTGAAACCCACTTTGGGAACATCAGGTTTCAGACTCGGTTATGTGGTGAGGTGAAATGCTAATTCAGGCAGTCCTGCACCACTCCTTCATCCTTCTCTCTTTCTATTACACACACACACACACACACACACACACACACTGGTCTCTCCTTACTCTCCTCACTGTTTTATTAAGTTTATCCTCTCTCTCTCCCTGACAGCACTTTCACTCTGCCTGTATTTATATGTACCTCAATCTGCCTCTCTCCTCTTATGGATCTTTTTCATATTTTGGCTTACACTCCTACTTTTTTTTTGTCTCTCTTTGTTTAGCTGTGAACTCACTCCCTCTGGTGCTGAAGCTGCTTTGTGTGGTGCAGGCCAGTGACCCACCTTCTTCCTCCTCTTACAGTCGGATGGACGGAGTGCACTTCAAGCTTCTCTATCACGGTGAGACCAGAAGGTGCAGCTGGCAGGATGTATTGTGTATAATTCCCTGTAGCCCTCATCTAATTACAAATAAACAGTGTTTACACATTGTTTGCATTTTCTTCTTCTTAAACAAACCATAGAAAAAGAGAAAAAAGAAGTGGATGCACTGTTACATCAACCATTCGTCCTTGGACGACTGTTTTAAATCCTGTCGCAGCAGCAAAAAGTCTATAGGGAAAAGACAAAGAAGCATCAGTAAAATTTCAATAATATTAACAATATAAAAACTTAAACTACCAACAGCATATACAATAAAGACAGACTGTTTTTTCAAAAGAAATGACCAGCAGACTCCTGAGAAGGTCCAAGGTTTGACGTTAATGTTACAGATAACTTTAATGGACTGAAAACACACAAAGTTCACAGCTACTTGAATGTACTCAGTGCTTTCAATCTGCTTTGCTACTGACAGGTCACATTTGTAGTGACTTGTCAGCCCAGCATAGCCCCACTGAAGTTAGCCTCTCCCTGCATTACAGTCTGTTATTGTCAAAATGGGACGATTGTTTACAAAAATTAATACCATGCTGTATTGAAGAAAACTTGAAACTACCGATTGGCACCACAAGCCTTTAAGGAAAATGTTTTTTTCTGCAACCAGACTTCTTGTTGCAACCAGTTAGTTGCCCCCTGCTGGCCATTAAAAGGAATGCAGGTTTAAGGTACTTCTACACAGGCTTCACTCTTCTGACCTTCGTTGCCTTGCAGACATGCACACACACACATTGTCTTTCACACACAGTACATTAGTTCTTTACAGTCACGCGTACAGACCACTTCAATCTGTTCCTCACTCACAGAGGCACTTACATGCTACATTACAGGCACATAATCATCTAGTAACAGCACTCAGACACATCTCCCCTTTATTCAGCACATGGTCTGTTATGCTGCTGAGTTTCCTTCAGCTCCCTCCACATTCACCTATATTCCTTCCTAAGTGGAGGCATCACTCATCTTTGATTTAATATCCTCATCAACTGGGGAGTGCTCACTGCGGATCGGCAAATGAAAATGCTGTTCAGGAATTTACTCGACATGTCTGGCAAATTATAACTTTATGCGTATTATGATTAGAGTCACATTTGCTTTTTCTTTTTGCCTTGATGTGACGACAGCACCCATCCCCCAGCGACAGGTCTGTTTACTGCATTAGTGGAGCTTCATTCTGCCGTCGTACTTTTATTTTCCAGCTTCTTATCTTTGACATTTTTACCGGCAGATTAGATTAATTCAGTCGTTACCGACAGGTGCACGACATGACGTTCGGCTCGTCGCGCTACGTTTTATTTGTCTGTCACGTCGTGCCTCGCTGTCTCACTCGTACGTTTGAGAGCGCTGCAGATAAAATACTAAGTAAGCCATCATTGTGTGTGTGTGTCTGTGTGTGTCTGTGTGTTTCAGTGAGTAATATAGCAGGGAGGCTGAAGTCTACTGACACAGGGAGCCTGCTACCTGCCCTCAGCTACCTGTACTGCAGCCTGAGTCTGTCCCCTGCACACTGCTCTGACAGAGGTTAGACTCACTTTCTTCCCCATCCCTCTATCTGCTCGTGCTGGCTTTGCTCTCAACATCTCCCGACAGTTTTCTTCTTTCACACACTCTGCCTCCTCACCCTCTGCCTGTTTCTGTCTCGCTCTCTGTCCTTCTGTTCCGATTTGTCTCTTCCTCTGCCCTGTTGTGACAGAGGCGAGAGGCCGACCTTGACAAGCATGCAGCATAGAGACATAGAGGAAATAATAAGCATACAAGCAGACGCCTCCTGTATATCTTTGCATAATGGTTCACAGGATGTGGCTCAGTCCTGCACTTTGTCCTGTGTGCTTAAAGTTATGCTGGCAAGCCACAGAGTTTTCACACATTTGCACAAAAGCACAACAAGCAGCCAGGGTTTAGTTGTCACATTGCTTAACCTGAATATGTGTAACAATATAATGTTGGGTGGTGAGATTTGTTACAGACAGATTGTGCAAAAACTGTGGTTCTGGATGTTACAATAACTGGATTCAAATACAGATTCAACTGGTCTGACTGCATGATAGATTTATTTTTTACTTTTATTCATATGGGGTATTTTTCAAAGGGAGTTTCGACAGTTACCTTAAATTAGATAAAAAACAGAAAAGCTCTCCTTGCTGACAGTTTCAAAATATATACAAATATTGAAACGTAAGCCTTCTATCACGATACGTTTTTGACACACCAGATTATAGCCAAATATAGAAGTAGTTGTAGAGGACTAATCTGAAAGGCACAAAAAGTTACATGCAAACACAGTGTCAGTAATTATTTTAAGAACAGAAAACAGTAGAGCTTAATGATTACAAGCTCTAAATGTTTATTAGACATCCAACTTGTTGCAAAATTACAACCAATTACTAAAAATATAAATGAAAAAAATGTGTTATGACAGTCGAGCTGCCATAAATGTAATTTTATTATATTCAAAGCTCCTTTTGAGGTCATCGAACAAAGCTTTAAATGAAAAAATCCTCAGTCCTCAAATGTGTTGATAAATGTGGTAATATAAATATAATCCCTGGTGCTGTCAGAATGCTGTTAATACAGGTGCGTACCTCCTTTTGTGCGCAGCCAAGGGAGAGAGCAAACAGTTTTTTGATTGCAGTGAAAATGGTATTTTTTAAAGGCTAAACACCAACAAATAGCATTGAAGAAGAATATTTTGTTAGTTTAGAAAATGTGAATGTTGGAAATGATTTTTGGATCTCTATTGTATTGCTTATACATCTTCTTCTCAATGAGTTTGAATTTTAAAAGCTCTAGAAATGTTTGATCACACGAGTCAGACATAGTATATTATAGTTATATAGCATCATGTTTATCTGTAACTGTGTAACAAGAGCTGTGCATTCCAATGTTGATTTAGAATTCTGAATGTCGGGGTTATGAATAAGCTTAAAGGTCTTCAGTGCACTGCCATCAAAATGACATCTTCCACTGCCACTTACCAAAGTCACTCATTATTTGGTGTTATATTGCGGTAGATTTTATTAAAAGCAACACAATTCGTGTAAACAAAAAAAAAACTGAGCAGAGGTCAGTGAGATGGTCTGTAGGTAATAAAGTGAGAGCAGGGATGCCACAGGGAAGCAAAGCTAATTATGCCCATAGCATTGCTGTAATGCCTTTGCTGCAGGCTACCTACATTCACCATCTGCTTCTTCATCACTAGTGGTGAGATCTAAGTTACTTCTGCCTCAGGCGTGATGGTGTTTTAGCTGATCGTGAATATAACAGGAATAGTAACACATTGCTCTATCTCAAGGGTAGGATCTTATAACTTTAAATAATATGTAAGTCTTATTTTTCTTGTACTTAAAATTGACCTGCTTGGCTGCCTATTCACTGTATATAACCGCAGTGGTATGCAATTTATTCCCCTATTCATTCTGTTCATTTATCTACATGCAACAACCCAATTTCTATATTATATATAGAGAGACATATCTAAAGCTTTAATCACCGTGCACTTGGTAAAGGCTGACGTGGTACACTTCACTCACAATGAGAGAATGATTTGAAAGTGAGTGGGTGACTATGTGTGTGTGTGTGTGTGTGTGTGTGTGTCTGTGAGCACTTGAATGTGGGCTTTTGTGTGTGTGTGTGTGTGTGTGTGTGTGCGTGTGTGTGTGTGTGTCTGTGTGTGTCTGTGTGAGCACTTGAATGTGGGCTTTTCTGTGTGCGCGATTGTGCCTGAATGTGTTTTAAGTTCAGCAAGTTGACCAATTAGTAACATTCCAGGTGCCACATAAAAGTGTTTGCATAGTTGTGGGTGGGTGCGTGCGGCACATCACCGTGCAGTCATCCAGACCAACTGCTGTTCACACACACACACACACACTGACATGCAAGCGCAGATCCCATCAAAGTGTGATGACATAGTGCATTGTCGTCCCCAGCTGTCTCCGTGTTGCTCTCCAACAGTGGACTGATGGACCAGCTGCAGACAGTCCTCTCCTCCTCCTCCTCCTCTGCTCCATCCCTCTCTCCGTCCACCTGTCCTCCTTCAGCCCTGCTGTGCTGCAGCCTTCTCCTCCTGTCCTCCCTCATTACGGTGCAGCGCGTTCACTCTGCTCAGGTACACACCACAGCTCAGCTTTACTCTTATCACAACTTGCTTATAGAACTTAACACAGTCAAGGCAGAGTCAAGGGCAAGCTACAGAGCATACAGTAAATAGAGCTAGAGATTCAGATGTGAACGCTGAATACAGAGCACCAATTGGATTTGTTCGATACATATCACAGTGAGGCTGTGCTATAAAGCAATGCACTTTCTTCTCTGCTCCCTGTCGGCACTGCAGCTTTAATACATTCTTACTCGCAATGAGATGTTTTGTCTCATGTTGTTGTTCTTGTGATTCTCCTCTCTCCCCTTTTTTCTCCTTTTCTCCATTATTTAAGGTCCAAAAGAGCATCAGTTGGAGCCTGGACACAGCTGTGCAGCGACTCCTCGTTCAGAAAACAAACACAGACAATCTCTTGCTGGGTAACAAAATCTTTCATATCTCATATAATGATTTTTTTTTTTTCTGAAAGACTTTACACTGCCCTGACAAACAAGACATACCAAAACATTTTCATCAGCAATCTGAGTGTTTGCTGGAAGCAAATGTGCATAACCAGAGGACAATTTTTTTTATTATGTATCTGTGCACAGCCCGTTTTCTCTTTTTCCCCTATTGTTTTCAACTTCCAAGGTTTTTTATTTTTGGAATTCAATATCATCTCCTATAATAAATGGTTTAGCCAAAATAGAGACACACAGTTTTTGATCACACAGCCACTAAAGCATAAAATCATGCATTCTATTATTGCAAATCAGGTTTTCATTCTAGAGTACCACCTTCAGAACTGGATTTTTTACTATTTTCCACCAGATTGAGCCTCTTTCTCATGGTTGTCCTATGGTGTAAATAAATATTGTTTTCCTGAATTCCACTTGAGTTAATACAGCTGTACTGAAGAGCACTGCAGTTTTTGATGCAATGCATTCAAACAGTGTTGTGGCTAATCATTGACATATGACCGAGAGCGAAAAAGAAATAGTAAACAGAAAATAATTCAGTGTTTGTGTTTTCTTTATTAAAGAACAAAATTATGGAACCAAATTGAAGGGTTCAATTCTGAAAGTTTTGGCATTAAAGTGTTTGGGAAATATTTATTATTTATTAGTTACATGAAGGACCAAAGTTGATCAAAAATATGTAACATAGTGGAGAGTAGAAAAATAATATTAGAATATCATATTTCTGTGGTATTTTTTGGATGCAGACACTTTTAGGACATCAGAGTAGCTTTGAGGGGAGGTGAAGGTAATTCTTCTCAGATGTTCCTTTCGTGAGTGCATTTACAGACAGAGTGTGTGTCAGATCAAGACTCCTCGCTACCAATAGACAGCAGAGTTTGCTCCACGTCCATGTCTATCATTGCACAGTGTAACCCTAGACAGATGAGGTCACCTCAGTTTCATGTACTGCTCCCCAGGTAAAGCAGCTGTTTGTCAATGTTTTATCCTCAGCGGAGTTAACCAAACCCTGGGCATGAATTTCACACACTTTCATTATATTAAGTGGCCCACATCCCGCTGCACCACTCAGAGACAGATCATCCCTGCTGCTCCTGTGTCTGTGTCTGTCAGCAGGATAAGTGGCCTGTCAGGGTTGCTGTGATGTATCGGCTCCCTCCCTCTGCCCGCCTATCTCTCTTTCTTTTTCACTCTCTCCGTACGTTCCTTCACTCACTCAGCCGCCAACCATCCCTCCCTCCCCCTCTATCTCTGCGTTACGTCTCTCCTCCCTCTCTTCTGCTGCCACTAATTGAGTCCTCCCTCCCTCAGAGAGCTCTAATCTCAGTGTACATGGCACAAGTGCAATTCAGATGGCTGGCAGCTCTCGGCTTGGATCCCTCTGTGTTTAAGCAATCATTTCGGCTGTGTCTGTCTCTTTATCTCCATCACTACTTTGGTCCCTCTGTCTTGTTGACCTTCCTACAACCCTGTCTCTCGCTGCCTCGCACACTCCCTCTTTCTGTCACATATCAATTCAAAAATTGCCCTCACTTTATTTCAACTGTTATGCTGCCTCTTCTCTGCGCTTCTATTCCCTCTGCTACCTGCTTTTAACATCTTTTTCTATTCCAAACTTTCACTTCCCACTCTGTACGCTCACTCACTCCTCTCGGTTCTACCATGCACCTGTGTCTTTTGTGGCCTTGCCCTCCACATTTGTTTGCCTTCTCCTCTTCCTTTTACTCTCCTGTGTGTTTAGGCATTTCATCTCCCTGTAATTCTGTTTGGTTTTCCAGCCATTTACCCGTCCTCCTTTCTACCTGCTCTCCCCCATACTTTCTCTTTACAGTCTGCTACCTGAGGTTGCTGCAGGTTCTCCTTGACGCTGACCTGGCATCAGCAGTAGTGTGTCTGAGCACTGGTCCCGGCCTCGTTGGGCCCAGGCCTCTGGGGACTGAAGACGGTTCCTTGTACCCGCTCGGCTCCAGAGGAGCACAGTGCCTCTTGGCTGCTCTCAGTGGACTTCTGCTGCAGGTAACACTTGACGGGGATCAATATATGTTTTTGTGTGTGTGTGAAAGGAAAAACTAAGGGGGAAAATTATTGGCTACTTCGACAGTTTGATCATTGTTCACATTGACATGATTGACAGCTGCATGCAAGACTACTCACGTCTGATTGGTTGTTTTTGTTCGGGGGGTGGATTCTCGCAACATGATTTTTTCACAGATTTCAGTCCCATGTATCAATGTCAGGATTCAGTGACAGCTTGAACAAATATGACAAATGTTGCCCAGTCAACCTTTAATACCTTATAACTTTACCACATACAAGAGTCTGGACAAAAATATACTGATATTATGAACTAAATATATATATATATATATATATATATATA
>JAOWBC010000458.1:19176392-19190750 GCA_028566105.1 Hypoplectrus providencianus
TATACTGATATTATGAACTAAATATATATATATATATATATATATATATATGTATATAAAGTGGAGAAAAAAGTATGATATTGACTTACAAAATGTAGAGAAGTAAAAGTAAAAAGTGGCATAAATGGAAATCATCCAGTAAAGTCACTCAAAATAGCGCAGTATGGATTTTTATAACAAGAGATGAAGTTGAGTCTGCTCCAGGGACTCCATTGCAACATTTTTTTTTTCACTTCTTGTTTGTGGAATGCAGAAAGAAAGAGACAATACATTTTGTGTTGTAATGCAAGGCAAAGTACTCACGAACATACGGCATCTGTAAAGATGGAATTATTTTATGTTCAGCATTTGCTGGAAGGTCCCATATTGAAAAAAGTGAGATTTCCATGTCTTTTCTGGAAGATAAATATTGATGTAACAATGCATTGCAAGAGTTAAAAATTGATACAAATGTGTGACTATTTAAGTCAGCTTAAAATAAAAAAATGAATCTCAACACCCTTTTTCTTGTAACCTACCTTTGAGTTCTATTCAACAGCATACGTTCTTTTTCATGTGGGATATGTTTTAATTTATTTTTTTTTGTTATTTAACTTAAAATACAATTTAATTTGCAATTTTAAGAAGACATATGCATTGTTTTGCAGGTTACCCTACCTTAGGGAAATAAAAAGGGTTTCTCTTTAGTCTGATGACAATTTGTCTGCAAGCTCATTCTGTTAAAAATATAAGACAAATTGTGAGAAAACTATATCTTGGAGCCTGTATCACAAATTGTATCGAATCGTGACTTGAGTGTGTCATTGCATCTTTAATAATAAAGCACTTCTATGTGTCATAAAGACACTGTGAAAGCACCAAATCTCTAAATCCACAGAGGAATACCATGCCGAGAGTACAGATACAGACGTCCTGGAAACACAGTGTATCCAGATAGACAGAATGAGAAAAATAACGTTATTTGTCCTTTTAAAACATTAAAGCATGTCAATATGTTCCCATAGAAACCCCCAATTTAAGTATTTCAGCCACTTAAAGTAGCAGGATACATCTCCTTTAAAGTCCAGAAGTCAGTTCCAAGCATTTCTTCTGTTTCATTGTGAAGGACTTTATTTAATGGGGCTTTAATACACAGAGATACATAATGAAATGCAGATTTATTCTAGTAAGTAGCTGGCCTGCAGGTAGACATCAGAAGAAAGGAGAGCCAAAGTCTCTCATGACAAATTCATTCTTAATTCCATAGATCAGCACATATTGACTTTTTCACCACCCTAACAATCGCATTATGGCTTACAATATGTAGAGAGATGTTGATTTAAATAATTAAAAACAAAAGGATTTCCAACAGAGGTATCAATGTGCAAATCTATTTTCAATCAGAGAAACACAATGTGCTCCCACAGCAGTGAGCTTCAGTGCTGATATGACGATGCTTCCCCTCTCTAGTTTCACTTTCACTCCACCTTTTGTTCTGCAGCAGAGGTAGCATAAATGTAATCTTTTAGATCTTTACAGCATGACATTGAACCTGCCTTTCACAAACAAGGTTGTATTAGAAAATGAGATTTCAATTGATTTAGCAGTTAGCATAAATGGAACTCCACACATATCTTGAGCAGTCCCAGAATGTTATTACATGAAGCTGCTGCATTGACTTTGGTTTCTTATTACAAAAGAGGCAGGTGATGGTGTCACACCAGCATTCATTTAACAATGAATAGGTGAAGCACTTTTTCTCCTCTGTGGCAACCAACACGGAGAAAGAACCAACATGTGAGTATCCATCCCACAAGATACAGCAGTAAATTATCAATGAGATTATAAAGAATTTGGATCTATAAATGTTGGCTGTGCACTGAACTATTACACATGTTGATACTCTCACACGCCTTTGATTTAACAGTTGTTTCATTCCAGTGATTCTTTATGATCAAAGCAGAGCTGCAGCAAAACCCAGAGGCACTACTGTACATAAATATGAAGTGCTAAAACGCTCTATCACACAATCATATATTGACTACTGCCTTTACTGCCAACCACTTAATGGCCAAGTGCAAACAGTCACATAATAAAAGTTGCATTTTTTCCTGTATGGCCGAGGCTTAGATATTTTGAATCAATGAATCACAAGGCTTGCAGGACTTGTGAGGAGCTCCAGTTTGTGCGGTGGTAATGCATTTTTACTGTCTATAAAGCAGCAGTAAGATGCATCTTGAATACAGCTCACTTCTAAGCCTCATGGTCAATTTAAAGGACAGTTCAAATTATTTTGAAGAGCCTGACACAGATACAGTAGAACTTTGTTTATTCAGCCCCCTGTAGAATGCCAAAAGGATGTACTGAAACAAAAGACACAAGTAATTGTGAAGTCATCTATTGGTCTTTACACTCTGGAAGCTCCAGTTTGGTATTTGTCTGTCACCATCTTGATTTTTTGGAACTACAAGCAATCAAATTTGGATGAGATGATATAGCTGCTTAGGAGGAAGCTATGATGCTGGCTAATGCTAGTGCTAGCTAGCACTTGGCCAGTAATTTTGTCCCATAATTCAAAATGAACAGCAAACCGCTTAAGTGTCTTTTAGTACAATATGGAACAAAATGATTTTACCATGTTACAGTTTACTCTCATTAACAGAAAAGGTCAAAGTCCTAAGATGAGAACACACTACGATGTGGTAGTGTGTTGTTAATCACAAACTAGTCACAGCCTGATGCATCCCCTCTTTGATTGCCTATTGCACTGTAAATTAACATCAGGCTGTATGGAAGAAGACTTTAAATTAGCACTTCAGGCTATAAACTCATTACAGTTATAAATACTTTACAATCCATTGATTTTCACACAATCGGATTTATCTTTGCCAGTTGCCCCCTGCTGGCCATTAGAAAGAATGCAGGTGTGTTTAAGATTCTCCTGCAGTGGCTTCACTTCATGCAGTTGTTTCTGTGCTTTAATGTAAAGAAAAGTCGGCCATGTAGGAGACTTTGACAAAGATCAGCAACAGATTAGGTTTATTCTGTATGAAAAACAAAGAGAGGCAAAGACAGGCCTTTTATGTTTGTAAGCTTGTGTTAAATTGAATTACCTGTGTTTTGTTTTTTGTTTTTTTCTGGTTTGTTTGTTCATGTGTCTTTTAGGAGAATTATAATAAACTAATTGTCATAAAACTTCTGAATCTCTGGGGGGAGATACACTTTTTCACTTTTTATGAATGGCATGGCCTTGGTGGAGGTCTGTGCTCTCTGAGTTTCCTTCCTGTTGCTTTTAAATTTTGCTGAACAAAAAGAATGTTTTGGTTGGGTCATAAAACATATATAATGAAAGGTTTTCCATTGAATACATAGCTGCATAGCAGTTGAGAATGGCTTTTAAAGCAGTTCTTAAGAGAAGGAACCTTCTCATTTTGAAGAGTGTTGGAGGTTTTAGTATTTGCATGATTGTTTTGTGCTCATTCAAAAATAGTGATGAATGGCCGAACTATTTTTCTATAATGTTTCCCTGGCACAAAAATATTATAAACTACAACAAAGCATTGGCTATCGGCCAAATT
Source organism: Hypoplectrus providencianus (assembly GCA_028566105.1). Lineage (NCBI taxonomy): Eukaryota > Metazoa > Chordata > Actinopteri > Perciformes > Serranidae > Hypoplectrus > Hypoplectrus providencianus. The sequence goes on from JAOWBC010000458.1 coordinate 19,179,950, forward strand.
GCTATGGAAAGCATCGAATCGGCCAAGAATCTGTCAGTCATGTGTCCCTGTCATGGATTATAGCTAAATAATTTGTTTTGCCATAGTATCACAGTGGCAGGTCATTAAAATTTGCAGCCAACACAGACACCACAGCGCAGTGAGAGGTCATCTAAATGATGTTTGAACTAGAGAAAAGGTGTCAGAATGGTGGAGGGGAGGTTGTGTTGAAGCCTGCGTTGTATTTAAATGGGTAATCAAATAACCTGGAAAAAGCTCGAGCTAATGAAGTGTAATACCACTGGGCTCATTTCAACACTCATTTGCATGCAGAATGCAACTGTGATGTGAAACCCGGCTCCTCCAGCTCTCTGGCCAATACGGCACCATCTGCTTATAATAATGATATAATAAATTAGAAACATTACAGATACCAGCTATAAGTTAATTAGTACAGCTTCAATCACGGCAAGCAAACAAAAACACACTAACATAAACAGTGTCTTTGCTGAAGAGATATTTATACTTTTTGGGAATCTAAAGATAAAGTGGATGGAATATTCAAACTGTGGGATAATTGGGTATTACGCCTGTTGTGTTTCTTTTATAATCCAGTGCCTGTGCTGCAGCATGCCAGCCTCTGGTTCCACACCAGTGACATTTCTTCTCTGTGTAAAAGACTGTAGTGTTGAACTGAGCCCCGGCTCTATGGTTCAGTGCTCTGTAGTCTGCTGTTCAGCTGCTGATATGAGCAGCAGTTCCCAGCTCCCCTCCTCTCTCCTCTGTTTGCCTCTCTTTTCCCTCTTGATGTTCTAGTTTGGTGGCAGAAGGAGCTCCAGTGCTCCTCACCTCTCTGTAACTTTCCTGACTGCTCTCCTCTTTCTCCTCACCTTCTCTCCTCTTTGTTTTCATCTTAACCTCTCCTTGCATCTTTGTCCCCTCATCTGCCCTCCTCTCCTCTATCTTTTACCCATTTCACCTCCCTGGCTCTCTCTCCTCTCCTCCCACTCATCCTCCTGACTCCTTTCTTCTCCTATTTCCTCCCCTCCGCCTCAGGATTAGGGTGTAACTCTCGTCTATATATCCGCCTTGGCCTACTTCAGTATTTTTGGACACCACATAGTGCTCACTGGCAGCACCGCCACAGTGGGAGAGACATGCATTATTAAAACCTTACTCAGCCGCTCTCTCCGGTGTTCCCTTGTTATCCCTTTTTGTTTCTGGTTCAATCTCTGTCCAGCGCTGAGTGGGTGTGGGTGCTGTCCACATCTGTTTCCAGCGCATCAGTTGCAATGTGTTTTCCTCCATTTTTGCAAAGTTAGAGTCACATTCCTGTCGCTGCCATGACTTGCCGTGATCTGACATTTCTGAGCTGGAAGATATTCTTTTCTTCCCTTTTTATCACACAGTTGACTTTTCTCTCATGTTTCACCGCACCGCGTGTCTCTCTCCTCCTCCTCAGAAGCACGAGCTGTTGCTGAGAGCCACAGTCAACTGTCTTAGCTCCCTGCTGGGCTTCCTGCAGAGGAAAAGTCCCACTACAGGTACCAGACAGAGAGACGGCTTGGGAATGAGCGGGTGTATCTTTACATGAGTGCATGTGAGAGATGAAAGCGTGTGTATGCTTGCAAAAAAAACAAAAAAAAATTTCTGTCTCCAACTCTGCAGCATGCATGTGCATATTTTTTGTTGTTATATGCCTGCTGTATGTCATTAACCATTTTCAATTATTTCATCAGGAGAAATAGAGTATATTAAACAAAATTGATCAGATTCAAGCATCCTGACTTGTCATTTTTCTTCCCTCCGGGTTTGTTTTCTCTGCGTGTTAGCACAGCACGTGGTGTGTCAGCCGTGGAGCCGATTCCTCCTCTACTGCCTGCTCAGCGCAGAGAGCTGCCGCCTGCACCCTGCCATTCTCAGACTCATCACAATTGTGAGAGGTTTTACACACACGCAACTCAAATCAAGCATAATTTCTTGGGCATGGTTCTGAGCAGTGATAAATATTTGATATTAAAAACATCAAAAGTTAATGAAGGTTATAAAAACATAAAAGTTGTAGAGGTATTTGGATAGCATAAGTAGTGAGTGAATATGGTACGGTGTTATGCTGGATGAAACAGTAACACATGGAAATTAAAGAAACACATTATTACCATATTTTGTGTTGTGAACTGAGGCTTGAAATGCTTTTCATTTATTATTCAGTGAAATCAGTGAAGGAACTGCTGGTCAGCTGTAACCCACTGAGCCGACACAGCCAAGATTTCAACACTTTGGGGTTTTTGTCTGAAAGTTGGGGATTTATGTGGTTCTCTGCACCTTTTTACAAAGTGGTGACAGATAATATCCATGTTATTTATGAGTAAACCGCAGTCAGCAACCTATTCTCCCCCCTTCGTTAATATCATATTACAATCCTGCTGAGCTCAGCTTTAGTCAGGGTGAGTAACTGACAGCCGGAGGGTGCTGCTCCTTGGCACTGAAGGGGGTCAGTTAAGGCGGTTTGCCATCTGATCAGGCCTCAAGTAACCCTTTTCAAAAAGGCAGTTTTCTGGGTCTGTTCGGAGCTGGTGCCTCATTTCAAACTGGTTCTTTGCTTTTTTCACAGTCACAGAACCAGTTCTTAGCCAGGAAAACTGGGTTCAGAGCAGCACCAACTCTTTGCTGGTCTTGAACCAAGAACCATTCGTAGAATCGAGCTGGGGGCAGGATCTTCAAGACCAGCAAAACCCACTTAAAAGTGAATCATTCGGGGTGTCCCAGTAGCTCAACCGGTAGAGCGCATACCACAGAGGCTCAGTCCTCACCGCGGCTGACCCGGGTTCCAATCCGACCCCCGATCCTTTACCGCATGTCACCCCCTTTCACTCTCTCTCTGTCTCTATCAAAAAGGCCAAAAAATAACTTTAAAAAAAAGTGAATCATTCAATTTATTTGATTTGATTAACTGTAATTGATATGGGCTAGCGTCGTGGCTAGCATTAGCTCAGACCAAAGTCAAACATATTATGTTTAGTGTTATCAGGATGTAAAAGGAAGACGCAGTCTGCCATTATTGATAAACTTGATGGGACACACATACACAGATATACAGTGACATAAAGACATGGTTCCCAAGTCTGTGGAAAACCAAGGGTCAGGGTTTCCCAGGAAGACATGGAAAGTGTTTATCTGGAAAGAGAGATCTGAAATACCTTAGTGAGCCTGCCGCCCCCACGACCCGACCCCGCTTAGGGAGAGGGAATCGGATGCATGAATGTAATCCTTTTACACAATTGCAAAACCAAGCTACTTATGCATGTATATGTTTATGTGTTACATATTACCTTTGATTGAACTCAGCATCACCTTAAATATCATATTTCTACGGGACACATTTGTTTTTGCATTTTATTTCTAACTCTCTCTACATGACATGTTGATGCGTACACCTCTGTGTCTGTGTCTGTGTCTGTGTCCTCTGCAGCTCCTGCAGCACGGCAGCACGGCCCTGCTGTGGGAGCCTGACCTGCTCCAGGTGATGGAGGCGGTGGAGAGGAGGGGGGTGAAGGAGCTCAGCGAGGAGGCAACACAGACCCTCAGGCTGCTGCTCACACAGGTACAGCCGCTCTGAGGCTCGCACACGTGCACACCGACGCACGCGCACACACACAGATAAAATAATATAGGACACACTCTGAGAACATTCTGTGGATTCTAACAGAAAGAGGCTTTAAACATGCTGTTTGAATTAATGACTATCTACATTCGTGGAATAAATGAATTAAAATAGGGAATCAGGTTCACCCAAAGTTCAGTATCAGTCGGGTTCATGGAGTGTTTATAAAACTTGTTATAAAAAAATGTTTATTTATTTGATGTGAAGAACAGCGCAGGCAGAAAACACAGAGACAGCAGGGGAAATGTGGACAGGGAAGACCCCGTTTGTTTATGCAAATAAATACACACAGAAGCACTGCAGCAGCAAAATGCCAATTTACAACAGTAGCCTCAGTGTGGGGCTTCATCATATAGCGTGGAAAGATAAACAGTTGGCTGAGGAATAGAGTGTAACGCTGCAATAGCAGAGTCCAGGTCAGAGGTCTCTAATTATGCTCAGAGGTGGTTTAGCTCAGGCCGGTAAGTGCCTGTTGTCTGGGACTTATGGGCTGCGGTCAAAAAACAGTTATTATTTTCATAGAAACATGCTAATAGGGATTCTTGTCAATAAATCTGAGTCGGCTACAGGGCGGGAGAGTGCAGCCGTTCTCAATCTGACAATCATTTCATTTCACGTTTGTGACTGGGAGCCTGTATTCCTTTTCTTATTCCTACACCAACCTTGGTAATGAAGTAATACTTTTCTATGTTTATAAGCCTGTATCAGCAACAGTAAGAACACAAGAGCCAAAGTGTCTTTCTTTGTCTTCTATCACCTTTGTACCGTATATATATGGGTATATAGATGACCATCAACAGCTCCATCCCTTTCTTCGAGTTAAGGAGGAAACATAAAACAAGTATAGTAGCATAATTACATCTCCCAGTGTAAGTGCAGTTAAAGTCTTACATCCTAATAAATTCTCCTTCACGTCTTTCCGTGACTCATGACATTTACCTCTGAAGTCAAGAAAAACGGCTGGTTCAGACACACAATGTTTTTTACTACTAGTCTGTCTGATGCTTCTGCAAACACCCACTGATAATCGTTGCAGGCAGCTGTGCACTTTGCCCCCGTGCCACTCTTCCTTTCCTCCTTCACATGTCGCAGGGCTTGTCCCTGGCATTAACTCGGTAGCCCCAGCTGTTGGTCACACACACACCCTTCTGCAACCAGAATCATTGGTCATGTCGCACTAATGACTCTCCATCTGTGATGTCAAAAAGTCAAGACTGAATTTAAAATCCTCATTTACATCCCGATTGACACAGGCACGCATTTTAATGGTGTCTGGACAAATCACTGCTCCCTGCACTGAGACCACATAGCTCAGTTGCATCCATCAAGCACATGTCAGACAGAGGTGGTCTTTGAATACATTACACAGGTGAGGGAAATATTTGGGAGTGTTCTTTATTTCAGACCATAGCAGAACAAATTTTGCAGATTAAAGTCCGCCCCAGAAATAATAAAGTGGAAGCTTGTACCCTTAGTAGCTGGCAGAAAGTAAAAAAAAAACATGGCAAACAAACCTTCCTAAATAATCTTTATCATTGATATAAATGTATTTATTGTTTTCAGTCCCTTTCTCTTCTTTTTATCAAGATTGTCCTAAGCTTAGCACTCAGTCTGCTGCTGACTTGGCGGTTTAAGGCGAGAAACAGAACCTGGGGAAGGACCAAGACACACATGAGACCCAGTCGGCTGGTTTAGCATTTAAGCATTCAAGAAATAAGTGCAGTCATAGCTGCCAAGTCAGGGTACTATTTGAACTTACTGTCTAAACTCTGGAAGCCAGTCAAATCCTCCAAGAATAAAGTCCCTACCTCTCTCCCCAAACGTACTGAATCTGATAGTGTAAAGCTTGAAGTCAGAACAATGTCTGTTCAGCTCTCAGTAGACATTTTGTTGCTGCTGGCCATTTGTTTGAAGATGATTGGACACAGTCTCCTTCTGTAAATACAAATTATGTGCATCCAGTCTCTGTAGTCTGTTCAGGCTTTCACTGCTGATGCTGGATGCAATGCCAGCCACTCATAGATGTTCAGAAGTTTGTCAGTCCAAAGGCTGAAGTGTTAGATTGTTAATTAAAACCTTTTTTATTGGTTTCTACACTATTCTGTTGTTGTTGTTGTTGTTGTTGTTGTTGTGTGTATCCGTCAACACACAAATGATAAACAGGGATAGTGAAACTAGGGCCTTTGTTCCTTGTGCCAAAATATTCAAAAGAAAATTTAGATGAGTAAAATATCATCATCTGTTAGCGTCTTGAGCTAGTCTTTCAATTGCCATGAAAATTGAGCCCTTTAGAGGTCCGTACTCTCTCAGTGGTGCATTCAGAAATGAGTATGAGGCAGTTAAATTAATTTGAGTAGCACAAAATGATATAATACTATGGCTGAACGGTTTGGAAGAAACAGCTTTTTGCAATATAATCCTCAATATTGGAGGGAATTATCATTTTTGCATCATTTTCATTTTCATTTTCATTGGAAAACATTTTAGTAGTAATTAGTATTATTTGAAAAATCAGGCAAATCATCCCCAAAAGAAATATGGCATCTTATGAGCTGCCTTCACTCGCATGTAGTGCCTGTAAAAATGTTGTCTCAACATAAAGTGAACATGATGAACCATGTCCTTGTCGTTACCCTTGTAAGCTTTGCAGTGAATGCATAAAGCCCATCTGGGTTCGCTTCAAGACGTTATAAAACACAGAAGGAGTAGCAGCTACATCAGATTGCTCAGCTCCAATTTGGCATCATATATAGGACCAGAAACCCATTTAGTATTCTGAAAGTAGCTCAAAATCAGACGAGTGACAGAATGATGGCACAAACTGCAGCTCCCGGTGCAGCGAGTGCCAGGGACTCATAAACTGTGTGAACGCGGGCGCCTGTGTGTTTGCCGTGTGTGTTTGTGTGCGCGTACCGTGATTGTTTTCTATGTGTTTCTGGATACATCAAGACAGTTTAGGGGAGACTGAGTTCAATGTGACAGACACACTTCTCTTAACAGTCTCAAGACAGTTCCAGTTTTCTCCCCTGTCATCTCCTCTGCTCCAATCTGTCACAAAAACACACTCGCACACACTCGCATTGAACTTTGTTCATAGGTTCTGTTGATCCGTCTGGAGACTGACGTGAAATCACAGTTCGTGAGGAGTTCATTTTTCTAGTGATGTGGTATCCTAACACTATCTAACTTCTTCCCAGGACTTGTGACATAACTGTCAACTGTGTGTGTGTGGGGGGGGTGCGTGCGCAAGTGTGTGTGTAAAACACAAACATAAAAGACGTGGATTGTAGTCTGAGCCTTCGGTTTTAGGTCTTGGCTGTTAGATCTTGGATTACTTTCAAGGTGGACGACATGGGTAACCAGCCCAGTGAGTTAAGGCAAGGTACCGCTAGCATAGCAAAATGCTAAGTTACCTGCTAACACCAATAAGCTAGGAAATTCATCTTACCTAACTATTCACTGGGCAAAATGACAATTTATATAAGCAAGGTGACAAAAACATGTATGTTTTGTATATTTTCTCTATCATTTCTGTCGCACTGTCAAAAAAACAGCAGCTGATTTGCATTATATTTAGCAATATTTGGCAATATTTAGTATACTTCATGTAGCCCATTTCTATATTAAGGACCAGGACCAGATATTACGAAATATATGGTTGTTGATATATTAAATGACTGATGACTGAATGAAGGACGTAAATGAGTACAGCACCCAAGCACGAATACTGCTATTTTACTCTAAATTATGTCATCATTTACAAAATGAACATTATGACCATAAACTAATTTTTCTCAAAAACTTCTATACCATTGGCCTTCTGTTCTCTAGCCAGCTAATGAGCAGCAGGGGAGTTGCCCCCTGCTGCCCATTAGAAAAAATGCAGGTTTAAGCACATCTGCTTTGGCTTCACTCACCAGGCTCAGAGGCGTGCACACAATGTGACACAAGCATGTGAGTGTGTAGCGTTGGCAGATCGCAGCAGTTATCTCTTTCCTCCAATCAGAGTCTTTACACATCTTGTGCTTGTCTTGCTGGCTCTAATTGCATGTGTATGAACCAGTGGCCAGCGTTAAGGGCTGCGCCGCATACTGAGCTAGCTTGTCAGATCAGAGCTGGTCTTAGGGGAGAGTCCCTTTTCAAAATATCTAATGCTCACTGACTTCTAATAACTTCCCTCAGACCGTAGGGACCGTGTTACCCATCACTCATTCCATCTCTTTTATTTTTGCCTACATAGCCTGACCTTTCACAAACCTTTTCTTTGTATTCTTTGCCTTCTTTCTCCCCTTTTTTCGCCCTCAAAATTGTTGTCACAGCACGTAACTCCACTTCACAAACCTCTATTTCCTGTTTTGCTCCTTTTCTATACTGAAAAATGTTGGAACATTTTTTTATTGTGCCCTTTCCTTCACCTGCCTGTTCCTCAAAATATCATCCTCTAGAGTCACTTGATGGAAACTGTTCAAAATAAAACAGCTCCTTCTTTGAGTGCAACATTCACTGGTTGTATATGAAGATCCATCAGTTTTTCTCTCTGGAAACTTCTTCAGTTTTCTTTTTTTCATGCATCTCCAGCAGTGCAGAGAATGATGATTATGGCGATCATGCTAGAAGATCTTGGTGCTTATACCCGGGCTGTGTTAATGTGGCTGTAATCCTGCTGTGTTGCCTGTCACAGCTGAAATAAATAGTTTAGTTTTGTGCTACAAGCTTATGTTTACTTATTTAGCACTGCGCAAATCCCAGGTGTGTGTCAGTGTGTGTGTTTGTGAGTCTCCCTCTGAAGAATTTGCCTTTTGTCAGCTTGTATATGCATTTCATTTTTTAAGTGGTATAAAATCTATAGTTTGATCAGCCACAACGGAAAAAAGACTTTGACTCTCCTCTGAATCATACATTTTCGTTTTTTCCCACTTTTTGTCTTCTCATCTCCCTCTTCACTGCCTATTAACCTTTAAGCCCAATATTGGCATTATGTCCTGTTCTCCTCTTCATTTTCTCCTTTAAGATGTCCTCCCTTCCTCATTATTCAGCTTGCCTGCTGTCCCTTTGAATTCAACTAAATAAAACCCTTCTTTTTTTCTGACCAGATCCAGAGCAGCGCACTGCAGCCGCCACTCACGGAGGAGCACATGCAGAGAGTGAGAGGTGTGATGGAGTCCCTCAGCACACAGACGCCAGCGGAGAGCTGCAGCACCGGCCTGCCCGGCGACATTCTGTATCCCTCACCTGAAGCGAAAAACACTCACAAACACACAGGCTGCCACGCTGTATTTATAATCACACAACCTGCGAAAGCCTCAAACATGCATCTGACAAGCTGCAAATGCACACACACTCCCCCACACCATGAAAAATACCCATACTGCACTTCAAACGTCAGCAGAGGCTCTTCATTGATTTTCCCGGACAATTTATTGAATGTCTGTGTTGTGCTTTTCACTTAATCTCTCTGAAAGCGTGTTGTACAACACAGGGTTGTTACAGTATTTCAGTCAGAGTCAGTACTTAAAGGCTCAGTACATCTGTCGTGCTGGTTGAGTCTCTCGCTCACCCACACACTCTCACATACGCCAAGCAGCCACAACATTAAAACCACTGACAGGTGAAGTGAATAGCATTGATTGTCTCGGTGCAGTGGCACCTGTCGAGGGGTTAGGATGCATCAGGCAGCAAGTGAACAGTCACTTCTTGATGTTGATGTGCTTTAAGCAGAAAGAAATGGGAAAGTGTGAGGGCCTGAGCTTCTCCAGCGAGGGCCAAATAGTGACGGCTTGACGGCTCGGTCAGAGCATCACAGCAGGTCCTGTGGGACATATGCATCATTTAGTGGGTTGCACCTACAAAAGTGGTCCAAGGAGGGAGGGTCGGTGAACCAGCAGCAGGGTCAGGAGCACCCAGGCTCAGTGGTCGTGTTTCCATCAGCCAGGCTCCCTGCACATTTGGAAGATTTGCATGAGAAAATTCATTAATTAATTCAAGATGTTTGAAAATGCGCATACATTTTGTCATGAGTTTAAGTCTTTTTCCAAAAGTAGTTAAGGCACTAAACAGGAGATGGATTTTTTTTTTAATTGAGCTCTGAGCAGCTAACATTTTCCTCACTGATCAGCTGTTTCTGGCTGACATGAAAGGACTATTATAGATTGCCCTATTTTATCCTATTCCTGAAAATTTCTCTCCATTTTCTCTTGTGTGGGGGCAAAGTTGTCTGATTAGCAAACGTTTTTTGTTGTTTTTCTCTCTTGCACAATAAGTACTTCTGCTGTTTACTGACAGACTAGCCTACAGCAATACATTACACCACCATCTTGTGACAAAAGTATGTTTATGCAGCTTTGTTTATTCACTCTAGCTGATGCAGGGCAGATGTGTGATTAGCTGATGCAGGGCAGGTGTGTGATTGGCTGATGCAGGGCAGGTGTGTGATTGGCTGATGCAGGGCAGGTGTGTGATTGTTATAGAGGCATACAGTTAAAAACATGATGTTAGGTACAGAAATGAGGTTTGAGTCTGTTGTTTTCTAAATCTTATCTGAGTGGTGTGTGGTATGTTACATACGTAGTTTGTCACAGGTAAAGTAAAAGAAATATGGATAAAAACAAGGAAACCACAAAAACTAAATTTGCAACCAGCATTGGTAACCCGTGGCTCTGATTTTTGATAGATTTCAGGGTTAGAGCACTTGCAGGTTTGCTTCACTGCTCAGAGCAGGAGGTCCTCGCCTGGCTATACCTGTCACAGCAGCCCAGGAGGAGATGCAGGAGAGACTAAGGAGACAAAAGAAAAAAACTAAAACTAAAACAGCTTAACTGCTGGCAAACCATGGGTGCTGGTTTTTATGTAGATGTTACTCTAACATGTACAAGCTACATGAAAAAGTTGCAGCCCATGCACACCCTGTCATAGGAACACTGCTCCATAATCAGTGGGCTCCTTCAATGTGCTCTGCCACAGTCCAAAATGTGTTCAGTAACAGTTTGAGGAACATCACAAAGAGTTGAAGGTGTTTCGTAGGCCTTTCAAATTCCTCTGATCCCAATTCCATCAAGCAAGCAAGTAAGATCCACTGTGGCCTACAAGACTTGCTGCTAACGTCCTGGAGCCAGACTCAACAGGACACTCTCAGAGGTCTTGAGGAGTCCATGTCCTGAT
>JAOWBC010000458.1:19235876-19248936 GCA_028566105.1 Hypoplectrus providencianus
ACACACACACACAACAACAACAACAAACACACATTAGGGCTACTTACAAAAAAATCTCTGTAATTTGCTACAAATCCAACAGTAACATTTAACTTAATGACTGTCAGTCATTTACACCCTCATACTGATCTAGGGCCATGAATATGAACCTTTCTTTAAGCTCCGACACTTTTCTCACAGCTGATTTGGCTCTTCGTGCTTAGTTCAATTATTGCAGCACAATCATGCCCCCTTCTGGTCATTAATGGTAACACTCTGGCTTACTGCCTAATTTTTAACAAAGCCACATAACAAGGAAAATCAGGTGAAACAGGCCCCAAAGGGAAAAGGGACCATTATCTAATAGCTGTTTTAAATTAATGCAATGCGGCAGAGCATTGATTAGCTGTAGGATACGAGCTGTACAATCATTATTGGCACACAGCAGCCTGAGTGCTACAATAACCGTGTAATGTCTCATTAAACTTGCAGGCTTCAATTAAGAAGCTACAGAGTACTCAAGAACAGACAGCCCGGGTCTGTTGAGCATGGCTGTGCTGGAGGATGCAGACAGATGCACTCGCTTGCTTTTAACTATACAATGCTGCGTAGTGTCTCTCCTTATCTACCTCATACACTGTACAATGGCAGCATTGTACTGTGGTGCAAAATAGGATACTCAAGCATCACGTCAATTATCCAGAATATGAATGAAGTGACCATTTAAAGTGATGCTTCAGTCCAATGCAGCATTGTTCCAATGAAACCTGGCCGAGCTGCTTTATTTAGACTTTAAGGCGCAGCAGAACAGTACTCTAGGAACTTGCTGTTGCAGAAACTGCAAGAATGACAAACAGCTGCTGCTGACTTTCTCCCTACTGTCAAACAAGAAACAGGGACAATAATTGGACTGAAATATCTAAATAAAAGTGGGCAGCAGCCAATTAAATGCCGATTTAATGCCTACCTACACACACATACACACACACACTCACTCATACATGCAAATACAAATTCCATTTTAAATTAATTGCATACAAACTTACAATGTGATTGTATATAGGTTGTACATACGCAGATAAAGAGAAGTAGATTAAACAGGAAGTCCTTAATTCTGCTTGAGAGGAGACATGCATCAAAGAAAGCATGTGGCGTAACATGTTATAGTTAGCTCTAATGGTTTCCTGTCAGAGTCTGGAGCTCTGACCTGGAGCAAGCTCTGTGATACTACACCAAAAATCTTTTTATTATCAAACACTCACTTTACCACACATCTTCTTCCCTAAAGGGTCTCTTAATAACAACAAAAGACTTCAAGATAAGCTTTATTATAGTCAAATAGCTCGGGATCATGAGCGATACCACCATCTGGATTTGAAAATTGTTCCAAAATTTGGGATCATTCCAGTACAAAACTCCACAAATGTTTGATGAAGTTCTAGTCATTTTTAGACATTTTAATGTGGAAGACTTGCATATATTTTTTTTAGCAGAACAGTGACCTAATTTCTGATGGTTTTCACAGCAGAAAAAAGAAGCCTGTATGCCACTTTTTCAGCAGTGAATGTGAAATACTGAAAAGATATTGGGTGGAGTATCACTTTAAGAGAAAAAAAATGGGCTGTATACTGATTAAAAAGCGAGGAATGTTCTTTCTTGGATGTAATGATGTAGAGCTCTCAAGCAAAATGGCCTTGATGTAATGTAAAGAATTATTTTATTATGTTTCATCATATTTGGAATGATGGAGGAGTTGTATCTATCTGTGAAATCTTTGTCCAATTTGCTTTTTATTTGTAATTGTTGACTTACACATGGGAAGGCACTTCTGTCATTCCTGTTTCTGTGCTCTGGTTTTCTTATTTAATGGTTATGTAATATTAATATAAATGCTTTTCGGGGAGGGGAAGGGAGCAGTTATGTCATTGTTATTGTTTTATATAAATAAAAACAGCCTAGGGTCAGAAACAGAAAGAGAATCTCTAATAGCATAATGTGGATTTTATTGAAGCCCACACTTAAATAACTAGCCTGATATTTTAGACTTTTTCTTTGCAAACACGTTTGCTACTAGAAATGTCCAAAACTCTGTCATGCAGGTCAACACAAAGTGTATGTTAGCAACTTAAAAGAGTCCTGAACAGACTTTTATCAGTTTAGATTATGTTTCCTGACTGGTAAATGTGTGCAAAGAAGAAAGCAACGCTCTACCAGCCATCAGCAGGCTGGACTTTTAGCTATCATTATGATTATGTTACAATTTTTTGTCTTTCCCCTTTATGTGTTTTATTGTCTGATTTTCTGTGTTCATTTTGATGTTTGTTTTTTAATAAAACAACACGACAGTGGTTGGTGTGTTTGATCTTTCAGTGGCCCTGGATGTGTGATATGGGAAGTACAAACAAGTAATGTTATACAAAAAATGAGATGTGGGTGTTGGCTGGGTGTGAATGTCAGTGTAGATCTGATAACCATGGCAGTGTGAAGTTTACTGGTTTCTGTTTTCACGCTCTCTCTGTGTGGCCAAGTGATGAACACCGGACACCTCAGTGTGAATGAAACACTCCCAGAGAGAGGACGTATGACTGGGTCCATAATGAGTCCCTGCCACTGGGAAGACGTGGAACAGCTGATCACCACAAAGGTGACGGAGGAGTCAGGACAGTGCAAAGACTATATTAGAAAATATGAAATGCTGGGGGCATTAATATCATGATAACAAGTAAAGCCCCTTTGAGGTGGTGTCATATTCATTCTGACACATATCTCAATAGGATAGATGATCCAATACGAAATACACTGTTATCAACAGATACAGCAGGTTAAATTTACACAACTGCAGCAAAACAGCGCCTCTTTAAAAAAGGGTAGTTACTTTTGCTGAGATGTGATTACACAAATGACAAATTACGCAAGTACTGTACCTAAGTTCAGTTTAGAGGGCATTTGCTTGAGTTTTTTTTTTTTTTTTTTTACACCTTTATGCTCCTACTTCACAACATCTCATCTGGAAATATTATACTTTTAATTCACTAAATGTATTTGATAACTGTATTTGTTTTGTAGATTCAGATTCTTAATACAAAACCTAAATAATTAATAAAAAATTATGATTTATTATAAATTGAATAAACTAATTAAAATCAAACCACTTTAGCTAGTTTAATGTTTTAGCTAGGTAACTAGCTAAAACATCAAAGCAGTATTCTTATAATAAGCAATAATCTAATGAATGCAGTATTAATATATTATATCTATGATATAATTGTATATAATTTTTTCTTGGCCATTTTAAGTATGTTTTTGTCCTGCTTATAATTTGTAAGCTACATTTAATTCAATAATATTTAAAATGCAGGACTTTTACTTGTATTTTTACATTGGAGTATTATTACTTTTAACTGAATATTATTTAACTGTATCTCAGTAACATTTCTGACACTTCTGCACTTATTGTGTGGTCTGAAACAACACGATCAGTCTATTGTGCTTATTGTGTATGGCGTTCGGAAACTTCCAGGCTAAGTTTCGTGTTTCTTATCGGACACAGTTCCTCGAACACTAGAAGCCGGAAGTACTGTAGGGTAAACACACGTGCACAACATGAAAAATACAAAAAAGCACAATAATATGTCCAAAAAGGGCAAATTTAAGCCAGGGTCCAAGAAAAGAGAAAACAAATGCATCGTAACGTTTGACGACAACGACAGACAGTAAGTTTATCTTTGTTTCAACGTATTACAGCTGTTAGCTAGAATCTTAGCGTTAGCCGCTACCCAACTAACTCTACATCAGGATAGTTAAGCTTTTACATGTAATATTAGTAACCACTAGTAGCATTGTGGTGTTGTTCTGTGTTCTGCTGGTTATCTATTTTTTAATTCATTTTTTTTTAATCATCAGTAGTTCATATCATAAAAATACATAAATCACAGATACAGTTGTAATAAAAATATAATAGGAATGCAAATATGTAATGAACTGAATAGGAACAAAAACATAGAAAATAAAATAACATTTTGAATGATAAATCTTTCTGTATTCTTTCACTTGAAAATATTGATTCTTGTATTGATTTTGATATTTTCATGAACCTCAAAAACCCTACTGACCAAAATATATGTTTCAGTTGCAAATTAGTCTGATGTATGTAATGAGTCTCCTATATACATTTCCAAAATGTTTGCTTGCATTATAATAGCTGTCCTGTGTTCCCTGGGCTGCACAAACCTGTGGAGACTTAACATGTTGATTGGTTTCTTATATTTCCTCATTTTCTGCCCTGTCAGGGACTTTTTGACTGGTTTCCATAAGCGAAAGGTGGAGAGGAGAAAAGCAGCAGTGGCAGAAATACGAAAGAAAATTAAGGAAGAACAGATCAGAGTCCGAGAAGAGGTAAGTGTGAAGAAATGGAGCGCAGACTTCACATCTGTTTTGCCGTGATCATGTAAGTAAAGAATGATCTAATGATGTGTTTGTTCATCTGCTTTCAGAGGCATAAGGAATACTTAAAGATGCTGAAGGAGAGGACAGACGCTTTGAGTAAGTTTACAGAAAAACTCTGTTGCTGGTTGTTTTACTGATTTATAACAATTCAGAATTTGTGCCAATTGATTCACACTTGTTTCCACCTCTCAGATGAGGCTGAAGATGATCTGGAAGAGGCAATAACAGGCACAACAGAGTCTGTGCAGTATGATCATCCCAACCACACCGTCACCGTGACAACCATCAGTGATCTTGACCTCACAGGGGCACACCTGCTGGGACCTGCAGCAAACCAGGTAATCAGTGAAGCCTAAATTTATCTTTCCAATCACTGAAAGTTCAGCTGAATCCTGCCAGGTTTTTTTTTTTTCACTGCTGCTGGCCCCCACTATTTAGGAAGAATGATGCTGATGGCAATAAACCTCCACAAATACTGAACATTTTTTGCTTTCAAGGTTCATGGCGGGTGCAGTGATGAAGAAAATGCAGGGGAAAAAGAGGAGGAAACAAAAGCAATGCCAAGACAAGCTGGGAATCCAATCATGAACAAAAAGTAAGATGTTAACATGCAATGTGTTTTTTATATAAATTAAATATTCTTAATTTCAGTAAGATGTCTCTTTGGGCTCTGACAACATTTCTGTTTTCTCTCTTTTTTCCTTTTTTATATGGGCTATATGTTTGATCAACTGATCATAAAATTAATGACAACAATGACAATTTCATGGTACAGAATGTCTCCAAAAATATCACAGTTCCACTGTATAATCATCTTACATAATCATTATTGTCATAATAATGATCAGTTACATGGTCCTTAAGGGATTGAAACAAAAAGGCTTTATTTGGTTGAAAGAAAACTTTATTAAAACTGCATCTTTAAATATTTTTGTAATAGAACTATGTGTAAAAAGTTGCCCTTTTGAAAATAAATAAAATGACAGTGAAGCTGTTTGCATAAGAGAAATTAGGGCCCAACAAAGACAGAACATTTTTTTTTTAATTAACCTCTTAATAAATCAATAACTGTTACTGTGTTTGCTGCCTGATGAGTCTGATAAGCAGTCAAGGAGGAAAGGAGATATGAATGCCCAGATGTTAATTTATATTATTATCGTACATGAGCTAATGTGCAGGGTACAGTAATGGTTAGTTTACTGGAAAAGCTTTAAGCGGTGTATTGCTACAACCCTAGTCGACACACAGCTTGTGACATCCCAGTATGCGCTGTGATCTCCATTATGAGGAATAATTATAGAATGATAAAAAGTAATACTGGTTCAGAGTGGTGCTAAATGTGCTTCACGCCCTTACAATACATAACTGCCTGGTCACGATTGTCTTCAGATGTTTCTTCTCTGTCTGTCTGCCCCTTATCCTCCAGCCGTTCTCAGTCCAGCTGCATGTCTTTGTTTCTGTCCCTCGCCTCTGCAGGATTCGCTCGCTAACTGCGTCTCTCAGCGCTTTCACCAGCAAGAAGAGGAAAGGGAAGCAGAAAGGCCGGGGTGGAAGAGGCCGCCAGACAGACAAAAGACAGGGCGTCTCAGAGGGCAAACACAGAGCTGGGAAGACCAGCAAGTGGCAGAGACGTCGACAGACTGGGAAAAAGGTGCATCATCAGGAGTGAAGGAGTGCTTGACCGAAGAGAGAATCCCACAGATGAACAGACTGGACTTGGGAGTCTTTCTGCTCCTATGTTTGAGCAGGAGTTTGTACAATAATCACACTGAGTATTTCCACTGAACCTGCCTCTTTGTTTTTATATTTCTTATACAAACTGAACTGTATTTACCTACGTTTCATTAAATAAAATATATGAATCTTGCTAATAAGTGACCTTGTGATGCAGCCACCTCTGTCAGTGTGCTCTGTGTGAATTTTTTCTTGCCATTGTTTAATAGGAAACCTGACGCTGTTGTCAACATCCTCTGTAGAACATCAGGAAATCAGCCCTTGGCTCTGTGTTTCCTCACAGCTCAGTATCACCTGTGTGTGTGAGTGTGTGTTGTGTGCGATCTTAAGGAGGACCAGTCTGCGTCTATTCCAGCTTATTCGAGAACCCTACATGCAGCACCCAGCCAGTGGTTTGAATGTATGTTACCCCCCCCCCCCCCTCCTGTGTTTATTTATTTACGTTAACCTGAGCCAGCGTGTGCCAGCTGTCACTAGCATGAGCGTTTCATTTCGCTTTCTAAAGCCCATGATATTTAATACAACCGCTCAATAGAGCAACCGGCAGGCCACCGCCTCCATGTTGGCTCCGGGGCCGCGTGTGTGTTCAGGGTCTGTGTGGTGTTAACTGAGAGCCAACATGGCCGTCACAGATGCTTCAGTTTCAGTCATTGTCAGAACAGCCAATCGGATTGATTTGAGGGTTTGGCAGCTCGGGAGGACGGAGAGCATGGGGAAGAGGAGGCATGTGCCTGATGGGGGTCTGATGGGCAGCTTATCCTCAGGCTCCTCATGACATACCCAAAGTGGAGCTGACAGCTGGAACCTCTTGTCAGGTAATGCTCATCAAACCATATCACTTTTATCCATTTAAACATTTATTTTCCATTTCTTTTATCATCCCTTTTAACTGCATTAACCTACACTTCTATATGCTGCTGTGCCTGGAAGTTCACTTACATGACAGTGCATGTGTCTTGTGCTTGATGGTAACGCTACTCTGTGTGGAGCTTTGACAGTGTTCAGACTGGATTGTGTTTCACTGTCCTGTAGTGTGATTAGTTATCACCTACCTCAACAGTTCCGCTTTAGATCCTTCATGAACCACAAAATAAATAATCCTCTATACAGGTGCTGGAAATCCTTGAAAACAATTGGATTTGTGCTGTATTCAAGGTTATTCAAACTGCTTGAAATGTAGGTAATGTAGGACACCAAGTCTACTTACAAACAGGTGACACACTGAAACATGAAACTTTGTTGTGTTTTATTTGTCAGCCTTTTGTAGAATGCTGTCATGAATAATAATTTTTCCTGTTAAGAGCACAATAACATCTAATTTAATATGATAAAAAAGATGATAGATATCGGCTCTATTTTGTATTAATCCTAAACTGTATATACTGTACACAAGTATGCACTTTACTGCATATACAAGCTGCTGGAAATCCCTGAAAATACTTAAAAAGTGCTTGTGATTTAGTTAGACGTGTATGAACCCCGACTTCAGTTTGTATTCTGCTCTATGCTCACACCTGTCTCTGAATTGCAGTGTCACAGCATGACTCAACAGTATATATTTTTTTAAAGAATAACTGCAGAAAATTGTCTGTTTTTCTTATTTAATATCACACTGTGACTGGAAAATGCTCTGAAAATATTCTGTTTCAAATGTTTACATCAGCATAACACGAACACTGCAATGCCTGCAAGAGTAAAGTTATTATAGAGATGTCGTCTTCCATTTATTCCCACTAGTGTTTTTTTGTTATATTGCTAGTAGTTTTTTTTTTTTTATTTCCCTGCTCCTTCACTCCCTGCTCTTGTTTCCCAGTTTTCTCTGAGGGATGCCATGATTGGACAGGTCCCCCCTCCGGACTCACCATGCCCATCTCCGTTGATGAGCCCATCTGTCCCAAGTTCCAGCCCAACATCTTCGACCCCTCCCGCTGCCATGACTGCCTGCGCCAGAGGCACCTGCACGCCGGCGCAGGGGAGAGCGGCGAGGCTGCGGCACCACAGCACAAACCCACAGCCGAGACTGGATTAGTTGTAAAAACTGGGACTGACACTGGGATTGGATCAGGCAAGGCAGTGCTGCTAACACCAATCCTGTCCCAGGCAGAGGAAAGAGACACCAGCAGCAAGGTAAGAGAGGAGGAGAGTTAGGTAAGAGGCTAGAGGAAGAGTAGAATGTGTGCAGAGTGATGGGATTAGCCGGACATACAGAAAGGTGAGAGCATTAGAAGTCACAGGGTTAGTCAAGGAGAAACGGGATGAGATCCAAAAGAACTTCTTTTTCAGTCAGGAACAATGCACAAAGTCTGTAAATGATTTCATTAACAGCAGAAATAATCACTTTCATTACAAAAAAGAACTTCTCACTGCTAAAGTCAGATTTTCTTTGGGTTCCTAAACACATCACAATGACATTTAGCACAGTCCACATGTAAACACAGTTGATGAGATCACGTATGAATCTTTGTTGCTTTTGAGTAAAGTAGGAAAAGGTCAGAGAGGGAGAGGATGAGGAGCAGGGTGTAAGCAGTGGCTCCTATTATAAATTAACGAAGCTGGATCACTTACTGCCCTCTTGGGAATCACTTGTAATATTAGACAAAGGGGTAATGTACAGAAAAGATCAGCTTGTTTCTTTACAGTATTCGACCTGAGAGAAGTTTTTTTTTAGTTGTTTATGCTACTTGCTTGACTTTATAACAGCTGACTGGTTGCAGTAATATCTTCCTGGACACAGTAAATCATGAGTAGCATCAGTATAGATGTGCTGTAATAGCCTGTCTGTAGTTTCCTGGATGTTGCAGGGTTGAATTTACATTTATAGACAGTGAAGTCACAGTTTTAGATCATTTTTAAGACATCTTGAGGCTTAGAGAAGGCTTTATGGCAAGAAAAAAAGTGATGAAGTATTAATGAGGAAAGCCGCGGGGCAGGTCGAGTTACAGAGGTGTAACCCTAATCGAACAGCAGACTGAACATGTGAGTGTCTCAGAGAGGACAGAGGGGACAGACACTACAGACACATCCCGCACTTTTATCTATGCACATTCCTACTCTGATGTCAACTAAAGTGTGTGTATTCAGTGAACTTTTCACTGTCTAGAGTGACATCAGTGGCTTTCCTGACTCGCCTAAAGAGAGATGGAGTTTGCTGGGACGTTGTGATTGGCCAGTATCTTACCTCTGTCATCCTATCAGGAGGATTCTGACGGTCAGTCGGCGGTGAGCAGCTACTGTGATGTCAACCGAGGCCGTCCGGGTTATGGGGAGAGCTCTTTGTGCATCCTGAGCCCCGACTGTGAGCTTTATATTTGTGACGGCGACGACGACGACAGCACTGACAGGTGAGTGAACAAGATGGTGATAATATGTCATTTATCACCATCTATAATTGTAGACTTTATTATATAAAGTTAAGTTTTTTGTGAGGTAATGGCTTACTTTTGGGGCTCACCATGTTTTCCCATCTAAAACTTTCATGTAGCATGATACCCTTGCAAAGTAACTTGATGGAATTCTTTTTTCTCATTAACTTTTTATTCAAAAAGTTCAATTATCGTAAAAAAAGAAAGATTAGCGATTAATGAAATTTGGTCTTTAGTCTGGTAAATTGCTAAAAAATATTAAGTTTCACACTGAATGACACTGAACCACTGGCCTTAAGGCGCAATAGTCTAACACTGGCATGGCAGTCAGTCAGACAATACTGTGCAAGTTTGAATTTGAATTGAATCATGACGTCAAAGTCTTTACATCCTTTTAATTGCACTTCCTTTTCCTTCCTTCCTTCCTTTTTCTCCCCTCCTCTCAATCTCTCACCTTTCCATCTTCGCTCTCGTCATTCTTCTCCCATCTCCTCTTCCGTGTAGTTGCCGTGAACAAAGTGACTACCAAGAGTTCAGCGGCTCGGTCAGCGCGGAGGACGAATACCTGCCGATCCGTCGCCGGCCGACCAAACTCAGCATGACCCGACTCGACCCTCCGCCCCATCGGCCCAACCCTCGGGCCTGGATGGACGAAGCTCGGAGCAGAGACAATTTCAGCAGTCAAACAGGTACAGGAAAGCTAACGTCTTCAATTGCTTAATTCATTTCTTGGCCATAGGAAGAGATTAAAAAAGCTGCACTAAAGAGGAGAAATGTATCTGTACAACCTGATCTCTTATTGAACTCATGTAGTTCTATGTATAATCTTGCACACCATTATACCAAGCCTCCAGTAAACCTATGAGTTACTGCACTTGACCAATCCATATCCAGTTTCAGCCAAAAGGTGTTCTTTACTTGGCAATACTGTTAGATGTTACCAGCTGAGGTGTCCGGAGCAATTATCAGTAATACAATATAGCTCAGTTTGTGTCAGGAAACCTCTCGTGGTTGATCTTTGATGTGTGCATCTCTTATTTCAGTTCTATTTCTGTCACACTATGTGATTTCTCTTTTCCCCCAGGTTTCAAAGAAGACAGACAGAGGCGAGAAAGTGGGTACTTCTCCCTGGGGAGGGCAGCGGGCGCCCGTTCTCTCCGTGACAACAGCCCGCCTGCTCCTTTCCGCCATTATGAGAGAGGACATCCCATCTTCAGCAACAGAAACATAGAGCCCAAAGACACCATACCTTTCAGAAACCCTAATCTTGGTGTGGCCTCTGAAAGGCAGTATCCGGACACTCTGAATGATGACATGCTGGAGGAAATTCGGCCTCCTGACCCCTATGAAATCGCTGTTGAGGTTGAAGCACAAGTTGGCCCCCGCTCTCCGAGTCCTACTCCTTTTAAGATAGCAGAGTCACTGGCGACTGGACGAAAAGGTTTCAGCAGTTCATATGGCCGGGGAAACCCTTCCTCTCATGCCTCTTCAGGTCGTTTTGAGTCCTCGAGGCAAGGCTCAGCTCTGCAGTCTCGCTCTTCTTCTCCATCTCGTGGAAGCTTACCGTTCAGACGCAGCGAGTCCATTGCTTCCCTCAGCAGGCATAATTTTGATGGTGGAGGCCGGTCTCAGGGGACAGAGCCAGGATCTAGAGCCTCCTTACAAGGCACAAATGGGAGACGTTTTGAGTCGGGAACTCTGCCGAGAAACTTTAAGACATTGGCTGGTACAGGCAAACCCCAGGCCAGCACAGTTTCTGATTTCAGGAGTGCGTTGAGGAAAACTGAAGTTAGTGGGTCTTTGAATGGTCGGGGTCGCGACAGCAGAAGCTCATCTCCCTCAAGGAGGGACTATAACCCTTCTGGCCAAATGTCTCTTCGCAAAACTGAAATCAACAGTAGTCCAGCTCGCGGGCGCGACAGTCGTCCTTCATCTCCGTCTAGAAGAACGTCGGACAGTCACAAATACTCACCACCAAGGAGAAGTTACACTGCATCAAGCCAATCCCCTCTCCGTAAATCTGACTCCATCATGTCTCTAAGCGGACGTAGTCACCATGGACGCTGTGGCTCCCCTATAAGAGAAGGCTACGATATTGAAAGCCAGGCTCTGCTACGTAACTCAACAGCAAAGAACGGACTAAATGACCAAGAACCTGAAATCCCCAACGTGTCCCCATCCAGGCGAGGTTATGACGCAAGTCAGTCTATGCTCCGTAAGACGCAACCAAGCCCTATTGGTGGCAGTCGAGGTTCCTCTCCTGGAAGAAGAGGCTTTGAACCCCCTACTCAGCATCAGCTTAGAAAAACTGACACCAGCGGTTCTTTACGTGGCCGTGGTTACGAAAGTCGTAATTCCTCCCCTTCGAGGAGAAGCTATGAAGCTCCTTCTCAGTCCCTGCTGCGCAAATCTGAAGCAAACGGTTCTGTTAGAAGTTGTGATAGCAGTTTGTTGCCCTCCAGGAAAAGCTATGATGCTCAAGGCCAGCGCCCACTGCAGAAAACAGAAACCAACAACTCCCTTAACAGCAAGAATCACAGCAGCCGCAACTCCTCTCCTGTTGGAAAAGGTTACAGTGAAGCGCCAGGCTACTCAGTCCTCAGAGCTACCACTAATGGAGAGTCCAGCCATTCCTTTCAGAGAAAAAACACCTACCACGACTCAAAAACCGAGTCCAACCGTTCACAGCGCTCCTGGCATGAGTCGTCTCATAACCTCCGCAGCTCCTCGTTATCTCGTGCCACTTCCCCCTCCAGACACGCCACAAATGGCAGCAGAACAGCTTTCGTCACCTTGGAAGCACCCAGAAGCCCCGCCAGCATTAGATCTGGGGTTGGTAGGCGTGGCCATGAGGATCGCTGCCCCTCCCCTGCTGACAAGAGGTCCTCCCACCGCACACGGAGCCCTTCTCCCTCACCTCAGATTCAAATGCGGAGGCATACCTCCTCTCAGAGCTCCATGGAGTCCTCTGAGTCTGGCCAACTGTCAGTGGGGTCAACAGGGCGGAACAGGGAGGAGTACGCCATGATGGCCGATGTGCCCCGGGTCAAAATGATCCATCAGAGAGAAGGGCCGGGACACACAGGGCGGCCTCAGACCCAGCAGCCTTCTCGTAGACAGGAGCTCTTTAAACCAGCCAGGTCAGACTCACATTATAGCACAAGGATGGGAATAACTGGTGTGGGCAACAGATTATAATACTACATAAGTTAAAATGTAATATTTTCTAAAATGACATGTATTTGATGTATTGGGGATTTGTTTGTGCTGTTTCAGCCACTCCCTCAGCAAGCAACCCTCCAGAGAGTGGGAAGATACAGGGGAAACTGAGAGAGACTGGCACTACAGTGGCAGTGGGTATCTGTCTCGAGCTCACTCCTCCACCTCATTGCAGGTAGGCTGGTTGCTGTGGAATCAGATGTTTCTGAAGAGCCAAATAAAAGTCACAAAAGATACTATCCAGTGCTTAACTACTTCTTAATCCCTGCTTATCAAAAAATGGGTTCAGAGCTGAAGTGTGGGTGGAGATGTGGTGGGTG
>JAOWBC010000458.1:19249036-19264168 GCA_028566105.1 Hypoplectrus providencianus
GTGCTTAACTACTTCTTAATCCCTGCTTATCAAAAAATGGGTTCAGAGCTGAAGTGTGGGTGGAGATGTGGTGGGTGGAATGCACCTGTCGCTCAAAGTGGCTCGCCCTAAATCATGCATAACTTTGAGCCTAATTATTGCCAAATGGGTGAGTTATATGAAATGTCACTAACCGTGTATATATCATGAACAGGAAATTAGTAATAGAGGCCAAAACTTTTCTTGTACCAGGCAATACGCATGTTTCATTCTGCTGTAATGTTAAATTTAAAATGTGAGTCCGCTTTAGGAGCCAGCCTCAGGTGGCCAATCTAGCAACTGCAGTTTTTGCCTCTTACATTTTTGCTTCATCTTTCAGCTCTTGATAAAAGCTCATTTCAACCAGTGTGATTTAAAATCAAGATGTTGTCACTGTAATTAAAACTCTCAAAAATAATGAATTATTATCTTTTGAAAAAGCTTATTATTGTAGTAATTTTGAGTCAATATTTTCAGAAAAAAATCGTGTTATTTTGAGAGGGTTTCTGAATATTTAAGATACTAACTAACTAATAATTTCTAAATACCATGTCATTGCTCTTAGAGTATCTCAGCTTGTTTTAGACACTAACTCAGTATTTTAGAGATACTATCTTGAGTCATTATGTTGATATACTAAGTAAATATTTGTGAAAGCTTATTATAATGACTGAAATAATTTGTTGTTTTGCATCCAATTGTTGACAATTGCCTTCTATACGTTGGAGGAAAAAGGACAACTCTATTAAGCAATGAACTCAAATATGTGGTTAAGCCATCTTAAATTCTGTTGTATTAAAGTAACCTTTATAGAATTAAACATCACTTGGAGAATTGGTAATCCACTGAGTAAGAATCCTATTCCAGATATGGCAATGGTAAGCTACAGAAGGGGCTGGGCATTGAGCAATAAAACCCTCAGCTTGGTACAGGCTCTACATTGAGCACCTTCTCCCCCTGCACAGTATAATCCATTGCAGTGGAATTGCGGTTCTGTGGTTTTCATAAATGTTAATGCTTAACCTCATTTTCCACATACCATACAACACATTCAAAACAGTATGTGGATGTGAAACCTTGGAGGTTTGTGTGTTTGCTCAGTCAGACATTGATTATCTCCCTAACTACATGTTGTTCGTTTCCAGAGGTCTGGCAGTCCCACAGCTGATGAGGGAGGTTCATGGAAAGGTAACCACCACAGATCAGAACAAATGCAGGTATGTTATGCAGCTGGTGTGTTTACAGTAAATATTATCTTACTACATGTATGGCAAAACAACCACTCTCATACTGTGGGGGGTGAAGCTACTGTGGATTTTCCTGTGGCTTCTATTTGTATTGAACGTAATAAACCTGTAGAACACATGGTTCAATCAGAGTTTATTGCCCTATTTCACTACACGCTATCTGTCTGTTACATATTTACTAGACACGCTGACAGCTTGTCTAGTGTTCACACAGATCCTGTCTACAACTGTAAAGATTTTATGCACTTGGCACCTGAACCTGCTAGCATATCTACACTTTAAATCCTAACGGCTGGTTATGTGTCTATAGACTTCACCTACACCCTACAGGCATTTCATAAGACTGACTGAGCTTTGTCAATTGTGGTCTGCTGGGGCATGTGTTGAAATTCCTGAACTGAAACCAATAGCTACCAAGAGAGGATTTTGGAGGGGGGAGTGCCACTTTGTTTGCAAGCCCAAAAGATTTTCACTTA
The DNA here is from genome assembly GCA_028566105.1 of Hypoplectrus providencianus. Classification (NCBI taxonomy): domain Eukaryota; kingdom Metazoa; phylum Chordata; class Actinopteri; order Perciformes; family Serranidae; genus Hypoplectrus; species Hypoplectrus providencianus. The sequence continues at coordinate 19,250,778 of JAOWBC010000458.1, forward strand.
GGAAAACACAGCAAGTAAATTAGTTTGGAAAGCTCTTGAATAAGATGATCAAATCCATGTCCAGGAGCCCAACGATTTTAGAAGGTTTGGTGCCAAGAAGAGGGAGGGAGTGACACCTCATATTAACAGTCGTTTTTAAGAGGTTCCTCCTCGTGATATCCTGTCGTGTTTGCAGTTAGCCAATGCTATAATTCTTCTCAAAGTGCTGGGTACCCCGCTGAATCCCCCTCAGCCCCTGGAGGTCCCCGAACACCGGCTTTTAGAGCCCAGCGCCGACAGTTAGGTAGGGCTGCCTTGTTTTCTCAAACGATCTTCGCGGATCCGCCCAGGAAGTGGCAGACAGAGCAGAGAGAGAGCAGTGAGGAAAGACAACGCCGAGGCAGAAGTGTAACGTTATGTTCGCTGCCCACGACTTGTCAGAAAAGTTGTGAAATTATTACTTTTACACCAACAGTTTGTTCGGTATTTACCTCCTCCTGTGGATGTACTTTCCCCTTCAGACTGGATAGAGAATCCGCTGTGGACGCTGGCGGCTCGCTTGATTAGGTTAACATGGGGATGAATGGCGGGGTTTTATCTTATTTCGCCTAACGTCCTGCGGGAGAGTAGGGTTTGTACCCAAGAGGGTTAGCTAACCCGTGTCGCTAAAGGGTTTCAATCTGCGTGTAATAACGGTACTTTTCATTTGTCTACATTTTACCCTCTCTGGATCCTGTTATCATGACGGTGAGTTGCACCTTGAAAGCCGTTTGTTTTTCCTGTCTGTCACTCCTTCCTGAACGTATATACTAACCTACACATATACGATAAGCACATATGTAGTTTTATCTAAAAAAAAAAAAAAAAACACCACCAACAACTCACGACCAGGAACCAGAATTTAATGTTTGTTTCTTTGGTTTATATGTTTTATTTGTTTAGGAGGAAAAACAGTTTTACTGGTCTTTTCACCGTTTGTTTGACTCAAGGGGTGTGCACGTTAAAGCTAACGTGCCTCTAACTTACAGCTAGCTTAAAACTAAAATACTTTATTGTTGTGTGTGTGTGCGCCCATGCAAGGCAGCTACAGATTTAAATGAATAATTGTACTTTCACGCCCCTGTGAAAAGTCTAAAAAAATAAAAAGCGGGTATCCACATGTGGGTTTCAACTGTTTACCCTGTGTTGTTTACAGTGGCAGGAAGTGTCATTAGCCAGTAGCTTGTACAGTATGTGTCAGTTTTTACAGCCAACTGTGACACATGTCCTCTGTTTGCACACACTAGAAAACATTAAATCTGTTTTTATAAAGTATTGTTTTTTCAAACCGCCTCATCACAATGAGTGTGTGCATGTATCATTATGCTCCACTCCTCTTCACATTGTTCAGAGAGTTAATCTATTTAGCTGAACAGAAACAAGTGAGCAGAGGAAGAATGCGTGCAGTAATGGGGTTAAAGCGCGAGGCTCACCAGACAATACTCTTCTATAGTGATGGGAGACAGGAGTCAGGAAGAATGGACGTTGTCTCAAACTGTCACCAGTGTTTGACCCTCTTTCCTCTGATGCTGACCTTTGAAGCAAAGGTCATTGATCTGAGAGCACATGACAATGAGAAGCTCTGTGGTATTATGCATAACATATACTGCCTTTTTTTGGTTCTGCATCTTTCTGGGCATGTATTGACTAGATAACTGATGAATTTATGATTAAGTCTGACACATCATAGCTTGCCCCAGAAGTCTAGTAGCTTGAGTGGATCTGCCGTCAATAATGAGATTACCATTATTTAACTGACTTTAGAAACTTTATGCACTTATAATACTTTATAATTATTGAAGGGCACTTAACCTATTTTTAATATGAAATATTTAGACAAAAATACAGGCAAAATTTGTATAAATCAAAAGAGTAATTCACAAATATCTTATTGTGCAGTTGCTAGTCTAGGAACTGCACAGGAAGTCAACAGACCTAAAAAAGATTTAAAAGAATCAGTAGCATAGATGAATTGGCTTTAATGGAGAAAAACTGGGTGATACTGTGGCTCAAAAGAACACTATCGCCAGGAAGGGAGCATAAATACAGTAGAGGGGTGGTTAGAGATGACAGAAAAGACAGAAATTACCTCAGAGAATGGAGCGGGAGCAGGGAAAATGCTGGAGCAAGGGAATCACATGAATAAGAAGTAGCTGCAGTAGAGACAGAGGGAAAAGTGATAGGAATGATTTGCCAGAAGGAGATGACATGACAAATGCAGAAGGAGATTTAAACATGAGGAATGTACATGACGCTAGTGAGAGGGAGATAAACTAAGTGAGGAATGTACAGTGGAAAACGTTGCCTAATCTTAATCTGGGATCACCACATCTACAGTTACCTGCTAGTACATATTTTCCTCTTCCTGTCATCGTGTCATAAGCAAAAAAAACGGCCTGTTCGTGGAAATATTGCAGTTTAGGCACATTTAATGTATTGTCTGTTACCACACAGCTAGAGGAGGAGAAAAGTCACTGGAGACACTTTAGTTTCCAATGCAAATTTCTTGACATTTCAGATCTCATCTCCTTTTGCTAATGCTGTGCTGCTCCAATTCCTAATCTCTCTGTCTGTCTGATGTCTTCAGATATTTATGTCCTCGTCCTTTACAGACTGACTTGTTGCTTCCTGTCATTTTCACTCCCCATATGTGTGTTTCTGTGTAACCACCGCTGTCTTTTTTTCATGTATCTAGTATGCTGCAGTGCAACAGAGCAGCACCCTGTGACGTAAACATTTTGTGGTTGAGAAAGAACTTTAACAATATAGGGCTTTGTTGATAGATTGAAATGCTTACACTATTGACATCATATGAAATATACATTGTTCCTACTGGTGCTGGACATCCTTGAAAATTATTAAATCTTAATGTGGTTATCAAAGTCTAGAAAGTGCTTTATTTTAAATTAAGTATATAAAACTATTCAAAATTTATGTTATATTTGACACCAAGTCTACTTCAAACAGATGGCACATTTTGCATCGAAAAACACATCCAGTTTACTGTGATGAAGCAGTGACATGATTAGCAGTAAGATGCTTGAAAAGACTGCAAATGTACCTTGAAAATGCTTTAAGAGTGCTTGAATGTATCTTTGGAAAAGGAAAAGGAACTCTGAATATCATGTGTTGGAGCAGCATGCCATTTACTAAATTAATCTCATTCTTATGTTTTACATAGAAGTTTTAAAAAAGTTCATATTTAAATATTAAACATAAGCTTTGACTAGTACCAGTACCAGTTTCACATGCATTTTATGAAAAGCCAGTTTCTGCACAATAGAAACTGGTTTATGCTCTTTGTGGCAAAATAGGTCGGCAGCATTGTGTCGTTTGTCCTCTTGTACAATGATAGAATAAACCCATGGTGGTGTGGTAGCTGCTAATTGCTTGTATAGAGATATAATTATATTGTATTTGCCCCACCCTCTGATATAGCTTCCAATGTTCTTTGTCCCGTTTTCATACTTTTTTTTCTCTTCCCATTCACTTTGTCTGTTTCTTTTTTTTCCTCTGTAAAATCTTTTTAGACTTGCTTGTAATTACACAAAAATTGACCTTGAGTTTCACAGACAGCAGGGTTCCTTTCTTTCCTTTTTTGGAGGATTTCTGTCAAACATTCAGATGAAAGTCTGTGAATGCGACTGTGTGCTCTCTGCCCAACAGCCTGACCTCCTGAACTTCAAAAAGGGATGGATGTCCAAACTGGACGACAGCGGAGAGGTGAGCTACAGATGCCATACAGCGTTCAGAGCTTCCTCTCCCTCCAGCTTCACTTCTCTCCCTCACTCCCATTCCTAATTAGAAAGGTTGTGCGAAAGGCGATAGCAGCAGATTATCCCTGTTATCGCAGTAATAGCTTGGTGGCTTGAGGCACAGCAGGTGTCTCCTCTCTTTGAATGATATGCTTGAGTGAATGAGCCTCGTTCTTCACTCATCACATGCCGTTCATGCGGGGTTTTCCGGTTCTCATTGCTTATTCAAACCAAACTATCTAAAATCCTTAAATGTGGCTCTTTAAATTACATTTTCAGAATTTAGGAAAAATGGCCCCAGAGGATTTTCTTATTTGCATATAATTTGGATATGGTAGTGAATCATCCCGCTCTTTCTGTTTGTGTCATGGCTCGATTGATTCTGCACGGGCCACCTGCTCCCAGGAAAGTAACAGGATTAAAGAAGTACACAAAACAGTACAGATGATGCCAAGCTAAAGACAGAAATAACAGAGGGCGGTTTGTCTTCTCTGAACCCTGCAGGCCAACTGATAGATGCTAGAATTTGGATAATAATATTATCGTGTAGAGTGGGCAAAGGAGAGACATGAAGGAGGGGAGCAAAGTTTTTATTTGGTGACTAGCTGGAGTTCAAAGGGTTTATGGACTGTTAAAGTCCTTTAACTGCTATAAACTAAAATACGTTTGTGTGTTACTGTGTAGTATTAACTATAACCTCACTGTGAGTGTGACAACAACCAGAACCATCTGATTGTTTTAAAAAAAAAAACTGTGGCAACAATGCGGGTGGTGATAGTCCTTTATTTGGTATTACCCTGTCAGATATTACCCTGGTATTGTTTTGATACTTATCATATTTGGAGGTTCTGATTTCACTTCAGTATTAATTGCACTCTGCTTTGTTTGTTTAGTGGAAGAAGCACTGGTTTGTATTGACCGATGCCGGGCTGAAGTACTACAGAGACTCAAGTGCAGAGGAGGTATGTTTGTTTAAGTACGCCTGTTTGTTTGTGAATCATATTTTCTAACTTAATCATTGTATGCATTCAGACCTACTACGTACTTATCAAAGTACTTGAATCATGAACATGTTGCATTTATTGTGGCATGAACAAAGCGTGAGAGGATGATCCCTGTTTATGTGTTTCCTGTGTAGAAAGATGACTTGGATGGAGAGATTGACCTAAAGTCCTGTGTGAAGGTGTGTGAGTTTGACGTGGAGAAGAACTATGGGTTTCAGGTCCAGGTGAGTATCTCTGTTATAGGCCAGTCTCTCTCATAAACTGTCTTTTGATTTTCTTCTTTATCCCCAGCCCCTTCTGCCCTCCTTATAGCATTAACCACACCCGCCTTCAGTATCTGCTGTGTTGTTTTATTATTCTGTTATCATGACTCACATCTCTGTCAGCATCTCCTTCACCTCTCTCCCTGTATCTTCCTCTTTCAGTTTTCCTTTATCACTTACATCTTATCCCAGTTCTGTCACATGTCTGTGCCTCCTCAACCTGTTTTCTCTTTTGTTGTGCAGACGCGGGAGGCGGCGTACACACTATCTGCCATGACTGCAGGGATCAGGCGGAATTGGATAGAGGTTTTAAAGAAGTGTATCCGGCCCAGCAGCTCTCCAGACCTCACACAGTAATTACCAGACATATTGTTAAATATATGTCGTATAGGCAGGGAGTTGAGTAGGCAGGGAAAGTTGAGTAGGCAGGGAAAATTTAAGTGTTTCGTTTAAGACAACAGTAAACGACAATTCCTACACAGTGTGCCTTTAATTTATTAAATCAACTGGTCTCATGCTCTGACAGTTAACTGAAGCTGTTGTATTAGTTTATGGACAAACAACAGATGATTTTCACAAAAACTTTTATCATGTTTGAAGCATTAATGCAGCAGACACAAATTTAGGGCTAACAGTATGCTATGACAAACTACAACATGGTCACAGGACTTCAGCATCACTACTGTTATTCTTCAGATGGTCTCTGACAAACTAACCACGGTTTTGACAAGCTAGTGAAGCTGTAGACTAATAAATTGTTCATTGATATGATTTACAATCTATCTAGGATGTGTAGGTTTAATGGCATCAACAAGACTTTTGTTTGAAACCACCTTTTGAAGGACAGAAAGAACGTCAAAATTCCCAAGTGGGGGTGTTTACGAACATATGTTATGTCATACAACAAATAACAAACATCTCTTAAGCCTGTGTCAACCACAAACCTTATTTTAGATATCTAACCACCAACCCATTCAAAATCCTCATTGGGTTTCATAATTAAATTATCATTTCCTTGCCCCACCTTAACTAAGATGTATTATTGCCAAATTGATTGTTCAGGGGTTTTCGGCTGTTGATCAGTCTGAGGGAGCAATTGTGTCACTTCTGAAATAGAGTCATATTTTCTATTATTGAACGTCCGCCATTACCAATATAATCCTAATGTTATTGATACATTATACTACATTGCAATTTTAATCATAGAGAATCATCACAAGGTAGTTTATTATTATTTTTAAACTAATTTTATTTAATATGAAGATGTTATATTGATCACATAAGATCTTGGACATTCCATTTCAAAAAAGCTCATCCAACCCCTTCGATTACCAGTCAAAGTTAATAGTGAAATAATAATAACTATAGGCAAAATTAAATGTAGTACAGTTAAGAAACTCTCTGTCATGTCTACCTGCAAAATACTGCAACCGTTTTCAAGGTGGTGTCTTGTATTGTCTTGAAAAGCAGCTGTGAAGGAGGTTTAGGGCTTCGTTCTACCAGCAGTTTGAAGCACGTCTTTACACTGGTATTGTTTTAAGTTTGGCTTTGTCAGCATTCTGGCATTGCTCATGCAGGTCGTGTTGCAGCTCAGCCCTAATACATCCAGATAAGACGCTCTGTTATTCACATAAACCAGCAACTTTGCCCCTGAAGAGTTTTAGTCACTGTATACTTTGGCTGTTGAGGATGAATCAAAGTTTCATTAGTTACTTGAAGCACCAGTGTGTGTTCTGTTTTCATAATGACTCACTGCCAGCTGTGCCGTGAACGTGCATGTGAGGCTTTGTATGCTGTTACCTCTGCCATGGAGGTCCGGTTTTTGGATTGGTTTGGTTGTCACTAGTGTTACGGAAAACCGGTGACCCAAATTTTTACGAAAACTTGGTCGAAGGGTGAAGTAATGGCCAAGAAATTATCTAATCTAATCTAATCCTAATCATGGGGTGGATACAAAAATAAGTTTTCAATTTTGTTAAAATTGGGGGATATAGAATTTCATGCCTTCACGTTGTCACATTAATTGGAAAAATTATAACATCTCACATATAAATAAAGCACATCTTCTTTGTAGCATAGTGCAACATGACTTAAAGCTCATGAACACACCGTAGTTAGAAGAGGGACTTTGCTAAATGGGACCATGTGAGGAGTATGTGAATGCACCATTAGCCTTAGCAGAGGTCTGCGCTCTGGGCACCATGCAATTTTACTTATTTAGTCAAATTAATTCTTTATTTTATTGAAATAGAATTTAGATTATAACAAATGAGAAGAAAAAACAGCTGTATTTTTTTTATTTATTTTGAAATCCTTCATTTATAATTGATGTCTTTGTCTCTGTCTTCTCTAGATTACCTGACGGTGGCAGTGACAAGGAAAACTCCCATTCTCGCTTTCTGCATTCCTCCCGTCGGCCATCATCACGTCATGCCGACACTCAGTCAGAAGTTCTGACCTCCACGACTGCTCATCGGAGGTTCGATTATGTGGAGCTGTCCCCCGTTCCTGCCTCATCCAGCCCTCTCCCAGCCCACCAGAGAGAAGCAGCGGAGGGGCAGGGGAGGGAGCACAGCCAGTGGCAGGAGGAGAGGAACACAAGCAGCCAGTGGGAGGCAGTGCTGTCCAGAAAGGGCACTGGCCTGGGCTCCAACCAAAGGCTGCGCACCGAAGACGAAATTGAGAAGAAGTGGGCTGAGTTTGAACGCATGCCGTTGAAGGAGATGAGCTCCCTGCCGACAATGGGAACACGGCCTTCCAGCCAGTCAGCCAATGAGGCGCTGCAGAGGGAGGTAGTGCGTGGAGATGATTTTCCAATTTGCAAATTAAATAAAATGCAAATGAACTCATCTGTACGGATGAAGTTAACACTTCCTGTTTCTGCCTTATAACACTTGAGTGACTGTTTTTCTGACCTGATCTTCAGCAGTGTTTTCATTTTAAACATTCATTGGAAAATTTAGAGTCAAAAGTACTGATATAGATTGAAGAAAATAGATTATATTTTTGAAATCACTGCTGAAACTCCCCTCTGTCCTTTCTCTGTGTGTTGTGACTTGTGCACCTTTGTTTGAATCTGTTTGGAGTCTTAACACAGACCACTGCACCATCACACTGTTCATTTCATCATTATCAAGCTGCCATATCAGCACTTATTCTTAAAATACACCAATGCAATATAATGAAAGATGAATGCTTTCTTCATCTTAAAGGTAGTTAGTAGCTCGAATCTGATCTTGCTTGGATAGGTCACCAGTGATTGGGGTTTAGAGTTTAAAAATTTGAACTTCGAGCATCAACAACTGTAAAATACAAGACTAGCACAATGCCCAAGGCAGCAGTGAGCCGAGGGTTGGCATCATTAGCCTGTTTGTGGAGTAAACTCAAGCTGGTGCACCGTGTCTCTGCCAGTGTTTATGTGCAGTTAGATGGTATGTTGGCAGTGGGACCCTGCAGCAGAATCATTATATCTAGATAAAATTTTTATTTACTTCCTACCGTTTTATACTAAGTCAGTGGCTATGAGTGAATTATTTACTCAGCTGTCCCTCACATTTTGCCAACCAAAAGTATCATTTTTATTTTACATCCTAATCCTTATTGCTGCTCATGTGTTTCACTGCCAACACACCTGCTTATGCTTGTCATATAAACACGCGAATCGCATATTAAATTACTAGGCTTTTGTTGCTCAGTGGGCTTTACCTCCGTCTTTGTCTTTTTCCCAGGTGGCGTCACTGAGGCAGCAGCTGGAGCAACTACAAGGAGGAGGGGGAGGCGGAGGGGGCGGGAGATGGGGGGGTGGGGTGATAGGTGGCTGTGGCCCTGAGGCCCCCTGCGGCCGCAGCCTGGCGGCCATGGAGCGTGCTCACCGACACGCGCTGGAGGAGCTGCAGAGGCAGCACGACCGTCAGATCAAGGAGCTGGAGGCTGAGAAGGACAGGCTGCTGCTGGAGGAGACCCAGGACACCGCACGAGGTAAGGACACTCGATGGATAGAGAAGAACGTCTAGACTAAGGTAACTTATTGTCAAGGATTGATTGATTTTACTTATAAAACAAAAAAAACTTGACAGAATTCTGATACAATTGCCGGGACAGGTTGGATTTTGGGAATATGGACTGTGTGTGGTACATGGAAAGTGTGTTACCTATGGTAGATGATGGTCGGCTTACTCACAATTTGGAGAAACAGGCAGGAGAACAGGCATCAAAGCTAAGCAATGTACCGCCACGGACAAAGGCAGCTGCCGAAGAAAACTAACTTAATACTAACTTAAATCAGTTGAAATGTATGCTATATTTACTGTATTATTACTGCTTAACCTTCCCATCAGACGGCCTTTTACAGCATTAACTGAAGCTGAGCTCTCTTCAAAGCCACTATTTGCAAAAACATTTTATTTCTTATTTTCATTCATTATTGCCATATGTTCATGATGTTTTAAGCACTGGATGTTGTTGTATTTAAGCAAAAAAAACAACCAATAAATATAAAAAATAGATACAGTAATTTTACCTTGCTTAACACAGATCTTAGTGGTCTTAGGCTTCCCTCAGTCAGTTTGTATAATATGTGACTTTGGTGAGTTCCAGCGAACCATTTAAAACACAAAACTCAACAAAGTGTTTTGCCAGGTAAAATTACTGTTTCTGTCAAAAGAGTCTGGTCTATATGAAGAGCGCATACATAAGGGTTTCAGTTTGCCTTGTATGAATTTAATAAGGGCTCTCTGAGGTTAAGTGATGAAGAAGCTCTTACTTTAGCTTACTCTTAGACTAACTGACTTGTTTTTTCTCAAAACTGGAGTAGCTTCAAGAGGTAATAAACAGACTACAGAAAAGTACCTCATCCAACCCCACAGCAAAAATCTAAACTATCCCTTCAAGGAGAAGGAATGGCTTGTTATTGTGGCCTTGGGTTGTTTTTCTTGTCAAACTGTGAGAGCTTAGCAATAAATGTCCAGTCCCGCATTTATACTTTTCTGTCACTGCATCATTCCACTTTATGTTAGAGTGTTAAATGCCTGTGAATTATATAAATCCCATGTCATTTCACTATTCATTCTTTGAACCTTTATTAGATTGTGTTTTTTTTTTCAATTAGTCATGATTTCAAGAAATCCTGAGTTTCCCCAATCAAGAAAATAACAGATCATGAGGGAGATGTGTCACACTGTGTTTGTGTTTCAGTAATGGAGGCTCTGAAGAAGAAACACAAAGACGAGCTGGAGAGAGAGGTGGAGAGAGTCAAGAGGCTAAGCAGTGGGGTGCTAGATTCACACACTTTGCGAGCCCAACAACAGTAAGTAGTTTCAAATCACGCTTTGCCAGCGTGCTAGAGATGAACACCTGAGGCCAAAGGAAACTGGCAGGAGACACAATCAGCTAATCCTACAGTGCCATGTTTATTCTAAACATGTTTTTCATGACCCAAAAAAGAGGTGACAATATAGTCCTTGATCCTTCATGCATGAAAAAATAAAAAAGCAAAGTTTGCAAACTGCTTTGTAAAAGCACCCCTGTCTTGCATAAGCTTTTGCTTCACATTGCCTTGAAAATACATTCTTGGCTGCAGCCTGGCCCTGAGTCTCAGTCAGTGCAGGCCAGCATTGGTAATTTATGTGAATGGCTCTCTTGTGCTTTTAAGTGGGAGTTAGCTGGCCACAAAAGGGTTTTCTGTGACATAAAAGGTAGAATTTGCAGACTCCACAACAATCCAGGGTTCCTTCTCTAAGCTTGGCCATTGCTGCAGCGGACGCCGGGTCCTGTTAGGCACTTAAGGAATGTAGAAGAATTTAGTCCTGGATTAGTTTTCTTTTGTAAGCTCCACAAGGCCTTTGACACAGTGCTGTCTCAGTGGCTGCTACTGGAACCTGCATTTTAGGGCTTATTGGTGCTGCCTACTCTGCATTTTCGCTCTTTGCAGCCTCTTCCTTATTTTTGTGGTTATTGGTCAAGAGCAGTGAAGACGCTTTAAAACCACAGTAGGAAATATTTGCCTCATGAAGATGGAACAAAACTCCCCCATACTTTTTCACAGCATGCTGCTATTATTAAATGTAATCAATACTGTGTAATAATAGATGTCTTACTTTAGAGTTGTTCAGTAACAGCAGAGCAGAATGAAGGAGCTGCCACTTTATAGGAAGACTTCCGACAGATTAGCTTTGGATTCTGTGCATGATGTTTCATAAAACAAGCTGTGTGGTGGCTTTTTTCTGTGAAATACTCATTTATATATTTTTCTTTATTACTTTCTAATGATGTCATCATCAGGTTTGGCCATTTGGCCATAAACATGTAGCTTTTTTGGAGTCAGGAGTGATCATATGCATTCATAGCTTGCTAGTTTGGTTGGCAAAGTGCCACAGTCAAGTTTGTTTTTTAGTTCTGCGATTTAGTTCACTCAATGTCCGACATGAACACATCTATTTATTTCTACAGGGCGGAAGCGCAGTCCTTACAGCGAGAGCTGGCCGGGCTGTCTGAGCGGTACTCTCAGAAGTGTCTGGAGTTGAACCGAGCCGAGCAGAACAATGCTGAGAGGGAGAGGGAGATCAGCCGCAAGGAGAGAGACATGGAGCAGCTGAGGAAAGAGAACCAGGTGGGTAATAAGCAGACGACTCACCTGGTGATGGAGCCATCTTTTCTAGCCATCTTTTCACTGGCTAGTACAGTTCTGTAATATCTCATGACATTTTCATGGGCAGTAGGATTATAATTATTTCACTTCAGTGTGAAGCATCACTCTCACCCCTCACAGGAACAATGTATACAGTCAGGGACAGGTCAAAGAGGACATAAAATATCTGAGACTGTGACTGTGCACTGTGCAAGCTCAGAAACATAAAAAGCAGAAGATGCTGCAGTTCTATTTCAGTGCGGTAAATAAAGAAGTGTGTATTCTGCAGTCTGGCTGTATAAAACTGGTGATCCATTGTGTGCAAATGACTGGCAACCAGCTGGCATCATTAAAAGACTAAATATTTTCCTCTGCAGGACTTAAAGGCCCGTTTGGCAGAGGAAATCAGTCGCACACGATCTGCTGGCTCATCTCAGAGCTCGGAGGACAACAAAGACAGGGCGCCCTGTGAACTGGAGGTAACAGCCTGTACACTGTGTACATGAACCTGAAAGTAGGTGACAGGGATCTGTGTCAGTCTGCCAGTTTGTTTTGTTACTTCCTGAACTGATAGCAAGGCCTCAGATGTGCACAAGTGTGAAAATATCACCTGCTGCATCAAAGGTCTAGAAAAAAACGGACAGAAATGCTGATAGGTTTCTTGTGTACTAAAGTTGTCATGCAATAATGTGATACAGCCTTAGACTACAGATGGCTCTGCCTTAAATTAAATTATTAATAATACCTTAATTCTATGTCAAGCAGGGGTAAATGGAAATGTGTTGATAATGTATTTAGATTACTCAGTGTTTGCAGAACGGTGCCTGTATGTAGCTGCACCCATTATTTATTTATTATTATTTAAGTATTTTGAGTGACTAAAAACATAATTCCCACTACAAGTTCATGTTACTGTACCACTGATGGCTGAATAAAGTAAATCCAGCGTAACACACATCTTTGTGAAAAAACTTCTTGAATTTATGAAATGTAATTATTTAGTGTTTTCTTAACTAATACAACTACATTTGATTTCATTATATTAGAGTATTTGTGTCACTGCAAGTGTGTGCAAAAATGTTCTTAAAAGTGTGCTTTAAAATACTGAGCTTTTCATGTAAGTTTTGTTTTGCCAAGAACCCTTCATGAGAGATACACTTGTAGAGGACCATCAGTGTCATCAGTGTCAGCACCAGGCCGCCCCGCTGTCCTAACAAACACTCTGACATGTCAGCCGGCCTCTCAGAGTCATTGTGAAGCTGAGCTGAAGCGAAAATGTAGCATTTCATTACTGGTTTCCAAACCAGTGTTTCCATTTCAGGAACACAAAGGGAATGTCAAGATAAACAATAACTGGCCAAAAGCCCAAGTTATGTACTGTATAAATTACAGAGGACGCCCTCAGTGTTTACCATTCATCAGCCAGAACTCCATTGTTTTTTTGGTGGACTCAAGTGATAATTATAATGATTTAGGGTAATAAAAAAATGGTTTGTGTGTTTTCTTTTTTTTTTTTTTTCAAACAAATGGCAACCACACTGTCGTTTTGTTGTTTTCCTGCCAGGTTCTTCTCAGGGTGAAAGAAAACGAGATCGAGTACTTACACAAGGAGATCAGCTGCCTCAGGAACGAGCTGCAGTTTCTTAACACGGTACTGTGTGTGTGTGTGTGTGTGTGTGTGTGTGTGTGTGTGTGTGTGTGTGTGTGTGTGTGTGTGTGTGTGTGT
>JAOWBC010000458.1:19282357-19309055 GCA_028566105.1 Hypoplectrus providencianus
GACCTTTACCCCTGCAAAAATTCATCTCGTTGTGTATACGAGGACACGGGCGTCACCCCGCGTCGTTATTTTCCTTACTCATCAGTTTAAGGCATAAACCGATGATGGTACAGGACCAGAATAGATACAGTGCCCAAGTGTTTTCAGTTAGGGTGTCAAATGTGGCTCACTGTCAGTAGTTTAGTTTATTTTTCAGTATAAGCTCCATATCAATCAAATAGTAGCTTGTAAATATTAAATCTCAAACGTTGTTTTGTACATCGTGAACTATAGGTATGGCCCCAAACAAAAAATATTTTTGTGATAATTTTGCGCAAAGGCTCATGGGTAAGCGCATTGGTAGTTTGTCAAGAGTAATCGATCACAGATCATTCATTAAGATCGGGGCAGTGGTTTGATCCTTACTATTGCAGTCCGTGTGTTTGAACAGTACCGCAATCTTTTTTTTCTAACTTATTTTGAAGGCCAAAATTGACAAACTATTATTTTAAAACAATGAAAAATATCGTCAGTTCCTGACGGCCAGTAGGCATTCTGACACAAATCGCTTTCCGTAGCCCCCGCTAAAACTTCCCGAGCACGCAGGCGCAATCGGGCAGTGCGAGAAAATGGCAGACGTCTCTTTGGATGAAGTGATACGACAACGCGGTATTAACCTCAAAGCACCAGCGAAACGGTAAGAAAACTATGAATGCCATGGTGGATATGATGTATTTGAAGACGTGGTAACTTGTAATTACATTTCTAAAAGCAGAACGTGAATTTAGAGCCGAAATGAGTGAGTTGGCTGTTGAAAGCTAACATTAGCCGTTTACAGAAAGCAGCGACTACATCGTAAACGCCAGGCTAAGATGTAGCTAGGCCTTTCTTAGAGCCTTTCATTTCTAAATTGTTAAATGAGGATTTAATTATTTATTTTACCAAACTAGTGTTTATCAGTCGCTTCAACACACGAACCCTAGCGCTAACTCATTGCGACTAGTGTGATTATGTTTGTAGCTTCACTTGCCAGGTTTAGCTAATTAGCAAGCTAATATTTATGTTTGCAGCAAAGTTGTTTTTTGCTCCAATTTATTTATTGATAAATGCGAATGTTGGTCTCACTGAATTTAACTATGGCGATGGCTTTTTGTAACAAATGTTTTGTTTGTTTAAAACTGATTAATATTGGCCATCCTCTACTAGTATGTGAAAAGTAGAGACTAAATTATATTCTCTTGTTGCTTGTGCAATTAGCAGGCCCCAGTGCGAAAGGCATTGACTGCTCTCTTCCTCTACTGCGTGAAAAATCTAAGTACACACGTAGACTTACTTTTGAAAATGTTACTCTCACCGTATGAGTTGGTAGGTGTTTTTATGAACGTCACAAAGGGGAATGGAGCGTATTCATCACAAAAACAAGGGAGTTGTACACTGTTTGATGAAATTAAAGAAACGTCCGTTCTTCTTGTTCTCAGACCCATGTTTGGACGGGGTGCAGGAGGTGTTGGCAAGAGTTTTGATGCTCGGCAGAAGATAGGGGCCAACGATGTTAGACAGCGGCTTGGAGGAGGTCCAGGAGCAGGTAAGGGCAGCTTTAGTGGCTGAAGTTTTAATATTTAATTTAATATTGAATAAAGTTCAATTCAACAGAAGATTTGTGTTGTAGGGATTAATACTCAACTCACCCTCAATCTTCTCCCAGGTTCAGGTTTTCAAGTGAAAGATGCCAGAGAAAAGCTGGGTCAGAAGGATGCTCGCTTTAAAATCCGTGGCAGGGGAGGAGCAGGAGGAGTCCAAGATGCTCGTCAGATGATCAACTCACGCAAGCAGGGGCAGAATCAATTTGGTGTCCCTGCACTTACCACACAGAAGACAGCTGTAACGCACCATCTGCAGGGCCAGATGCTTGTGCCACAGATACAGATACATACCAACAATAATTTTGCCGGTGTGAACACAAGGCAATTTGCCCCTAATTTACAAGGACTGAATATGAGAGGGGGTGCAACGCCACAGCTAAGCAATAATAAGAGAATGATGGATGCTCGTGACAGACTGAGCCTCAAGAGAAGCATTGGAGGGACGCCAACACAGGCAGCTGTTGCACCACCTTTAAAAATAACCAAGACTATTCAGGTGAGGAGAAAATCCATTACTTAACATTAGTAACACAGCCTGAATGCATGGATACCTATGAAAGTGTAAAGACAATGACATGCTTACTGCTCTCTAACATTTGTTGCTTCTTTTTACAGCAACGTCCAGTAGGAATCGGGATGTCAGGTGGAATCCGTGCAGCAACGCAGGTTGAGCTTGTTTTTTGACATGGTTTAACAAGACAGATTGAGACTAATTCTGGTGCAAATATAATCTTGTGAATACCATGTGTCCCTTGCATAAAGGCTGACATAGGAGTATATGTAATTAAAAGTATTTATTTTGTCTCCCACAGCCTCTCTCCAATGAGCATGATGGCCCCCACAGTAAACAGCTAAAGATCACTACAGCTAATAATATGCTACAGTCACGGGTAAGCGCTGCCTAATGACAACTGTATTTAAACTGAATCCACACAGAGATTCAATTCAATTAATTTCTGTTTCCAGTATTTGATGCATTTTAACACTTCTATTCATATAATTTACACAGCCTGGTACAGTCGGTTCCCCATTCTCCATGTCAGCTCCAATCACCAAGGTGGTCAAAAATGATGCTTACACTGCCCCACGTCCTCCTGTCCCTGTGGCTCCCACCCGGCCCAACACCAGCATGGCTGCTACCCGGTCCCCGGCAGCAGCTTTACAACCAGTGTCCAGGACCCTCCAGCAAAGCACAGCAGAAACCAGCACAACAGCTCCTCCTCCCCCTCAGGTAAGCATTCCTGCTTGCATTTGTACCTTCTTTGACTAATCACCACCTTTTTTTATTATTAAAATTCAGTGTAATTTACTTGTATGTTGGATATGCAAAGTCACCAACATTAAAAAAAATATCCAACTAAGACTAATCAAGTAAAGATTGATTGTTATTTCATAAATCCAGTTAATGAAGAAATGCTCTAACTGAGAGCTAGTTGTGTTTTGAGATTGATGAACTAGTCTGTGTGTGTGTATGTGTGTTAAAGAGGCACTAAACTAAGACTCATAGCACATTGTTGTGTATTGTTTAGTCTCAGCTGTCAAATTCTGTGAAGCAAACAACTCGATGCAGTGAACTCATATTTCCCACTTATTGTCTTTGAGGGTTGTCCTTTTTTCTTCAGTTACACAAATATTGTGAAATATTGGAAAATAATTGCAACGGATTGAGTATCACATAATTCCTAAATTGTAAAACCACCTTAATATTCTGATATTAGACATCTGTAGGTCTACTTCACAACATGAAGTCAGTGCTCCCAGATTTAGTTTGTAGTGAATTCTCCGAATTCGTTTTGGGAGCTGACTCCTTCGTGATGACTCCTGCAATGTGCAATATTCATGATAGCAAGACTGCAATAGCTGTTTTAATTTGATGGCAAACGTAGATTAACTACATAATATTATTTAGAATGTTAACATTATCACCATGCTTGCACAGTTTTTTTTTGCCAGCCATTTCCACTGCACATGCTTGATCTTGTTGTTGTGTTGTCATGTTTCTCTCTAGCCTGCTTTCAGTCCTTTGGAGGGGACAAAAATAACAGTGAACAACCTGCACCCCCGGGTCACTGAGGAAGACATAGTTGTGAGTAAATCATACTGTTTTTGCCAACTATCTTTTGCCATGTTTGCTTGCTGTGATGACTCATTCGGTGTGTTTGTACACCCCGTCTGTCTACAGGAACTGTTCTGTGTATGCGGGGCCTTAAAGCGAGCACGCCTGGTGAAGGTGGGCGTGGCTGAAGTGGTTTTTGTGCGTAAAGAGGATGCCGTGAGCGCATACAGGAAGTACAACAATCGCTGCCTGGATGGTGAGTGCCATTAGCAAGGACACGCATCACATAGCGCTCCAGTTTTTGGGCACTGTTTTCTGTTTAGCATGCAGGTCAATGAATATCCCACACAGTTGCTGGTTAGGGAACAATATTGTATGTGTTTGTTAAAAAAAAAGTGCCTTTGTCGAACTGAAGGATAGCTAAACTAGATATATTCACTATCAGAGAGGAACACTGCAGGATTGATTGAGTCTGGATGTTCTTTTCTTTTTTTTTTTTCTTATATTTTCCTGTTCTCCTCCCTCAGGTCAACCCATGAAATGTAACCTTCATATTCAGGGAAATGTCATCACTTCTGATCAGCCCATTCTATTGTAAGTTAGCCTACAGGGCATGCATTTTTCCTTTTCAGATGATTTTTTTGGTTGACTGTATTTGTTTAAACAAAAATTCTAGGGATGAAATGATTGTCCAAAATGCACAGTACTATTCACCCCATTTTCTTTTTCCTTTTCGTTCAATCAGCTACAGCATCACAGAACACACAGGTTGATAAACTATAAAGTAACTCTGACTGTATTAACTGAATCAAGAGGACCAATATACACATTGCTTTCAATTGACTTTCTCCATCTGTCATGACTAATTAGGTTATGACACATTTTCCTGGCTAAGGCACATTGCACATTCTGTGCTCACTGTAAAATGAACCAACAGACATTATCAATCATATGTCGCTGACCAGAAATCCTTTGTCAGATATTTCAAGTCCTGAATTAGTGTGTCTGACAATATTCAGTGTGCTCATTGTGCTAATCTCAGTGTATGGTGCAAATGGCTTACAACCAAAAGTGTCCGTCACAACTTGTTCTTATGTAGACTGATACTTGTGGTAACAAAGTCCACTACATCTTATCTGAATGCAGCTGCACACACTGAGCTGTGACTCTCTAAATTATGGAGAATATTGACACTGCATCTATATTATTTGCAAATAGTAGAGCAGTGAGTGAGCCAAGTGAGTATACAGGAAACCTTTGTTTACGATCCCATTTGAATAAAACGCTCCATGTTGGTCAAGCTATTTAGTAATGAGGCACTTACCTAGATAACACATTTTGTGATTAGATTAGTCAGTGTAAGTAGTGTTGAGTGTTTCCTGTTCGTTCAAAACACATTTTAGATAAAAAGTCGACAAAATGAAAATTGAAAAATGTTAATGTTGCTGTTTGTACGATTCAATACACTCTAAGACATGTAATGGTTTTTGCATTACAACTATAATTTTTAAGAATATTGAGTATGATTTATGAGGGTTTTTTTTACCTTGTAATCTTACAATCTCGTCTCCCTGACTCCTACAGGAGGCTCAGTGACACTCCAGGCTCAGGCAGCAGCACAAAGAAAGAAGGTCTGCCCCCCTCCTTGTCTCGCCCCGCCGGCCAGCGAGCCTCCTCTCAGCCCACCCCAGAGGTGGACCCTCAGACCATCCTCAAAGCTCTGTTCAAGTCCACCGCACAGTCCACCTCCGCCACCGAGCCCCCCAGCTCACAGGCCACGGCCTTTCGCATCAAGATATAGCTCATGTCTAGTGTGAATACACGCTCTGTTCATAAACATATTACTGCATTCTCAGTGTTCCCATTCAATCTGTGGTTTTCAACTTGACAGCAGGCCGCCCAAATTGGCTCAAATAAAACAGGTTTTTACACATTTGATATACATAACTTCTCTGAATGGGACATTTGTGGATACACAAAAATGTGTACAATCCAACAGTTTGTTCCTGAGATGGACCAGTGGAGAGAAGTGTGATATGATCTGTTGTTTTAATCAATTGTGGTGGGGGATTCCAAATCAAACTGGTTGTTTAGGGATTTTTTTTTTTAATTTGTTCGTGAATTCAATGGCAACCCATTTGGATATGTTGGAAATGTTTTTTTTTTCTTCTTTTTTTTTTCTTATAAATTATCCAATAGATCTCCACCCACTCGTTGTAGTAGAAATTACAAAAGAAAATATGGAAAAAACAATTGGCAGACCAGGAGCAGCTTTGTCATTACTTTAAATATGCGTTATGTTTAAGGCTCTGTAAATCCACAGAGGTGCGTTCAGTTATGTTATTTGTACCTCTTTTCAGGTTTTCCTGGGTGTGCACAGACCACAAAAATTAGTCATAATTAGGGCAAATCAAAAGTAGAAAAGAAAACAACTATTGAAGATGCCGTGTCGATCGGATTAGGCAGGAAGTTGTCGCTACATCTACCCAACTTCAATCTGAAAAGTAACTTTTCTTGCAAAAATGACTGAACACACTTTTGCAGGTAAATCTGGGAGTAACCAACACTATTTTACCACCACTGCAGTCAACCAGTTTTCAAACATTTGATGTTGATTTATTTTTATTTACATTTTTTTTTACCATCCTTGTAGCATCCAGATTATTGTGTGCTCTGTTTGTGACTGGTTTTACTTGGTTGTCCAGTTTTGAAGCAGTATGTTAACTTCTTTCTAGTAAACATTACACTTGATTCATGTTCAAAGACTGTAAATTACTTTTTGTTGCTTTCTTGGTATGTCAGTCTGGACACTAGAGAGGTCACATCTGTCTGTGAAATGTCGCCATTAAATATTTAGCTTTGTAGATCCTGTCTGAGACTTGTCTTTCCTGACATGAGGATGATGATGATGCATTTGTGATGAGCCCTCTGCTGTACTGCTTTCACAGGCTTACTAAAAACTTCAGATCAGTTATAAAATTGCACATCTTAGTTGCTGTTGCAGTTACCCCATTTTACACCTGTTGAATAAATTTAACTTACCTGTCAAATCTAGATTGTTAGGTCCTAAATACAACAGCCAAAAAATATACACATTTATTTTGAAGATGGTGTGGTTCTAATTTAACGAGTTAAGTTTATTTACCTGGAAATAACCTAGTCATGTTAGGCAATAAAAAACAAAACAATGAAGTGTTGTCATTTTAGATGGATATTTTACTGATCCTGGGGAGATTTTAACAGTGGAATACAGCAGTGTCTTTATAATGTAGCCACCAGAACTAATACAGAGAGCCGTATCTATGATATACCATGAGCTAATGGATAGCTTTTGTAAATCAGATACCTCTCTAAAGCGCTCAGGCGTAAGTAAATACAGGGCGATTACCATACAGGTCAATTAAAAAATTCAAGTCAAGTATTCATAGCGGCAGTTTTTTTAGATTCATTTTTTGTTACAGTATTTATGGTTTTCTTTGAAATGTTTAGGCTAAGGGTTATATTTAAAAATTAATTTTGGTCTGCGCTTTCTCCCTTCCGTTTTTAAAGGGAAAACATCTACGGTTTTCATTGTACTTCCGGTGTGAAACGTCACACCAAAATGGCGCCGTCCAAGAAGAAACATGCCAGTAGTCAGCCTTGCATCATTCCCGGTGGTTTTACAGGTATAAATAGAAAAAAGTAATGTTATTATTTTCAATTTACTCTAGTATACTGGTTTATCTTCGGATAAAACTTTTTTCACGGCTCAGGTTGTTGTTTACCGGTAACGTAAGCCTTCGTTTGCACGCATCGCTGGATGATCACAGATACTGTAGTGAATACTGTAGTGTAATGTGCTGGCTTCATGTTTACCTGGTGTTTCCCTATGTCTCTTCGCAGTGCTGTCCTTACGATTCAGCGCCGACAGCGTTGCCCAGCACAGTCTATATGTGAAGGAACACAGAGTCCGAGCAGAGAAGACTTCAGGCAGACCGCTGGACAGGACTTTATTTGTGCTCAACGTCCCGCCGTACTGCTCAAAGGTACAGTTTATGTAGCTAACCCTCAGCCCTACATCGTTTGTTATTTTTATGAATGAACCGACTGACTGTCCTTCCTGTCGTGTGTGTGGCTTAGGATGTTGTCAAAGAGATGTTCTCGCAGTTTGGCACAGTTCAGTCCGTGGAGCTCAGGGACCACCCGGGCTCCTCTCAGGAGACTGGACCCAAGCTGTCCCGGTTCTTTAAACCACCTGAGAAACAGGTAGGCCTGTATAACTGCTGTCTACTGTAACCCCATGAGTAACCTTAACATTATTTGTTCGGTATATTTCATGTCACATTTGACGTCTTGTGTCTCTTGCCTGTTTTAGGGTTTCAAAGTCGGCTACATTGTGTTTGAAAACTCTTCCAGTGTAACAGCAGCGAAATCCCACCCACAAGATGTGTCTCTGGTGGTGTGCACAGAGCAGCGTCCAGTGAGGACAGGGACACAGAGTGAGTGATGCCATGGTGGAGCTGTAATGTTCATTAATGGTTTAATCTGTTCCCATGTTACTGCTGTTTGGGGTGCTTTTCTCCAGCCCTCTGATGCAAAACATCTGGATGCACAACATCCTTCAAGCTAAGTTTTGCCATCACCCTGGATTTTAAGAAATAGCTATGTTGTTGTTATTTATATAAGCCATCATATTAATTTCTCCTTTTGTGGTAAGTAGAGAAAAATTTGATTGCATATCTCACTGAAACTTGCAGACAAAGTGGATCAATAGTTACCCACTGGGATGAATGTCTACAGCATCAAGTGTATTAAAAAAAGAAACAAAACACTGTCATTATTTTACCAAATAGTGGTATTTGCCGTAGCTCTGTCTATTAAAACAGTTAATACTGATATGTATTTATTCATGTCTTTAAAAAACGAACACTTTCATGTAATAACCCCATGATTTTTTTTTTTAAATTACTGTAAAAGGGCCATCTTGGATGCCCTCAAAGTAGGTAAACAAATTAAACAAAACAAATTCCCCTATCAAATGTTGAATACATGTCATTTTTGTCCCTGGTAGCACATTATCACTGGGGTTAAATACATAGAATTAGAAATATTCTATTATTGTAGAAAAAAGATATTCTGTTGTTAATATGAATATGGCAGTTTTCGTGAGATCCAGGTGCTTGTTGATTAACACATTTACACAGGGAACAAATCAGTAATAAGGATTCATGTGTTTCTCTTTCTTACCCCAGAATGGATTCAGCAGTACACAGATTCTTTTGTTCCCCCGGACAAACTGCAAGAAAAAGTCAACTCCTTTATGGAAGGCTACGACAAGCGGAAAGAGGAGGTGAGAATTCTGCTGCCCTCTCTCTCCAGCATCACATGCACATCCAGGCCGCGGCTGCAATCAAATAGTTATTTTAAATATTTAAGAAGGTTCCTAACTAAGTGAAGTGACTCTGAAGGGTCTAAAGGGAAACTATAGTCATATACAGTAAATGCTAAGGAAGATTATATAATTGCACAACTAAGTGTAGTCAGATTCTTCATTGCTTTTTTTTCCAGTAGATCCTAGAAGTCTTTGTTCACATCTTTTCTTGACCTCATGAGGTTCTCCAAAAAGAATACATGTTGACGAGTTCATTGCGGCCCATTAGATTTCAGCTTGTTTTCTTTACAGGAAGAGAAAAGGCAGAAGGAGGAAGCCAAGCAGCAGCAAGAGGATGAAGAGGGCTGGGTGAAAGTCACACGAGGACCCAAGGGTGCCAAGTCTCGCCCCCACAGCGAGGTGGCCAACAAGAAGGCTCTTGCAAAAGAGATGAGAAAGAAGAAGAGGAAGGAGCTCATGAACTTCTACACCTGGCAGCACAGAAACACACAGAAAGAACGTAAGTTTCTGGTTTACTTTATTCTTTTCTTCAGAATCCTCGGTATAGGGTGGCTATCAAAGCCTTAGTTAAACAAAATGCCGTTGTTATGACCAACTCTATTTTTGCTCCTTTTTTTCAGATATTGCTGAACTGAGGAAAAAGTTTGAGGAGGACAAGCAGAGAATAGCTCTGCTGAGGGCACAGAGAAAGTTCAAACCTTACTGAGGCAACAACCTGATTTTCATTTCCTTATTTCACTGCTTTTGTGTGTTTTGGTTACATTCATAACCTTGAGTATTTTGGTGTCAATAAACTGTTGTGTTCTGATTGAGCAGTTTTCATTCTTACTGAATAACAGCACATCAACAGTTTAATTACTTTGGAAAATCACTGATATAGGTGAAATTCAGTATTGACTGAGTATTACAGAGTGATGAGGAGACATGCAAGACTGAGTACCAAAGCTAATTTTTTTTTAACTAAATCATTTTATAATTTTATTCATAATTAATTCTTGGAACCACTGAACTAATGTTTGTCTTGGCTATACCAGAATGTGAAATCAGTAATGAGTGACCCCAGCTTTGTATTTTTAATCATTCAAAAGAAAAGTACAAAAACAATTATGAAGCCAAAACACAAATGATGAAAAGTTTTAATGCGATCATTCATTCTTGTCTTCACAAACTTGCTGCGCTTCTGGTTTCTGCTGCTTTCTGTTTCTCGACCACATGGTCAATATGAGGATCATCAGCAGGGCAGCACCGACACCAGAGAGGACACACACCGTCACCAGGAACACTGACGCACACACACACACAGTTTATTCATGTTGCTACCGATTCATCACACAGTAACTACATTCCCGTGCTGAGCTGGACTTACTCGTCTTCTGTTCCACACAAGGACTGTCCTGTAGTTCAGTGCTGTTCTGTCCCAGCAGCAGCGGACCTAAAGAGACCAGCTGGACCTGGTTGGACTCTGACAGTGCCTGTCTTCTCTGCCTCTCTCCCTCAGAAGCTGTGGGAGGAGAGGAAACAGTTAAGTACACAAAGGCTGTAAAATTCTGATTCATCCAAGAATTTAATATTGCTAGTCGTTCACTCACAAAACATCACAGATTAATTTTATGCAGAAAAAACATCATTGACAGTGTATTTTCTTGCACTTATTTAAAGAAATACAATCTAACATGTTGCAATGTAAGTGCCTTCACAGCCTCCTGGAAACTACTAAAAACAGATTAAATATATAAGAAAAAAAACTGGACAAAACAAATTCAAACAAATATGTTGTAGTGCACTAACATAACCTGTTAAAATTCCTTAACACACAAGTTTCAGTCAGAAACTGTGAAGGACTAGTTCTTTTTTTGTCTTCTAGAAGCCAATAATGAAACTAAGATTAAAATTCAATTACAGGTCCCACCCTAACAGCACATAGAGCATCAGAGGAGAAAACACACTGTAATATACTCACATATGATGGCACAGGGCTGTGCACAGTCAACGTCATCCGTGCAGATCTCAACCCAACAGTAGAAGTATATCTGTGTGAGACAACACATCTGCAGAGAGGCACTTTATTTTGAAAGTCAAGTATATTGATGTAGTAGCCTTACTTCCTCCACACTTGGATGGCCTGTGTGAGGGTCAAAGAAGGCAAAGGTCTTAACGTCAAACCTCCTGACTTGGGAGTGGGAGGTGGTCTTCCCCTGGCTGCTCACAGGGACAGAGCTCCTCATGTTGTCCATCGGGTTAGGACATCTGCCCATGTCAAGAAACAACTGTAAGCACTGGATTTTTGCAGATATCCTGATATTTTCCAACTCATCTTGGGTGATTTCCCATACATATATATATAAATATATATATATATATACTTACTTATACAGCAGGCACAACCAGAACAAATCTAACCCTTTATGGTTTGCATCACATGGGGCATCATGTGTCATCATATACTTAATTTTAAAGCTTAAGTGTGCCGATACAGTGATTGTGCAGACATCATAATGTATTCCTTATGTAAATCAGTTCAATATCTCAATTCAGGGTGCCTCTGTAACATCCTCTGCCTCACCCGTCATAGAGAAGCGTCCACACAGAGTGTCTAGACACAGGGTAGGCAAAGCAGTCCCGTACACGCAGGGACAGTGTGGGGTCTGGGGCGGGCTGGGCGATGGAGATCTCTACAAATGCAGCTTTGCGCAGGGGCAAGGTCAGTGGAAGCTGGTCCTCAGGAACGAACGATGTGAAGGATGCATCTAGCGAAACAAAGGGTCAATAAGGACTAAGATTTCTACCGAACTGTGTTATGTTGTAGTTTAAAAAAAATAGTTTTATACATTGGAAAAATGGGGTTCAGAAACTGGTGTGAAGAATTGTTGAACAATACCTATCTCTAATGATTCAATACTGCACACCATAGTCATAAACTGCCCTTCAATTTTACTACCTCTGGCTATTCTCATCTGTACTCTGATGGTTCCCAGTGCTATCACAGGCGGTGGGTTGGTCACTGCATACAAGGACCTCAAGTCTGCTGCACGCTTTAAATCTGATGCGTCGTATTCACACTGGACCTGGAGACTAAAAACGTCATATTTATCATTCCATTTTACACATCCTGAATATTTTCATTATAAGATAAATAATTTCTGTGAGAGACATCAGCTTTACAGTATCGCAGAAAGGATGTAAAAACGAAATCACCTAAATGAAGGATGTTTGGTTTTACTTTTAGTATACAGCTCCTCAACTTCCACCTCATAGGTTTTAACGTCTCCATCGACCTAAAATCCAAGCAGAAAAGAATGGATTCAAACTCATGTAAAAATACATATATTTCTATGTTTATACACACACACAAATATTCAAGACATGCAATTAAGCTTTGATGATCCGTGCCATCATTCAGTGTTAAGAGGAACATTCCAGCCCTCTCTACAGTATGCTCTTTGTCCAGACTGGATATGTAACGCTGGACTCAAACTGACGAGCAGCATTACCTTCATCTTTGCGCCGCAGTCCATGACTCCAATCTTAAAGACAGCTGTGTCTGAGGTGGTGACCAAGGGGGAACAATGTGGCTGGTCCTTAACTATGAGGCTGCTGGGATCGATGGGCAGGTCCGTGTCTGTGGTCTTTACTGAGAACACAAAGTGTCCATCCAGAGAGCAGGCTGGGGGGAGAGCCACCAAACACGGATATGTACACTTTTACACAACATGTTCTGATCCTGTTTTTTATGCTGCTGTCACAACTGAATTTCCCTGTTGTGGAATCAATAAAGTATAATCTAATCTATTGTTCACTTAATGTTCTTATCTACAGAAAGAGGCAGGGGAAATCATTTACCTCCAAGTACTTTCAAATGTGATAGAATTGAATCTTACCATTGAGTCTGTAGTAGCAGGTTAAATCCTGAGTATCGTAGCAGCATCCCAGTTTGGAGCATGCGTCACTGGAAATGCTTTGGTGACCGCAGTCCACTCGAAGAGCTTTTTCTGTGTCACAGTTTCCAGGTAATGCTGAAGGAGAGCCATGTTTTTAATTTCTCACACTGGAACAGTAACTTGTGTCATGAAAAATCCTGTCTTTATCGTAACAGTTAAGACATTATCACACCATAACATTACTTGTAGAGGTTATTTAAAACTATCCGGCTTTTGCGCTCATTGGCTGTCTCCACTCACGTGTTGGGACGAGTTGAGTCCTCTCACTGTGTCTCTTTATCAGAGGACAGCTGATATTCACCCTGAACCATTGATCCTGTCCTGCCAGCTGTACCTGCAGAGGGATGACCACTCTGCTGCCCTAAGGATCAAAGGTCATCACAGTGTTAATTGTTTAGAAACAATACACATCATTTTAATTTACATGCAAACACAAAACACAGTGTGCGTGCCTTATTCCTCTTATCAATGTACACCGATAGATTTTTGCCCCTTTTTAGTCATTGTGTGTCTTTCTGTGGCCTCTATGCAGCATGTCTTTCTTGTATTTTCTTTCATTGTAGTTCTTTTTTGACCATTTTAATCATTTTTATAACTCTTAGTAGTATTTTTTCTCTTTTAATTGTTTTAATTGCATCAATGGTATCTCTGTGCTTTCTTCATTGAAGTTGTTTTGTTCTCCCTCTAGCCGGTTAATGTTTCGTTGTGGTCATTTGAGTCTTTTCCTGATTGTCTCTTTGAGTGACATTTTGTACGTAAAGGCCAGGGCTGTCCTGACTCTTCTGGCCCCTGAGCCTGACCCCAGTTAGCTTGTTCAATAATCCATCCATCTAAAGGTTTCAACTGGAGTATTGTATTACTTGCATAAATTGTGGGGAGGGTGTTGGATTTTTCTCTTATTTAAGACCTTGCTTTTCACACAGGAAGGACACATTTCTTAAGCCAATTTTAAACCCCAGTAACTTTCAGTCTTTTTTTCTTTCTTTTTTTTTTTTTTTTACCTCAATCTGTGCATAGCAGCTGTCGTATTTGCTGAAGAAGGACAGACTTCGGTTTTTCTCTCTGACCAGTCTCACTCCACAGGACTCATCAGATTCAAGCACTGGGACTGTGGTCCCTGTCATGCCTAAAAGAAACCACAGAGTACACCCAATATCGAAATATTCAATATAAATGCGGCAAGCTGGATGACATTTGGAATTTTCACTATACACTTAGAAGATTCCCAATCGCTTTTATATATGTATAATGGATTAAAAAAATATATTATTGCAACAAAGAACGCGATCTCACCTTTAATATGTATATTTTTTTTCACTAGCGGGCCAAAAACAGCTTTAATCCTTCGAGCAGAGCAGGTGACTCTGGGCAGGGCGAGCTGCTCAGCTGTTTTCTTCTTCTGCACAGCTGAGAAACACCAACAGGGCTGAACCATGATCACAAAAAATAAAGTAATCAAACCAAGTTTTGCGTAACGATGATTCATTTTCTTAGAATTTAGATATTTGGGCTTATACAGTTTTGGTCTGGAAACATTACGTCCTTTCTTTGACGCGGGGAAGAGAGGTCACGTGACTTCTGTTAATTAGTGCTAATTAGTTTGAAGCTTGCTGCTTCCTCCAGGAAAGCTTCACTACATGTAGGTATGTACGTATTTGTGTAATAAAAGAGTTGAAATGATGTCAAGCCCACGTGTGTGCCCCCGAGAGCTGCTGAGAAAAGTAGGACAGAATGAGCTGTTAATTAATATAAAGGTCAGCGTTTAAATAATGCATATCATGTTGAGAACATGCGTGGTATCCTCGGGGAGCTATTAAATGAAATCATTGCGTAACTGAAAGGCCTAGCCAACCTCACCCTGTCTCCCTCCCTCCACTGCTGCATCATTTCAGAATTTCACAATAATGTCCATTACATACTGTCCCTAGATTGAGACGCTACTATTAAAAGTGCACGAAACTCTCTGGTAATTGGGTTCGGAACCATTGTTATAAGCTTAATCTCCTTCATTAATCATATTAGGGTATTTTAGAAGGATCAGCTGTCTTTATCTTAACACATATAAGATATATAATATGTAACAATGGTCAATGGTCTGACTGGGCAGGATTCCGCATGACAGGGCAGGTTGTATGCTAATACTGTTGACTGTCTCACGGTAAATCACGAGTTGTCATACCGTGTCGTGACGTAAAGACTGTGACGTTTCTGGGGCATCCCCGTCGGGCTGACGGATAGACTTTAGCACGGCAAGCAGGAGAGCAGAAGACGTCTCCCAAACATGGCTTTGAATCGGAATCATTCGCAAAACGGCGGCGTTTTGATAAACAATGGAGAAAGGTTTGTGTATTATACTGCGTCTGTGGGGTGTATTTTGTCAACTAGCTCGCTGTCGCCTGTTGTTTTGGCTTGTTTACCTCCTACTTTCCAGTGCGTAGGAATGCTAGCCTCTCGCTAGCTGGCCTGGTTTACATTATCATAGCTAGCTAACACATATGTTCCATTGCTGTCGTTAAGTTAGCTCTGGTGGGAGTCAAATAAAACACTGTGTTTATTGTTTTATACTTGGATAATAAAATATTACTACTGGCTTTGTCGCCACTGCGTAGCTTTGAAGTTGATTACGTTATTAAGCAAGATGGCTAACTAGTTACGTTAGCCGACAACCAAAACAGGAAGTAGCGTTAGCTTTTCGGACTGTCGACATAAACAGTTATATGATATTGTTTAGAGCATGTGTTGTGAAACAAAGGACTTTCAATACTCAAATGGTCATTAATACACTCTTAAACAATGGTATGAGTAATAGATTTATGGTTGTGGGCGTAACAGGTTACTTAATTTCACCTGACTTTTCTTTACCCAGTGTTTTAAGGGAATGTAAGAATGTGGAGCTGTCATTCAGCGATGTCTCCGGCAAAACGGATCTGCTTAAGGGGACCAAGAAGGGCACCATTTACCTCACACCATACAGGGTACAATTAAAATAACATAATTGTAAAATTGAGATGATGATGCTCCCTCTCTGACAGTAATGCTGGCAGTGTTTATATTCTCATATATCCTAACTATAACTTTTCTCACACTATCTTTTTCTCATTCACTGGTTTAGTTGGTTTTTGTGTCCAGTAACACTAAGGACTGCTTGGGCTCAGCCATGTTCCCCTACTATCTGATGAAGGGCTGCAGCATTGAGCAGCCAGTCTTTGCAGCTAACTACATTAAAGGGACAGTGTCAGCTGAGCCTGGTGGTAGGTCTCATGTTTATCATATTGTAAAACAAGATGTAAAATCGATGCAGTATCTAAGTGAAAATAGACTGCACAATAAACACAAATGTAGCTTTCTGTATTTGTCAACATGTGGTTGATTCTGTCATCAGGTGGCTGGGAAGGCCAGGCCCATTTCAAGATGTCATTCACCAGTGGGGGAGCCATAGAGGTGGGACAGCATCTCTTCAAACTGGCCACAAATGGTTCGTATGCAAGTTTCCTGAATAAACGTATTTTACAGTGCTAAATCTTGCACTAAATCTAAATCATTGTTATCCCCTATATAGTTTGAGTAACTAAAGTATTTAATAAAGTTGTTATATTACAATAATTTTGACTTCAATATAATACTAGTTGTCCAAATAAAACTCAGTACCTCTTTTGTTTACCAAGGCAAATTTAAGACGGTGTTTTCCTAATTGTTTAACCTGTGCAACCTCAGTTGTTTTTATTTATTTGCTGTTATACTGTCAAATGAAGGGTTCATATCATTTGAAACGTAGTATTGAAAGAGTTAAAAAGATTTAGTGGTAAATTTACTCAAGGTCTGCTCCCAAAAAGTTTTTTTAAATAGACTGGTGCCACTACTATATGTAAAATAGGCAGTATAATGGTTGTTTTTGAATGTCCAGTTCACTTGTAGGGAGTGACCCTTTTTGCTTGTTGTGTTACAGCTTCTCGCGCTGCTCCTGCACAGAACGGTGCTGCTTCTTATGGCTATCCTTCACCTGGAATGATGAATGGCTATGGCCCACCTCCACCTGCCCCTCATGGCTATCCTTATCCACCCCCTCCCCAGCAGAATGGATTCTACCAGGGCCCTCCCCCCCCTGCTGGTAACATGGGCTACCCCCATCCAACAGCTGCTGCAGGTACAGAGTAGCTGCAGTCATTTGACATATGATTATTTGGCAGTTTTCTTTTCTTTTTAATTTAAATTTTGATTGTATTATTATTATTATTATTATTATTATTATTATTATTATTATTATTATTATTATTATTATTATTATTGTTGTGCTTTCATTTTCATGGCAGTGTCTTTTTTTCTATCAGCAAAAATGCTTATTACTTTTAGTTACAATTTTTCAACTTTGTAGCTTTCGTCTAGTTTAAATTAACTGTAACTCAAAATGTTTAATAGACAAAAAGTCATTAAATGTTTGACAGGTATTAATTATTGACACAAGAATACATGCGGGACTACTGAAGGCCTGAAAAAAAAATGTTGAGAGATGGATTGAGCACCATGGTGCTGTGTGTATAATTGTAGTTTTTACAAAGTAAAGACCAAAACACATTTTTAAACAGTGATAACATTTTCCAGGCTTAGGTATTACCTGTTCATATTATCTAGGATTTTTTTGGATAAAAGGTGGCTGACAACTCCACATTGGCATAATGTTTTACTTAATCAGGAAAAATCCAGTATATACCCTTGTGATGCCATCATACTTTGTGCATAAGCAAATAACCTTGAGGCAAAAATAGTACTGCAATCTCTGTCTCTCCCTACAAAGTTTTTTCTTTTTTTTGCTTTTGTTTGTTTTTTGGTTGTCTCTGCCATGAAACTAATTGAAAACACAGACTGTTCCCTCCTTTGACCTTGAAACCCTCTTTTTCCCCTGTCTCCTGTGTTCCAGGAATGTACCCATCTGGATTTGACTACATGGCCCCACCACCCCCCTACCCTGGGCCACCCCAAAATTGGGCTGCACCTCCCCAGAACTGGGCAGCAGCACCACCACCACCTCCAGGTCTGTTTCTCTCTCTCTCTCTTTATTTTTCTTCTATGTATGTCTGTGTCACTGCACCCGTCAGATCTGATCTGTCTGCCTCAAAGTGAATCACTTCGAAGCACGCCACCCAAAAAGGAGTGCTGATGTCTCATCGGCTACACATCAAAATTACAAAGGATAAACAATCCCCCCCTTTTCCTCTCCATGCCTATAGTCTTTTCTAGCACCTTGTGGATTTCAGTGGAATTTGCCCTGCGCAGGGGTTGAGCTTGTTATACTGTGCTGAGATGCCACTTTGGCATATCTCTATTTTAGGATGAGCCTGAGTTGGACGTCTTCCTGTGTGCCTCCTCAGGGTGGGCCTGTAGTTTTTGTCTCAAGGATTCCTGGAGCTGTCAGTCGTTGTGCTTCACATGACTAATACTGCGCTCCTCGCATCAGTTCTCCTTATGGTGTTTGGAGCTTTACCGTCTGTTCCCTAAATATGTTTATCAGTCATCACTGTCGGTCTTTGTCTCCATGTCTTTGTCATATTTCATTTTCTGCACAGGTAACTCCAAGGCGGCTGAAGCAGCAGGCAGTGCATATTACAATCCCAGCAATCCACACAATGTCTACATGCCCATGGTAAGCTGCTTTGCCTGTCTTTCTACTCAGGTAAACCTGTGTGGAAGTGAAAGTTTTTTTTTCTTTACTACCCTCACAGGAGCGGCCTCCACCATACGCACCAAACTCTCCTGAGAAAAAAAGTAACTGAAGCTCAGGCTCCATCACTTCAACGACACTCCTCTCTCTTCCTCTGTATCTTTATATAAATTCTTAAGTGAAGAGTTTTGTTGATGGATACCTGCTCGATTATAGAATACAAAAAAGGAAATGCAAGTAATAGAGGGTTCAAAGATGTCAGTGATAATTCACCAATGAATAATGATATTTTGGATACTGGAATAGCTTACATAGACATGGTGTCCTTTAAATACTGATTTACTTATGATCATTTCAAATGGTTGACAACTTGTTGCTCTATCTAGACTCATCATTATTAGCATTTTCAGTGATTGGAGATGTTTCTGTCTAAATCTATAGCAGACAGGCATGGAAGCCCATTTCCACAGATAAAATAAAAACTTATCCTTATGAAGAAGTAAAAGGTACTGTAAGTTATTAACATTCTTGAAATAATGACATTGTATCTTGATATAATGAAAGAGTATCTTCTTGAAATAGTGACTCAATATCTCAAAACAATAATGACTATCTCAAAATAATGACTTCATATCCCATTTTGTTCTTTGAAGTATTAAGTAGTTTTGCTTTCTCATATGTTTGAGATACCACATTGTTATTTTTAGATGATAAGACACAGCTTCTCATTATATGGTGAGAATAAGTCATTGCCTTGGAATATTATGTCAATATTTCCAGAAAGTTTGTCATTATAATAACTTACAGGATGCTTTGGGCCTTTATATGCAGGTAAGGGCACCAGAGTTGTGCTTGTTAAGAGCTGAAAGAGAGGAGGCAGTATGGGGAATGTATTTTTTTAACAGGTTTATTACCAAACCATTTTGTAGCAATTTTCTTGATTGCAGTTCCTGTAGTTATTAACAATAGAAAGTCCTAATATAAAAGGTGAAGTATTTTTGCAGTATCATTGAAGGCACCGTGTGCGTTTCCTTTATAGGTGTGCATTGGGTTGTTGTCTATATACAAAACCAGAACTGGGCTGAAATGTGTTTAACTAGAGTACCTGACTGATTATCATACCGTAACTAGTAAAAATAGTCAAGCTCCCATAGCATATGACCAATCCTGTATACATCAGTTACATTACAGACCAAGTAATTCCATTCTTTGTATGACCCAAATCCCATGGTTGCCATTTTAATTTAATATATGTAGTTAAAGGTTTTTGTGATGAATGTGAGCAGTGCATTGATGGAAAAAGGGGATCAGATAGATTTCTTACATAACAAGTGTGTGTATGTGCAATATTTCAACATCACATAACAAGGTGACTAGCTGGGGTTACTTAAATGACCCCATGATCTTCTCTTAGCTTCTATTGTATTCATGTATGCAAAGCCAAGCTGAAACCAGAACTCTACTCTTTGTGTAATTACACTAGTGTGGGGTTACAGGGCCACAGCGGTATATTAAGGGCCCGTCAGTGTTTTGCCTGCTGTTGAAACTTCTGAATGCAAACCATTTATTCCTGATTAAAGTGGGGCAAGGCGCTAACAAGCCGTGTAATCGCGCCCCCCTAATTGTGCATCAGTTAACACCTGTTCAAAGGACAATTTGCGCACAGTTGAAGTGGATGGAAGTCTTTTTTTGGTTTTGGATTTTAGTTTGCTTGAATTAATCAAATGTCTGTACATTAATATCTCTTTTGCAGTTCTTATTCATTCTGCTAAATTTTGTCTGTCAATAAAAATCCAATAAATAAGTCGTTTATTGAATTTGCATTTTGATATTTTTGTCATATATCTGATCTTATGTATGTTTTCATGTTTAACTGTTCTTTCCTAAGCCCTTATTAATGTTTTCCCACATAACTTGACATTTATTGAGGATTTATCACTACTTTATTTTGCAGTCAGATAGCCTTTTACACTTCTAAAGTCATGTTCTCTTTAAATCCATCAGACCTCTTTGATTAAAATCTGTTATTTTAGGTCACAGTACACAGGAGTTTCTGTGTGATTTTGAGATTCAAGCTGACGTGGCATCCACAGTTGTACATTTTGCTCCTTGATTTCCAAACTAAGCTCAGCTAATGTTGACTCAGCTGGTGCTAGCATTCACACTGTTTATAAATGCATTGGTTTTCTGTGGAAATCCACATCACTGCTTTTTGCCAAATGCTGAGTGGAAAACCTGGTGGAAAAGATCACAGATGGAGTTGGCCTTTAAACCAGCCCTCAGGACTTAAGCAAGGTTGTAATGTCACAACTATACTATAAATAGGTAAAAGCGCTGCCACATTGCTGCTACAGTGTTTTCACTGCTACAGACAAGAAGAACCTGAGCTGCTCAGAGCAGGCTGGGATTATTCATTGGGTGAATACAAGTATTATCTGATCAACATTATGGGAAAATAATATTTTAATAGTTTCAACTCCAAAATTGGGTAAATATCTTCAATATCTAGTTGGCATTCACGGTATTCTTGCTGCATTCATCTATATATGTTTATACTTTTGACATGTAATCCATGTAAATGTCATTTAAAATCCAATTATCACAGTGTTGAACTTAATCATCCATTATGTTTTATATTTTCCATAACTTTGGACTATTACCATCCCAGACAGTTCTTCACACATAAAAGAAATAAGACAAATAGAATAATCCCCATTCTTACTGACATTTATTATGTTAATAAACACTATGTAACTTAAACATTATAATCACAGAGTACAGATGTATCACGTAACGGTTAACAATCTCTATAACTAAAGATGGCATCGTCATGCACTAAAACGCAAACTATTCACTACACACAAGTGCTTCCTAGATCAACATATAAACACAGAGTTGATAACAACACATATAACTAGCTACTAATGTCCACTCATAGCTGTCCACACAAGAATTCATAAAGACTACTTCTACTTTATGGCTCAGCTCCTGTTTCTGTCCAGTTCCATACTCAGGAAAAGGAAGTGTGCTTTTACTACCATGTAATTTATATTAATTCTATACATTTCTCTGAAGCCACTAAATTGTAAACTAGATTAAAGTTGTGCAAAGCCCTACTGTGTGTTCTTTAGGGAGACAAGAGCTCTACAGGGATTCTGGAAACCCTTTAGGGGAAACATGTAAAGGATGAAAAACCTTTTCTTTTCTGCTGTATATAAATAATCTCACATAGTCTGAAATAGATTGTAAGACAATGGGCCCCCAGGGCTCAGACATAAAAAACAATAACATAAAGAGGCTGAACAACTTTTATCTGTGTCTTGTTTCTATGTAGGACGTGGTACAGCCTTTTGTAAATTCTTTGTAGTTGTTATACCTCTCTGTGGTTTTGTGCAATTTTAATACCCGTTGTTTTTCTTTCGTTTTACTATTTAATTAGTTTGGTCTATTGTCAGAGGTTTATTTTGCACATTGTATCATTTTGCACCTCTTTTTATAGTTGTTTTTCCCAGTTTTATAGTGGTTGTGAATCTCTTTGTGTTTCTTTGTAGTGGTCTTATCTTTGTAATGTTTCTGTGTGTCTTCGTAGTAATTTTTAAGTTGTTTTGTATCCAGTTTCCTTCCCCCTTTTTTTTTTTTTTTTTTTTTTATCTTTCAGCAACAGCAGTGATGATCTTTTGAATGAAAACTCTATATGAAACATATTACATGGGACTCCATTTTTAAATTTAAAGTTCTTAACTGTCCAGAAGCATTTCATCACTCTTATCATATGTTGTTTTAGTAAGGGGTGAGTTTAAATTGGAAACAAACATAAAGAGAAACTTGATAAAGACATGCGAAATGTCCCATGGTTTTAATCGTATAACGGCAGTGTAGCTACTGTATTTGTGACAAGCAGAAGATCAGATGGGTAAAGGCAACATGGATAATCTCTATCCGTCCATTTGGGTTCAAAGGTATATCAAGTCACCTCTTACCAATGAAATACAATGAGAGCTACAGGATTGTTGATATAGTGGAAGGGTAATAAAGGTTGAATTCAGCATGAGATTTGACTCAGATCTGAGCAAATGGCTCTTATGGCTCTTCCTGTAGAAACCACACCTCGTTGCGGCGTCCATAAGGCTTGAGTGGCGGATCGTAGCTACAGCAGAAGTACTGCTTGCGCTGAAAGGGGGCGGTTTCACCCAGAGTGCGTGTCAAACGCAAGGCCTCTGCTCTGTACTCACTCTCTGCTGCAAAGCCTCCAAACTGCCTGCAAATAAAACAGAAATGGGGACATTTTGATTCAGGTGTATAATTAGAGATTGCACTATGTGGAATATTCAGAGAATCCTCGCTGTTAATGACTGGCTGTAAAAAGAACTGCAGTCAGCATCCTATTGCTTGCAGATCTGAACATGACTGATATGATGAATGCTGGAATTGAATTACAATCATTATTTAGTATAACCCCACTATCTGTAATGTTGAATCTTCTATTGTATTTAAATTGGATTCATATTAAATAGATTGCTGTTTGCAAATTACTTTATCAGCTATGATTGCATAGCTAAGTTCCAGCTAGATTGCTTCATATGTTACCTTTAACTGGGGGTATAATCATTGGGATGCAAAAGGGACCTAAAATGCACACTGATGTTTTTAACCACATGCATCAGTGAAGTCCTGCCTAAAGACCTACTCGTCCAACAAAGCCTTGCAGGTGACTGAATATTTTAATCTTGGCTTTCTTAAATGAACTAGCTGTTGGCGTTTGGGTCCAAAATTTGGGCAGAATAATTACAGTGGAAAACTTGTGGAAAGACCATTTTTACAGTCTGTGGGAAAGAATTGATCCTACGTCGTCTCAAGTCAATATAATACTCGTGAAAAGGACAATTAAAAAAGTCATGCTCCTTGTGCAGATTCGGCAGTCAATCATTTATAATGAAACATGTCAAAGGACACCTACAGAGCGTAGACAGTCATGCCAGGCCGCTCCTCAATCTTGATGGCACTGTCGGTGGGAGTCGGGGCTTCTTGTTGGTAGGTGGATGGGATGCGAATGGCGACCACCAGACGGCGAGACAGAACTCCGTCATTCCGTGGGTACACTGTGATGATGATGGGAGCTGCTGTACCCATGGCTTCACCTTATGGCATGAAGAGTGAGATAGAAAATGAGTTTTAAAAGAGGAGGAATAGAGGAGAGAAAATCCAACATCCTCCCCCGAGCAAACAGGCAAACAACAACTCTAAAGGTCAGAATTTATATAATTTTGTGTAGAGAACATAATATCATTATGCAAACACCAACAGCCAGCCATGTAAATTGCACCTCGATGAATAGCAAACAGTTTAAATGATGATTCTGTATGGAGGCCTAGTTTTCAGACTGCACTTTGACTTGGCTTAGGTTATATTTTTCTGTTGTCCTGAAGCAGAGAAACATCACCTTAGATGACTTTAGTGTTTGGGCATTATTCAAATAAAGCTAAGCAATGTTAAGTGAGGCTACCAACACTAAAATAATTAAATTAGGATGGACACATGATCCCATCTTTGATGCTGGTTAATTCCACTTCCGACTATGTTAAGGGTGTTACCTAAAACAACATCAGCAACTTAAATTAAAAATTGAGACCTTATCTGGCTTTGTTGTCAACAACCTGAAGACTGATATGACTCAGGATGATTTTGATAGTAAATTCATAGAATGTGGTGTAAATGCACGCTCCCTGATGGCATACGTCTCTTCAGCATCCAGACAGTGCCACCCAATCATTATCATTCATTTGGATCCGGCAGCACCTAAAAGGGGTAATATTGTTTGCTTGCTAACATTATTGCTTGCCAAAAAAAAAAAAAAAGACAATGTGAGTGGTTATGTTAGCTAGCCAAATATCTTGATTTTAGCTAACCATAAATTAAAAAAAGTAATAGACCAAACCAAAGACTCTGTACTTAGTACTAGCCTATATTATCTTATTACCTGCATGAGCAACAGTTTGCTCACAGCAGTTTCTTAGCAGCCACCGTGTGATTAATAACAAAGATTTTCTGAAATATTCACAATGCACCTTTAAATCAGTGAAAGAAAATGACTTTAAAAAGCACACTAACCCTAGAGAACCACAATACACCATAACTGTATGAACAAAATTAGAAAAGAAATATGAGAAATATTTTTTAAATTCTTTTATCAGTTAGCCACTTACTTGATAAGTAGCGTTGATTATAAGAAAAGTTTATTCAAGATTGATGAAAAATGTTGTTTTTCAATGACATATCTTTATATATTAGACCATTTCATAAATCAGTTGTCTTAATATACACTTTTCTTATGTGTGTGATTTAAAAAAAAATACAAAAACTAAATTGATTAGCAAAATATAGGAACAGGATAGATAATAGAAGCAATTCTTGAAGTACAATATAGTTTAACCTACTCTTAGTGAACATATCTCTTCACAGCTTTATTTTCTAAATTGGCTTACCTTGTTCATTGCTCCCGCCGATGTACATGAGCAGCTTCCTCACCAGCTCCCCTGTCACTTGGTCAAAGCTACGTCCCTCAGAGGAGACAACAGCATATTTGGCACCATCATACCGTCGCACCTCAAAGCTAACTCCATCCTGGGGAAGAAAGTGAAAACAGTGGGCAGTTCAGGCACCAGCAGGCCAGCGAGAGCTACGCATTTTGGCATACACAAATGCAGAAATAGCTTTTCTCAGTATCCACCCACCCACACGAATCACACACAAAGCCAATTGTTTTCTTGGTTGGGAATGGTGCACGGGAGGTTAAGCTCATATATGATTCACCTCTGACACACTGATGTTGACAATCTGTTCCTGAGGATGGAAGCCTTGAAACTAAAGGGTTTAGTGTGTGTTTGTGTGCGTGTGAGTGCACAGATGTGAGTGTGTGAAACCACTGTGGGCAGCCAAATAATGAGATGCAGATGAAACGTATTTACACTGATTTGATTTAGTTTCTTCTTCTGCTCTACAGGGTTCAGTCAGCCTACAGAGGATAATGGGCAAGAGATGTCTTACATAACAGTGCACATGAGCACACACACACACATGCACACACACGCACGCGGCATGCACGCACACGCACACACACAAACACACAAAACTCGCCCCCACCCCTGGACATACACAGTGTTAATATGATGCAACAGTTTTGCATTAAATATGATTAAGTGGGACTAATGTGGAGCATGGCCACTCAACTATGGCGCTGAGCAATAACTATAATAGGTTTTGAAGGAATCTGGCCACGATGCAGGTTTCAATACAGCTGCTCATTCCACTAACGTGATTATGTTGTGTGTGTAGCTCTGTGGTTATTATTATGATGTTTCTGAGCATTGTAATGTCATTGTGATTCTTTCTCCTTATAGTGTTTACCGTCTCTCAGAAATATTTGAGTAATCCCTGGAGGGACATTTTGCTGAATTACAGTTAGTCCCATTCTAGAATCAATATATATGTATAAACAGAATAATTACATGATAAAAAGAAATAAGAATAATAATGTAAAAATAAGTGCAGAAAAAATAAGAATCACATTAGAAAACAGTATAAAACAAGAGTGAACATTAATAATGCTTAAAAATGGCATTGTGATTAACTGCAAAAAATGCAACAATAGCATAAATAAGGATATTTACAGAAATATACAGAATAGATTTAGTATTAGTGAAAAAGTTATAATCTAGTTCTATAAGACAATGTCAGCTGCTGTAGGATATATGTTCATTATTGAGGAGAAGATGTGTTTCTTTTCCCCACAAAAATGAAATAAGCAAAAGAAAAAAAAACACAGTGGAAATACACTCGGGGCATCATTTCCACTGCATATGCTCTGCCTTACATGGGCTAAGTGGTTGTGTTTTCTCCTCCCTGAGGGGAAACTCAAAACTCAGACTATCATGCAGATGATGTGGTTTTCATCATTTGTATGAATGTCTGATTCTAGATGATCTATCTATCTGTCTATCTATCTATCTATCTATCTATCTATCTATCTATCTATCTATCTATCTATCTATCTATCTA
>JAOWBC010000458.1:19341952-19353110 GCA_028566105.1 Hypoplectrus providencianus
AAATTAGCCCGATGGATCGCAGCAGCGGAGCTGGAACGGCGCGCAGGCCCGCCGCCGCTGCCTCCGCTGCCTCCGCTTCCCTTTACATTACATCGGCGGGCGAGAGCGGGGAGGAAGGACTAACTGGAATTCAATCTTACAGCTCTGCACAAACAAACTCATGAATGATAATGGGTTGCTAATTGAAGGTACTGGAGCGGTTCCCTCCGCTGACTGTGGCGCTGCAAATGGAGTCCTCGGGGTAGTCATGGCGACAGGCACAGTGAGGCTCTAGAGGTCTCCTGACCTGAGCGGGAGTCAGATCATCTTTTACACATGCTCCCCGTAGTCAGTGCCACCGTTTGGTTATATATGCAGCCATGAATATTTATAAGCAGTTGGTGCATCACTGAACTGTTTGAAAAGTTAGTTCAAGTGCAGAGATGTATTTATGTCTGCATTTCAGATGCAAATATGCTGATTTACTTTTTATCCATGTGTTTGAAAGTTTATTTAGTTGTTGCGTAGGAATTCAGTTTTACTTACTTCATTTCAGACAGCAGATCAATATTACCCCTCTGATACCACAAGGCAAGTTTTCTTTAAAAACCTGAGGAGATGAGCCTATTTATCATAACAGGAACATAAGTTGTTATTAAATTTAAAAATTTCTTTTATTTCCTTCATTGAATTATGTCCAAATACTTCCGTCAGGGAAAATAAAGAAGTCTATTTTATCAATAATTCTTTTTTGTCATTAATGACTTAAAAAAAATATTCGTCAAATGAAAAAACCCCCAGAAACTTTGATTGAACTGTGGGATTTTACACAGAGGAGAGTGGAGAGGACGGGAGGTTGTAACTAGAGGTATTGAAAATGTTCAATATTGACAGTATGGGAAACCATTATCACAAACTTGCTCACAATTCCAGGACTTGATTTTTTTTTTTTTATTTATTAATTGAATTTTGTCCAAAATTTTGAACAATATATTCATGAAGAAAATCAACTGGCCTTTCTCTAATAAAAAATAATATGATAATAATAATATGTATGGCACAGTAACTTTGTTATACTACACAAAGGTATTTCTAAAATTTTCCCAACTACTAGACACGATTGTCATAGCCATGACAGGCACAGGATTTTAAAATGGCAGTGAAATGTGATAAAAAATGTGACAGGAGCAGAAATCAGCAAGAAACTCCTGGGGGTAAAAAGATTTTAAAATCTGTATTATTTATCCTAGATCTGACTCTGCTTCACATTTACTGTTTTTACGTCTCGCTATGAGCTTATGATATACACTGAACTGTATTTCACCACCAATTAACATCTTGAAGTCACATGAGGTGGCAGAAGGCTGGCGCAGTGGGAACTATGATGCGTGTCTTAAAAGTAGTCCCTCACTGAGTGTCTGACCTGTGGAGGTGTCCTTGAGTGAGACATTGGATTTCTACCAGCTGCAAAGAGTGACATTGGAGCTGACCATTTGCGCTGACCTTGTTGTGGACAGGAGCAAGAGAAAAAGAACTCCTTCAACAGATGCTTCAGAACGCTGCTTTCATCCAGTGTTTGGTGTATTATCAGCTCAAAGAGAACTTACAATCCGGCAACACTGCGGCTTTTATATCAGTAGTGTGTCTACAGTAGACATCCTGTCACACTGTTCCTGGATTAGAAGAGCCGCCTTAGCTTTGTGGAGACCTCTTTTACTTTGGTGCCACCCACGATGCTTAGGTGTTCACCTGCATGTTTGTTCCTGTCTGCTTCTATTCCTGCTGGATGTGTGCTTGTGAGCTGGCCAGTCTGACTAACTGTCTCTTTGTGTGTCTCATTGGCTGCTGCCTGTCCAACTGGAAAACCTGGCCGCGTCTCCGTGTAGTGCTGCTGTTCTTCTCCAGGGCGCTCGTCTTTTTCAGGCTGAGCGTTGGCTGGGATTAAATCCGGGGGACATCCGTTGGAGAGACGCTCGTAGATGTCATTATCCCTGTGGGGAGCCTCATCATCATCCCGCGGCGGAGAGGCGCTCAGAACGCCGGCCCGGGAAGACTGTGAGAGAGACAGCCGTGACAGCCTTGCGTCTGCAAGAAAATTGTGATGATCATGCGAAAAAACAACAAACCGAAAAAAGGCTAGAGATTCGCGCAGACTCTTTCTGTGTGTGCATTATTATGGGCACCCAAGTGAAAATGGCAGTATAGAGAAATCCAGTCGCTGGCTGCTTCTAATCATAGCGGATCCCGTGCGAGAATACCTTGAATTAATTGAAATGTGTAAAATTAGCAACAGAATTGATAGCTGAAAATGAAAGTCATCAGTCAATATTCAGCCTCAGGGGGGAGAATGGAGATAGCTTTCCTACAGTGGAGGTGGTTTGTAATAGAGGGGACTGTAAGTGATTACGGGTGGGTGGTTTAATGTTACATTACCACTGAATTTACAGGATTGTAGGTAGACAATTATAGCCTAGCAAATTATATATCCGGGGGCAATTATGACAAAATCTACAGCATTTGTACCTAAGGCTGCTCGATCATGGCAAAAATCATAATCATTATTTTGGTCAATATAGACGTCCCCATTATTTGATACAACTACTGACTAAAAAGCATACATTTATTGAACCTATTTTATTTTCAATTTAAACATGGGAGCGAACATGAGCACACTTCCACAGACTATTGAAAACTACTGAACATTTATTTAATAAAGAATAGTAATACAAATAACATTGAATAACATCAAAATATTATTTTTTAAGGAAATATTAAATAATTAAAAATGGACAAATTCCAAAAGCTATTGACAACTCTTAAACACATAATAAATATATAAAAATAAATGTAAAGATGTTGAAACATTTTAATTAATCATACTAATAATGCTGGTAATAATGTTAAAACAATATTCCATATTTTTCAGGAAAGGGTGCCAAAATAAGCGCATCATTGTGAAACTGAATGCAACACAATAATCCTTTTATCTCTATTATCTCAGAATTGTTGTGAGCCAAACCGCCCTGTAATTAGACGGTGTAAAAAAAACAACAAAAAAAAAACTCCACAGAATTACAGAAGTCCCTTATAACATCTGAAGTTTTCCTGTTGTTTGTCGTCATTGTTGTCTTCCTTCAGCAGAGTTGGTGATGTGTGTATTGTACTGGCAGACACAGTACAGTAGCGGATTAGGCCATGTTCTTACTTAAGCATATTTCAGGGCTTGGGTTTTGATGTATCCAAGCGTACCCATGAAATAAATGTTGATTTCCACTCGAGGAGGCAGACTCTGAGCTCGCAGACACACTGTATTCCAGTATCTTCTTTAAAGAAACCGATCCAGCACAGCATCCACTCAAGATTATTTCCCCCCTCACAATGGATCGGTGCAGATACCTTTGCTATACAACCTTGTTGTTTCTCAGTAGTACACACACATAAACACACTCAGCCCAACAAAGGAAAAAAAAAAACCCAAAACACTTCCACACCTACTAATCCAAAAAGGCAGAATCCTGGTGCCAAAAATAACAGCTTGGAATGAGATGGATAGAGGAGGACAGATTATTGTGGCTCTAATCTGTGAAAAGCTGACAATAAAACACATTTAAAGTGATTACAGCGCTGTTATTGGCATGAGGGTCACTCAATGCACCGTGCTCTGCCTATCCCTAGCTTTACCTCTCAACAAACAATGCAGTCTGCTGCATAACTCCATGGGCATAAACACTCCCGTAAAGGTCTTTCACAATGACACATGGACTAAAGCACTAATGCTGATGCAAGTCAGATGAGGAGAGAGAAGGCAAGCAGATGGAACGAGGCGAAAAAGGGAAGTAGCAGCACAGAAAGAGAAGTGAGGACGGAAGAGGGAAAAGAACAGAGTGGAGAGAGGGATTTCGGAGCTGAAGCCACAAATCATGGAGAAGATTAAGCGTCTCTTCTGCGAGGCGGAGTAGGTGTAAATAGAAACGTGTCCCTGGGAGAGATCCTAGAGACCA
Organism: Hypoplectrus providencianus; assembly: GCA_028566105.1. Lineage (NCBI taxonomy): Eukaryota > Metazoa > Chordata > Actinopteri > Perciformes > Serranidae > Hypoplectrus > Hypoplectrus providencianus. The sequence continues at coordinate 19,345,933 of JAOWBC010000458.1, forward strand.
AGTGCTTATCTCCCTGAGTGTTGTCAAAACACATTTGTCAATCTGAAGTGTGTAAGTGTCTTTGTGTCTATAGGAGACGTGATATGCAAACAGCTGATGGTAGATGGAAAGAGGTCTCCAACACACATGCATGCATGCCTGTAAAAACACAATCCGGATGAACGCACACACACCACCTGAGACTAGACAAAACTATTTTCACTCTGGTCTGACCCTCTGGCTTAATAGCAGTGTGTGGACGAGCATGTCGATCACGCATTATCCCAGTGTCTGACTTCCTCAGCTGCAGGACCAGCACATCATCAAACAGCTGCAGGCGCTTTTTACCCGTTCAACAGCTGCCACATCTCAGGGAACGATGAGAAAACGCTCCACATTGTGACTGCGTCTGCCCAGTAAATTAGCCAAGTGAGTTTGGGGGCTCTGGCGATGCCTTACTCTTCCCCTTTGTCCCTTGATGTGTCCCGTGGGAGCTCACTGGGCAGCTCAGTGGTCCGGATGCTGCCAGGAACAGCTGCTTGGACAGCAGGTCTGCATTGTGGTTATACAATTGGGTGCAATATTTCAAAACGTGGTGTTTTGAAGATGGGGAACCCGAAAACTTCCAGCATAGATGTACCAGTGTCTGTGAATATGGGCCTTTACATGGCTTTACTCTACACAGTCACACAGAGCTCTGGCTGGAGGCCAACTGGAATTTTATGATCCTCCATAATTTTACGAATTCATTAAGGACAGACACTTTGTGCTGTCATGTAATTGTGGATAGCAGCATGATGTTTCTAATGGCTTACCTTACATTGCATCAAATACAACATCTACAGACAGTTAGCACTTTGGCTCTGTGCCAACGTATATGGATCAAATTCAGCCTGTCACATAGAGTCCATTCCTAACCAATTTCTTGTAAGTTTTAGGAATTATGATGCATTTAATAATGGTTTTATAAATGCACAGACTTGCCTGCTCCTGCCTTCTGGTCCCTTGGCATCTTCCTGCGAGCCACACTTAATGAAAAGTACATCTTTATTACCTTTTATTAATCTTTGCCGGTTATTTTAAGAACATGGAAGCCTATTGCATGCTCACATAATGACTCATTTAAGACTTTAATCAATGGTATGACAATATGGGACCTTTTAAAGGTCCTAATCTCAACCTTATTCAGTGTGTATAAACATTTAAATGCCCTCGATCATCACCTGAAATTTGGGTACATTAAAGTTAATGAACCAGACCATCCTTGCCAACAAAAAAGGTATAGGTTGTCATTGCAAGCAGCTTTTTACAACCACTATTTATGGTTATTATTAGGTGGAGGAACCTCTAATGACAGTAGTAATTCTAATTAACGAGGAAATTAGGAGACGTTATGTAAAGTGCAACAATGTCTAAAGTCATAAGAAACATCATAGGACTTAAGAACCTAACCAAGTCATCTAACTAAGTCACAGATGCAAGTATGTAACAATCATTGTTATTTTAACCAACAACAATATATTATCTGATATCTAACTTATTAGTTTGATGGCCTAAACTTTACCAAATTGTAGCAATTTCACAACATTAACATAATGGTTCTTCTTTACACCATCAACATTCACCAACAGTAACTTCTTGTGCCTAAATGAAAAGAGGAGGTAAAAATAATTTTAAATCAATAATTTGTTCCAGATGCTGCCTGGAGCGCGTTTCGTTCTTCTGCCAGACTGAATAGGAAAATAAAGTATAGACCTGTGGATAGTATTGATGTGTGTTTGTGCAGAACTCTCTCACCGTGGCTGCAGCAGCTGCAGTGGAAGGCGGGCAGTTTCACTGTTAATATCACACGTATCTTGTCCGAGGCAGAAATGGCTTTGCGTAACATGGACAGGGAGTTTTAGTTAGCTCACCCAGGACTCTCCCTAGTCATCATGGATGCTGCAGGCCCAGAGCACAGGCATGGACAAGCAGGGGAGCTGTAGAGCTGCAAGGGACTGGAGGATACAACACTGTACTTCAGGTTACACACACACACTCACACACACACTTGACTTATAAATAAAGTTGGAAATGTGTGCAGAGGCGTAATCATAGACCTTGTGCACCGGCAGTGACTGCGCCCCCCCTGTTGCTCTCGTCTTTCCATAATGATTCCATATAGAACAAACATCTGTACGTCTAATTATCCATTGCTAATAGTCCACATATTTCTGACACTAAATATATTCTCTATTCAAATTCTGTCCATGGACATTTCGGCTCACAACTTTAAAAGGATAAATACCCCAACAACATTTGTTTGTGACAAGACTTAAGGCAACAAGTGTTTCAGTTTAGGCCCCGGTTAGTCTGGTACCTTCCTCCCACCCACTACAGTTTAATTGAGCGTCACAACCCCGGCAAACTGACTCACTATCAGAATTTGATTAATTTGGTACGATAACACTTTGAAAGTCAAGATGAGCAACACGATTGATTTATTTTATCTCCATTCAAGTAAGCAGAGGGCTAAACTGGACATTAGCCAGCTCGGCCGGCGGTAGTCTCTGGTGCGCTTGCTCTACCGGCCCCACAGCGTGGAAGATTGTACAAGATTCAGGCAATTCTTTACGTGGAAGATTGAATTTTTTTGGCGTCATTTGTTTCTGAGCAACTTTCATAGGAATGAATGGAGTCCCACTTCTAATGATGTATCCAGTTCTAACTACATGTAGCAGTGTATGTTATAGAAACACTGCAGTAAAGTGACTGGAACAGATGACCATATATATGAATCCATCACAAGCTGAAGTCGGCTTGAACTGAGAGTAAACACTATGTTTTTGCTCAGGTAGATTACTACACACTTTTAGAAACTTTTGTCATTCATATGAGCATCCGACATTGTAAAATCATGTGTTGATCAGAAAATAAACACTATAGATCATCTTTGAGATAGAGAGCAATGCACAATTTAGTAACAAAAACCTTGACAACATGATATTATAGCTGTCAAAAGGATCACTCTTCAGAGTCTTTCAGACACTAAAAGCCACATATGAATTTTCTCCCCTTCAGCTGCTCACTTCTTATAATGAACTGACAAGCTAGCGCCGTATTAGATATGTAAGTAGCCTCAAGTGTGCGCAGGTTTGACGTAACGGGCCATTTCTCAAGTTCCTTATTCTTCTGCTGCTGCTGCTGCGTGACCCTCACATCATGACATTCTCATTTCAATTAAAAAAAGAAATGAAGCCACCACAGCACGCCTGACTTGGCGCTTAAGATAATGTACTTGCACCATAGACGTTTGGAAGTCCTCCAGAGAGATATGGAGAGATTGTCTTTCAGTGCCATCTTCTGCTGTCCTCCTAAATATCAAACCAGGCAATAAATGTGAAAAATTGCCAGTAGCCTTTGTCCTCCAGTTTTCATGCAAATAACACCATCGACCAACCTGACACTTACCACATAATGAGAAGAGGGCGATGAGAGAGTGCGAGCGCATGAGAGAGATAAGTGGGAGAATTGAGAGGAAGCATTGTTCGAAGGGACAAAATGATAAAACAGAGAGAGAAAGAGATAAATAGCGTTAAAATGAAAGGAAGAGGAAGGGGGGAGTCTGGGAGGAAGAGAGTGATGGGTGCTCTAACGTCCCCTCTTTCTGGAAATAGACACCATTATGCCAGTGGATTGGTCCTGGAGCCTCGGCGCACATGTGATTGCAAAGGCTGGCCGGTCTGCTTTGGTGAGGGGGCTGGTGAGTGGCTGCTTCAGAACATCATGTACAAACACAGGTCCAAACACATAATCGCACACACACACACACTCACACACCACCTTCCACCTCCACAGCAGGCTGCACAGACAGGCAGCATGAATATTTATTACAGCACTTCATAATGAGTTCACACATTTTCCCTCATATTCCTGTATATCGAATGGTTCGGCAGCGACTCCAGCATCCAGATGATTTCTCCGCTCATCAGTATGCGGCGCGGTGACCTGGCGCCGTGGCCCGGTCACAGCCCCCCAGGGCAGCAGAGGGCTCACCTCCTCAAAATGCTACCTCGGACTGACAAATGTTTTTAATATCGTCAGGTGCCGTCCGCCGTTGAATCAATTTCAAATCAAAGACATCTTGTCGCTGAAGATTAGCACCATGGTTACATTTTTCTGCTGGCTTTCATTCTCACAAAAAAACCCCCCATAAATGTCACTTCTAAAAATGCATTAGGGAGAGCAAGCCACTGCTCACAACCTTTCAAACCAAATTCATCAACTACACACACACACAAACACACACACACACAGATGTACTGCCCACAAGCGCACAAACCATTCTCAGCCATAATGCTTCCTGTCCTGTGTGGATTTATGACCGTGAGAGCGGTTGTGATTGGAACAGAGTGCTGCTTAGTCACGTTTATTAAACAGGAACAATATGCTGCCTGTTTGTTCACCTGTATTGGGTATTTTGATTGACTGGAAAGACAATTTTCCTGATTGTGTATGTGTGCGCGTGTAGCTTGTTTTCCTCCAAGACACCATCATGACCTGCCCTCTAATCGTCGGCCTGCATTTGACACACGCAGAGATCCGCTGTGGACTTCCTGCTAGTTATAATTGCGTGATTTATAGCTGACAAAAACGGAATTAAAAAAAACAAAAAAAACAGAGTGAGATGAGCCAATTACAGAGCTGTAATATCTGTGTCATGCCTCATATCCCCTGCTCCGTCAACTTTCCACTCCAGCAGTATGAGCCATGTTAGCCTTGACGTTCATTAATGACTATTACCCTGTTTATAGTCCATTTGGGCCCACTTAGTACCTGGTTTTGTTTGGTTGGGGTGGGTAACTACCTGAAACACTGTGTTTTTACCTAATTGGCCGGTGCCTTGTTGCATATGTACAGTAACAGAGGCTGAGGCAGCAATAACTATGGAATAGGAAAACAGGAAGAAACATGCTGTGCTTAAAGGGGACAGATAATTCCCATTTTCAGGTCTGTACTTGCGTTAGGGGTTTCTAGACATTAGAACATTTTGACATGCTTTAATTAAATAAAAAGCATGTTAGTTTTTCTGATACTCTCTATTATGTCCCCTTGAAAAAGTCTGCTGTGATTGTGCTGTAGTTCCAGGACTTGGTATCTGCACTCTTGGTGTCTCTGCACCATCACTGCAGCCAGGAAATGACTGTAAAAGCGCTATAGCAGCACTTTCTACCTTTTTAGTATAGTCGTGATGTCATAACCTTATGAAGGTCCTGGGGGCTTGTTTAAAGCCACTTACTGAATAAAGGCTGTATGCATTTTCATACTTTTATGCAGCACATATCTGCTTTATAATCAAAGAGATTGAAATCTCCCTTTTTACAATATGGGACGTAAATGGTGGATGTTAAAAAAAATGAAGTTTGTGTATTTAGCATGGAAAGATAGAAACAACAACAGAAACCTCCCAAATGTCTGTCAATAGCAAATATTTCCCTGTTCAGTTTCCTCGGTTTATTGTGACGTCATAAAAGCCCTGAAAACACATCAGCTTCTCACAGTGACAATTTAGATTTTCCTTAACTTTTTACGAAACCTTTCTGAAATCATGTGCAGGATTAGATTTGCCATAATGTTGTCTGGACTTAGATCTGCTTGCTAATCGGCCTATCAGCGATGATTGGCACCTGGATGCCAGTTAGCTGGATATCTGCCGGCAACACCGGAACCCCAGAAATTTATGTTGATAACCTCAGAGGGCTAAACTGTTGGTTACCCGTAAATTAAGAGACTGGGCTCTGACATTAGGACACAATTTTCAATCAAAGTTAGAGCACTTGTTTTTTTCCCAGGACAGGTATCTGTGTTGTGTTTTTATCTGATCTGTTCTCGCTGATTTCAGGTGGGCAGGGCTCGGATACACAAAGTAATGCACCTCCACGCGCCAATCACGACTTAGCAATATTTCAATCTGATGACAGTTGGTGGGTTGTTTTGCTTATGTTGCCAGGCCACTGTCAATCAAACCTGATCACACCACACCCACACAGTCCTGATGAAGCAGATTAGCTAAGTATTTAAATATTAAACTCTTAATACATAATACCAAAGACTGCTTTATTTCCCCAAAACTTTGTCTTGAATTGTTGGCGACGTAATTTTGAGAAAAGAGAAATGCTTTTTAAGAGGCTTCAAAATGTCTTGGTTTGTCAGACCAACAGTGAAATCCAAGAATTTACTATTATAAAAACATATTTTGACATTTAAAAAAACAAGAACCAGTAAATTTCATCACTTGATAACACTCTTTTCCATTGTTAGATATGTTTATTTTTAAGCCTTTTCCTATAAGAAAAGAAAATATGTGTGCGCGTTGGGGGTTTGTACCTCGGGCTCTCGGGCTGGTGGAGGCTATCTGTGGCCCACCCATGTGTAACTGATACGGCTGCTGTGTGCGCTGGTGTGGCTAATAGAGCAAATGGTGGGTGAGACGCGTGGGCCGGCTGACGGGGAAATGGGGTCACTTAGTGTCATAACCTCACTCGTGTAATCTACGGTTTAATACTCGCCTTTTGTGTTTCTTTATGAGACATGCTTTGACTCACTATGGGACATTTTAATGGCCTCATCTCTCTGAATGATCATTGGTGTTACACACTGGGTTGGCTAATATAATCTGTACCCTGGAGGGTGTGTGTGTGTGTGTGTGTGTGCAGCTGAGGGCGACTGTGTGTGCGACAGGGATGGCTCGGGACAGGGAGATGGCGAGTTTTGGTGCGAGTGCGTTTTATATGTGTGTGTTCACATGTAGAACGTGTCAGAGGTCTCCATGCTAATGTGTACATGAGAGGGGCTCTGTGTTAAACACACTCTCTTTAAGGCGAACAGCAGTTCACTTTACATGATCAATGCTTATTGTGAAATGTGTGCATGCTGCTGGTGTGTATCTCCGTGTCCATCATCTGTGTGTGTGTGTGCGCATGTAGGCCTATTTTAATTGTTGCCATGGAAACAGAGTGCTGCCAGAGAAGTCCAGATTCAAAGAGGGCATCTCTCTCTGTCTCACTCTGTGACTCTCTCCTCCTCTCCGTCTTTCTTCCTCTCCTCTTCTCCTCCATCCCTCTTTCTCTTCGGCTTTCTCATCTTTTGCTGGCGTCTCACCAAGGTCCTCCTCGGTTTACACTCTCTGTCTCTCTCTCTACGCTTCCCTCCTACACCCT
>JAOWBC010000458.1:19397030-19414584 GCA_028566105.1 Hypoplectrus providencianus
TGTGTGTGTGTGTGTGTGTGTGTGTGTGTGTGTGTGTGTGTGTGTGTGTGTGTGTGTGTGTGTGTGTGAAGAGAGAGAGGGACAGAGAGGAATGACGGGGAGCGGGGAGGAGGGCTTGTCATCAATACGTAATTTCGTCGCACGTGGTGATGGCGGCTTGTGCTCACAGGCTTTATCTGGAATGAACACGCTTTAGGACTGTGTGTGTGTGTGTTTGTGTGTGTGAATGCCTGTGGCTGTGCTGAGTTTATATCTCCTGCCCACTGTCTTTTAAATTCACTATATTCAAGTGAAGGCCAGCTGTTCCCCCCCTCCCTTTTCCTCCTGCCTCACCTCCCACTCCAGCTCTCTTTTCATCCCTCCATCCTCTCTCTCTCTCTCTCTCTGGCTTCTCTTTCCATCAGGCAGTGCAGCAGCAGTCAATAGCAACCCCCCCTCGCTCAAGTTCAAAGAAGCCTTTATAGGCAGGATAGAAATATGCATTGCCAAAAACCTCCCAGCAACAGACACCATCATCTCTCCCTGGCTCGCTCTACCTTTCTATCTCGGTCTTTGTCTCTCTTCCTCTCACGCTGCCTCTGTCTGTCTTTGCCTCACCGCTCCTTCTTCACATAGAAGGAATACTCTTATGGCATTTATTTGAAAATGAGATCAATATTGTTTTTGAGGGAATGACAATCTTGTACCTTTTATGTCCTAGTCAGGCTTCTCTCCTATTACTTCTTGTATGTAATTTCATCATAGGTAATCACGCAGCATGTGAGGAGTAATCCACTTCGATCCCAGCAGTTATCTTAAAATAACATGTGGTACGCATGTTGAGGATTTGCCTCTTTTTTTTGCATGATCCCAGATTAAAATTTACAAATCGTCACATAAATTTTTGAAAAAAGTATTTATTAAAGGTGTACATGATCTGAAACAGCCCCCTGTAAAAAAAAAAAAAGAATATATATATATATATATACATATATATATACATACCGTATTTTCCGCACTATAAGGCGCACCAGCCTATAAGGTGCATGAAGCGAAATAGGATAGTTCTACTAAACTTTAGCTCAGTGGTTTACTCGCCAGCCTTCCAAGCCAGCAAAACAGTTTCACTCCATTTATAAGGCGCACCTTCGTTTTTTTGAGAAACTTTAAGGCTTTTAAGTGCGCCTTATAGTCCGGAAAATACGGTATATATATATATATATATATATATATATATTTGTGTGTGTGTGTGTGGGGTGTGTGTGTGTGTGTGTGTGTGTGTGTAAACAGAGAAATGCAATCATCCAATTGGACATAGAAATAAAAGTTTTTACCCATACAAACCTGTATAGAGAAACATCGTCACTTACACTAGAAGCAAATGGATATTTGCTTGAGTGCAGAATGTGAAGGCAAATATATATTTATATATATGTATATATATATATTCTCGAGATATGTATTCTGTCACACAGCTACCTAACCAAATAGATCACATTTTGAGCTGGCACGACATTAAAACCCTAGTCATTATGCACCTTAAAAACACCTTGAATCCAAGTGATGACAAAATATAATGGGAACAAAAACAATATGTTTAAAACCAAGAGAGGCAGTGCGACACAATCAAGTGAATTGAATCTTTTAAAATCCTAACACCCCCTGTAATACATATTTATATCAGTATGCTCACATTCGACCTAAAACCCCTAAAAGATAATGGTTTTAATCTGTGGTTTAATGCAACAGCTGGCCCTTTAAACACTGGCACAGTGTGTTATATATAAATATTATAGCCTTTCCTGGGGTTAAGTTGAACTCAGCATGCACAGCAAATAAAAGTGCAAATTCACCTGTGAAAGCTTGTCACCTTTCTGTTCACTTTATGTGATCACTGTACAACACACTTAGCAGTTTAGCAGCGTGAGCTGTGTTGTTCATCTCACTGTGTGTGTGAAGTGTATACGAGTGCTTTGCGTGTGTCCAAAGCGACACCCTAGCATTAGTGTTTGATTGCAGTCGTGATTTTGTGTTTTGTATTGTGTGAGTGCACCCTTGTATTTGAGGGTAGCTTTTGTATGCAGCTGCGCGAGTGTGTATACCAATGTGTGCGAGGATGTTAGTGTCTACGTTCAAAGCCATTCAAATATGTGTGTTTGTGTGTGTGTGCGCATATTCCAAAGCAAGATTGGAAGTGGGTCTATTTCTTTTGCAGTCACTGATGTGCCCCTGTGTGTGTAATTGAAATACCTGAGTTATTGACTCTCTCTCCCCTCCAAGTCAAATAACTGCTCCAGGAGTGTGTGAGTGCACTCATTTGGAGGCTCTGAGGCAGAGCAGGCAAGTCTGGCGGACCAAGGCCCGACAACCATGGAATACACACACATACACAAGGAAAAACACACACATGTAACAAAGAGCCCTAGTGAGGCCAGACTTCCACAAATACAGACATGCAGGTGCACACGGGCAAAATTAGAGCCACATATGCACTGATACAGACATATAACAGACACACACACACACGCACGGATATGTCTCTATCCACCCCCCACCCCACCGCCACACACACACAAACACTTCCCGGAGAGGGAGGGTGCACATGTGTCCCGTCTCTCTTCTTCCTCTCTCTGACAGCAGCAGTCCTCTGTGGTTTAACAGCTCTGGCTTAGCCTCCTCCTGCCTAAATGGCTGTCTGACTGCCTGACACACACACACACACACACACACACACACACACACACACACACACCTCGATTTCCCTGCTCCTTCACCGGCTCCTGGCTTCCTGCCCCTTCACCGCTCACTCGCTCCACACAGGATCACAGCCGTCTGCCAGCCTGCCCCTCTTCCTCTCCATTCATCCTATTGTCACCACATTGTCCTCTGCCTGTGTCCCTCTGGAGGCTTCAAATCTCAGCAACATCCTCACTGCTTCATGTACATCTCTATTTTTTTTTCTTTACTCTCGCTTGCTTAATTCCTTTCTTTCCCCTTTTTCTCTTATCTGCTCCCTCTTCTGCGCTTTTATCTCTCGCCGTATCTCTCCATCTCTCTCTCTCCCCTGTCTCCACCGGCCATTCATCCCGCTGTATTGTGCGCTTGTAGCGTATTGTTGTCTGTGTACAGTAGCCAGCGCTGACGTCAGCCGCGGATCCACAGAGAAGACAGTGGCCGGCCTCAGAAGCACATTCAAAGCCTCGCTGGCTGGCTTCCTGCGTCTGGCTGACTGACTCGCTGGCCTCGCCACCCCCTCTGGGAATTTTAATACTCACTAATCGATCACTTTGTGCCAACAGAGGTGATAATGCGGCCAGACCCTAATTATTGTTGCTGTAAATGAAGAGAGGTGTTTTGCAGCACTTCATTTTACCCAAGGTTCCTTGCCATTCAGCCCGCTCCCACGAGTGATTTTTTTTTCACTACCAAATCTTTCACCCTCCGTCTTCCCCTGTTTCTGTCTCGCTCTTCTGTTAGCATGTTTTTTTTTCTCAAAGGCTAATGAAAATTCTGCAGACCTCTGGCAGTCTGAACGAGTGTGTTGGACAGTGCATTAATACTGCTCTTAAGAAGAGAGAGATAGAGAGAGGAAGCCAGAGGAAATGGGGGAGAAACAGGGTGGCGGGAGGGCTGTACAGAGGATAAAGGGGGGAGCGGGAGTGCGCGAATCTGGAAATTCAATTATAACTGTGCCCTGGCAGTAATTCCACTGGTATAAATGGGAACGGCAGACTGAGAGAGGAGATGGATAGAGATGGATGAACGGTGGGAGAAAAAGGAGGCAGAGAAGAGATGGAAAGTTGAGGAGCAAATGGATTCAAGTTAGCTGGAAAAAAAAATCAGTATGTGCATCAGTATTTCAAACCCTCTGCACTGAGCTGCACTGATGGTAATGTAGGGGTGGGCGATGCATCCAATATGCTCAGTGTAGACTTTTTTCTTTGTACTGGATGGTAGCACGACGCAGGAGTTGCAACATGAGTTAATACGTGGGTACGAGTGATTGTAGCAGTGTCACTGCACCGAGCTCTCTCCACAATAATGCACCATTCCCCCAGTCTGTGCTACCACATTCCTCAGCTGACCCACCCGCCCAGAGGACGTAGCGTCTCATTAACCCAATGATGCTTTTAAGAAGGTCCCTGTAGGCGTTCCTGATGGCCAATCCATTTATGAGTGGTGGTCCACAGTTTTTCCACTGAGTTCACTTGTACATTGCCATGTTAGATGGTGGACAGTCGTAGCAGATACAGGGTTAGCTTTAGCCAAGCATTTAGCCCTCCTCTCTCTAGATGCAAGATCTGATGTCCAAAAGTTCCTGTTGAACAAACAAAACAGATTGTACAGTTGCAATTGAATACATTTCACAGAAGATTATCAAATGATTATCACATTGTGTTTTATTTATGTTTTAAACAACTTCCCATTGCATTGGACATCTTTAAAGCAGCTTGCACCGTAATATGCTACAAGGAAGGCTACATCATTTTACTGCAACTTGTGTACAAATTTCCCCCCTTTTGCTTGTAAGTTTTTAAATGCAGAGCTTCAATGAATATAAAAAAGCAGTATTTTAATGCAGTCATATGCATTATTTTATTTATTTATTTATTATTACCATCTCGTCATACTGGTGTAATTGAGTGAATCAAAGAGTTAAATTATTGTTGTGAAATGCTTTAAAGGAGATTTTAAAATATCAAGTTAAATATAGTGAGATAAAGCCTTAAAAATTTTGCAGAATATTTTCTGGTCCACATCGTCCAGCCCAATGATAATGACGTGTTTTCACAGATGCAGCACATTATTTGCAAGACTGTTCGACAAGTGTTTCGCATTGTAGCTCTCAATATGCCACCTCAATGGTATAACCCTGATCTCATTAATGCAGAAACAAGGTAACGGATCAACCCATGTGCATCCCCTGGGACGGCCAGGTTAGCCTTTGATGTTGAGGGAAGCGCAGATAGAGTCCTAAGGAGCCAGAGAGATTTCAGCGCCCTGCCTGCCTGCCTGCCTGCACTGGCTGTCAGCTACAACTGATTTTTACTCATATACAGTCCGCAGTCGCAACAATTACAAAATCATTTATGTTCTTTGCCATATCAAAAGCATGGATATCTATGGAATGAATCCATGGGACGAAATGCCCCACTGTGCATTGTGTGTACAGTAGATGGGCGAACAGACAGACTCACCCGTGCACAATAACGAGCTCATGTCGCAGAACTGCAGTCTTGTCTAGACTAGCATTTCTCACCTCCTCCTCTTCTTCTGTCCAGCTCAATATTCCATTTCAACACTAGTGGAGAGGCTCGGATATCAGTCCGTGTGAGCGATGTTTATTGGAGTGTCTGTCTCCGACTCTACTGCTGTGTGGATTGCTGTACATTCACTGTATAGCCGTGGATTTAGATTAAGCCTCTCTCTCAAAGGAAAACAACTTAGTTAGTGAATGTTTTATGTTCAGAGCATGCAGAGTGTGCCATTTCTAGTGCTTTCATCGTCTTAATACGTAGCACCTCGCAGGTTACATTGAAATTGCATTGTTCCAACACGGCTGTAATAAAGCAAATTGATGAAAATGATCAATGAGATTAAGGACAGCAGGTTTGAGTCCCCAGAATTTGCTCCAGCCACCCCCGTGTACAAACTCATTAAAGGAGTCATAAAGGCAACTAATGAAAATCATGACCGGTATCATTACAAGCCCACTGGTGTCCTCTCGCCTTTCTCCTCCGTGAGCGAGAGAATAAAGGCGGCTAAATTAATGTTCGCACCAATAATGTTACAAAACCACCGCTGTCCTTTAAGTAGTATCTGTTCTCCTCTGTGTGTAAAGCCATCTAAATTAAAGTTCAGGCCAATATTGTTACGTAACCATTTACACTCTGCCTCTTTTTTCCTCTGTGTGTGTGTGTGTGTCGTGTCATTTTACAGGATGACAACTCCATGTTCTTTCAATTCGGCCCCTCCATCGAGCAGCAGGCTTCGGTCATGTTAAACATCATGGAGGAATATGACTGGTACATCTTCTCCATCGTCACCACGTATTACCCAGGTTACCAGGACTTTGTCACCAAGGTAACCACACTCGGCTGAGACAACTTGGACAAATAATATTGATGTGAAGGGAAGATGACAGAGAACAGAGATGAATAAGCTGCTCTGATCACCACAGTACTGGAAATCTTGCAGCCCTGTACAGGGAAATTTACTGTATAATTTTAAAATATGATGCTAAATACAAACATGTTTGCTGAGCATTTGATGGTTGGTCTGAACCTCACTTTGGACCTGAGAATCTTTCTAATAATACAAGTTTTCAGGATTTGTGTCCATGTCAGTGCTCATACAATAACTACTATGGAAATATGTCAAATTTCTCTTGAAACGTTTGAGTATCTTCTGTCTCCTGATCAGCCTCCTCTTCCTCTGTCCCGTCCAGATCCGTAGCACCATCGAGAACAGCTTTGTGGGTTGGGAACTGGAGGAAGTTTTACTACTTGACATGTCCGTAGATGACGGAGATTCGAAGATCCAAAACCAGCTGAAGAAGCTCCAGAGCCCCGTCATTCTTCTCTACTGCACAAAGGAAGAGGCCAACACCATCTTCGAGGTGGCCCACTCCGTTGGGATCACTGGCTACGGCTACACATGGATAGTGCCCTCGCTGGTAGCTGGAGATACTATTGTAGTGCCTGCAGAGTTCCCCACAGGTAGGAAACATCCTATAACAGTGGTACTCCAATGCAAATCATAGAGGTCACAATTCCAGGAAAGCTGGACTAAAATATTGGCTGCCAAAATATACATTTTTTTCATCGTTACTATGATGTGTTCATGACTTTGTGTGTAATAGTGCTGACTGAAAGATTTGCCTCCCGTTTGGTGTATGGTGTACCTCAGAATTGCATTACACACATTATATTTGTACATTAACTCATGTTGTGAAACCAAGTGTGTAAATTTGGGCACACAAGGAGCAATGACCATGTGGTAAATGTGATTGATTTTGACCTTTTTATGTCAGTCATGGTTGAACATCACCCACTGCCCAGTCTTGTTGTCCAGTCCATTATACAATTATTCCACTGCTAGCTCAATTGGATGTTTGGTTCACTTTTATGGTTCTTATTGTATTTTACTGTGGACGGGCTGTACTGGTATGTCACCACTCAGTAGACGGCTGTCCACACTGGTCTGTGGCTTCCCTCAGATGAAAAGTCCACCTTTTGAGTATGCAGGTGCTAAAAGAAACTGCTAAAAATGCTAAAAGAAATTAGGAAATAAAATTGGATCTAAAGTCTATCTGACAAAATCTCAGTGCGGAAACATCCTTACCTGCCTTGAGGTCAAATGCTAAGCCCTTTGTAAGTACAGCGATTAAATTACACGCTGCGTTTGGTTGATATTTATCCAAAGTGCATCATAAGCACCATAAATGTGTCTATTTTCTACATAGGTGGCCCTAGTCTGGAACAAAACCTTCTCACTGGTTCTTGATTCCATTAAAATTCTTTCTATAGTCACAACAGCAGCACAAATGGAGAAGAGCCATAAAGTCAGGGAAAGACCTCAGCAGTGTCAGGTTCAAAGCAATTTTCATCCACAGTTTTCTGAAGTTACATAACATTTGCCACCATAGGCTCATAGTCTAACAGGTCAAGTGAGGCTGTTGCAGCGAAGTCCTTTGTGTTTTAAATTGAGTGATGATGTTCTTCATTTCTTCAAGAGATAGTTTGAATTTTTTCGAAGTGCAGTTGTTTAAAGTACATATCTAAAGTCAGTGTATTACCGACAGGAGATGGCGATCAGAGCACCTTCAGTTAGGAGCAGCAGGCAGGAGTACCAGCACAGAAGCTAAGCAGCAAACTGCCATGGACAGGGGCATCATAAATATTATTATAGCCAACAAAAAAGGGTCCACCTACAAAATCATTATGTTTACACTTATTTTTTAATTCTTTACCTTGCCCTTTCTCAACCCTGTTAAAGTTGCCAAGGGAGGAACTGAAGCTGGCCTGCTCTCGTCAAAGCAAACAGACTCCCTCAACAAAATATGGTTATTGTACATTGTAGAGTGTGGCTGCTCTACCTCTGCCTTGATTAATAAGTTTCTTAGAGTTATTCATTAGTTATTACATCTAAACTTATCCTCTAAAAACCAAAGTCACACAATAACACAAACAAATTTAACGATCAAAGCAGCAGTAGAACACCAACTCTTTTGTTCTGCTTGGTAAAATTACTTTTTTTTGTCAATGGTGTGTTGGTTTTGGACAAACCATTAAGTTTTCAGGACTGGTAAAGTGGGGATAACATTCGAAGCTTAACTTGATATTGAGTTGTTTTTTTGTTGGCAAAAATATGTTTTTCTGCTGCCCCCAGCCACAGCAGTATACTGCTTAGCTTCTGTGCTGGTTCTCCTGCCTGCTTCAACTAACTGGGGGTTTATGACCACCATCTGCTGTTTAATACACTGAGTATGGATTAGTACGCCATTTTAAATATCAATACAAAACAAATAAACAACAAACTACCCCTTTAAGAATGCAGCTCTTATTTGTAAGAGAAGGGGAAAGTTATCTCACATCTTTGAAAAGTTACTTTGTCTCACTTTCAGAGGCATCTATCATCATCAGCTAATGAAGACTGAGAAGGAATTAAAATTTCTGTTAAAGGCTACTTAGTGGACCTTATTTTGTCAAATTACTCTCCCAAGGTCAGGAATGAAAATTTGTATTCCGTCAGTGAGGATGGAGCCTGTTGCAGCTGCTAACAGCACTTACGGCTAGTTGGGAAGCAGCAATGTCATGTTGCTGCTGTTGTAGTTTTGCTCTGGCTTTGATCACTGGTGGGGATGTTCGCCTGCTGTACAGTAGTCTTACACTTGGCCTGACAACCCAGAAAAAAACACAGAGGCCTTTGAAATGCTGTTTTCCAAAAAAAAAAAAAAAAAAAAAATCAGCTATTTGAATTTTTCCTACAAGACAAAAAAACAAACTGACCTTTCCTAATAAGAAGTGAGGGAGCGTTTCTCCCTGCTGTCCCTCCCCACAGCACCACTGGAGGTCATTCTAACCTTTGAAGGTCAAATGTGGAACTTAAGTGACATCTAAGTTGGGGTGCATTAACCGCTGAACCTGCTCACGCAATGTGTCTGGGACTCCTGTCAGACTGCCTCATGCAGCTGGACTCTCTGTAGTTGGGGGTGGGCAGACACTCTGAGAAAGGCCAACTCTCAGTGGGAACCGAGCTGTTAGTGATGTTGCCACCATGACAGCTGATGGAACTTTCCACGATTTCAGCCTGTTTTACTCTCTGTAGGACAGAAAAACCTTCAAGCAGGTAGTATATTTACACTGGACAGATGAGCCTGATAATTTGTTGGTGTTTGGCTGGCTGATTTACAGTGGAGGGGAGATATTACAGTGCTGCCTGTCCTCAGCAGTTTCTGGGAAATGGCAGCCGGGCGGAGCTTGAGCTTGAGCTCGTTGGAGCACCGTAACTCAAACTTTTTACCTCTGCACCCTATTGGCGTACATGGATGATTTACTCTAAATGGGAGTTTGTGTGCCTGTGAGTGTGTTTTGTGTAATGTCTGTGTGCATTTGTCTGTGAAAGGTGCGATTGGTTCACAGTTTAATTTGCGTGAGAAAATAATGGGTGAGTGTAATCAAATGGGATGTGTGTTTGTGCCTTTGTGTGTGTACCGCGTACGGCGGAGGGTGAGAGCGTCTTTACCTGAATCCAGGGTGAACAACACTACGTGTGTGTGTTTGTAAGTCTGTTCCAAATTAAGGTTACACTCTATAAAGTTTGATATATCACCATATCAGTTATGAAAATCACACAACAACTTCGCCTCTTGATTTATGTTGCCTGGGAGATAATCGTGACGAGCTCATGTACTGCCTGGATGATTACAAAGTGGAGCTGGCAGAGTGGCTGCGTTGATGGACACAAACAAACCTCTCTCATTTAACATTGAATTATCATGGGATTAATCATACGGGACATAATGACAGATAGTAGGCTAAATGTCACCCACTCATTAAGTGTGTGATGAATAGGATACAGAATGTGCCTATAAACAACAAAATGACACATATTAACTCATTTATAGTTCATGCTAGCTTGAATTGGTATCTTATTTCTGGAAATACAATGTTGCATGGCAGAAGGTGTAGGATTCATATCATAGTTTGCATGTTGAATGTATGTCAGTGTGCAGATGGCTGCTGCAGGATCTGTGCCTGTCAATGCTGCCCTCTGCCAATAAGATGAACATGATGGTGGATGTTACTTAACAGCTTCAGCGGTGACAGTCTGTTAAACCTACCCTGAACGCAGCCTAGGATTGTAAACGTCAAGGAAACTTTCCATGCAAATTGATGAGAATAATAGGAAAAAAAATGGAATTATAAGGATTATTTGCTGAGGCTGTATTAAATAATTTCTTAGACAGGTATAGACAAACCTTTTGCAGTATTCCAAGCGAACACAATCTTTCAATTTACCAAATAAATTCATTTATTTCTTAGATACATGTAGTATGAAATGAGCTAGAAGGTGAGTTAGCTTACTAGCAAGTTAACTTATCTGGAAAGTTGCCTAAAATGTTTGTGTCAGTGATGAGTGCTATGTGCAAACGTAACATTTAAAGTGACAAAGTCATTCATAAAAGCAATGTTTTATAATAAAAAATACATGGAAATTAATCAAACAGACTCACTTAATCATCAATCAGTCAAGCTACATGTAGCAACTAACTTGCAAAAACAAAAGAAAGAGACAGAAGAGACATGAAAAAGACTGTGTTTTTTTGTTTTGTTTTTTTGTTTTTTGCTTTGGGCTGCTATCTTCTGGTTACCTGAAATATCATCATGAAAAAAAATCAATATTATTGCACATTATTGCTTTTCTGTTGTTAAGACTGTAGTATTAATTATACACCTTCCTGACCAGACATAATGATTTGTGCCATGCCAACCATAACATAGCTCCTTGAGTTTTGTACAATACTATTATCACTCTGCACAATAAATGCATCTATTCAAACAACGTACAATGTATGCAGGAATGTTGACAGCACTAGCACAGTTTTAAAAATACTCGACCCATTAGCCTTATACATCAAAACTACCAAAACATGCAGTTCCTTTTGTTCAGAGAGTGCATTCAGGTTGGCAGTGACTGTGACTGGGAGAATGCACTGTGGATGCAGAAATTTTTCATTATACTGTGATCAAAGCCTGCAACCGAAATATGCCACTAGACTGCAAAACTGAAAGGTATTCTCTTAATATAAAACATGGAAAGCTTCCTTGATCATAGACGCCTCTCCTTTCATTTGTTGCTCCTGAAAGACTAATCATTTTGTGGTTTGAAGGTGTTGTTGCTGATGTATTGACATCCTGACAATGTAAAACTTTTGGTTGACCATTTTTATTTTTATTTTGCTTTGAAAAAAGAGGAATCTTTTGCAAAACAAGACACTAGCAGGATATTTCTAACCTCAGCCTGTAGTGGCAGTCAGCCACACCAACTTGTGAACTAACACACAGCGAAAGGACAGCGAAAGGACAGCGCGGCGCAGTGTGTGCCTGATGCTGTGGCCGTGTGTGCTCTGGGTGAATCCAGCAGTTCAGGGTTCAGCAGAAGGTGCACGCTCGCTGTGGGGCAAATTTGCTTACGAGGCACACTTAATAATTTGCACCATGTGTGATGAAGAACCTCCAATTCTCCAGGGTAATCCTACTGATGCCTTCCTTAAGTGGCGCTCTGGGGAGCCATCTTTCCTCCCACTCTCTTCCATCCTCCTCTTTTCTCCCCGTTCCATGCTTTTGTTCCCTCGCTTCTCTGTGGCTTCTGTCTCACTATTCCTGCCTCCTCTGACTCTCTCCGATCTCTCTACTCCCTTCAGTTTTTTTTCTGTTTCTTCTTTATCTTTGTGTCTCTGCTGCTGTCTGACTTTTTCTCTCTGCTCGCTCTGTCCCTCTTTTTCCTCCTTGTCCCTCTCAGCTCTCTCTCTCTCTTACTAACAGCTTTTCTGTCTCTATTCTTCCTGATCAGTTACACACTACTGCAAAGAACAGACTGTGCTAACGTAACCACCCAATCTGACATCACTGACAATAATAAGCTCTTTCCAAAAATACCCAGTGATACGGTACTCGCTATTACGTCTCCAACTCTATGTGCCTGCGTCTGGATACACTTTTTCTTTTTTTTTTTGTATATGTGCGTCTGTGTTTGCGCATCTGTGACAGGGAGACAGCATTGGCCTTCAAACAGAGTCAGTTGCTAGTTTACAGGCCTGAAAAAGGCTCCACAGCTGCCACAGTGCTGCACAGCTATAACATTGCCCGGTGACATGTTGGTGTTGTGACATTTTAACATGTCCTGAGAGAGGTATGAACATATACACGTCACACAGCAGCAGTCCCTTGAGATGGAGGAAATAATACATCACACACAGGCACATGCGCAGGACACACATGCATCTTCCCATGTAAGAATCTATGCCATAAAATAATAAAAGTGAAGTGTGCAAAAAAGGAACAAGCGACGGGAGTCAGTGAGCGAGTGTTGAGGAAGTGTCAACAGTGTGTGACATTAGATGTGGTCCTGGAGGGCCGGAGCTGTCAGTGCTGAGGCCCCGCGAGGAAGGCAGGTTGCCAGGCCGCCTGTCTATTTCTGCCCACTGACATGGTAGTGGACCGGCTGACATGTGGTCATACTCTGTCAGATAGATGCAGACGGACTGATGGACAAAGAGAGGGACAGATAGCCAGATAAATTGACTTGAAGGCAGTCCGCGCTTCACTGAGAGCTGTGTGACCTGAACCCAGAGGCGTCCAGTGGGTCCCAAAACAGAAAGATCAGTTATTGGCCATTTCCAGAAGTCGTAAGGGCACTTGGTGCTGAGAGTTTAGATAAGGGCATTCTTTTGATGTGGAAGGTTCCATGTTAAATTGGTCATGTTCCATGTTAAATTGGTCATGTTAGCTCTGCATGCTAATATTAGAGCAGATTCATTCATTCATTGTCTATACCGCTTCATCCAGGTAATCCCGGGTCGCGGGGAGGCTGTGCCTATCTCAGCCGGCATCGGGCCAGAGGCGGGGTACACCCAGGACAGGTGGCCAGCCTATCGCAGGTCAATTTAGAGTTTTAGACCCTCTGCACCAAGCACTCTTGCTGTAAGGCATGAGTGCTAACCACTGCGCCACCATGGGGCCCCAGCAGATAGACAGTTCAACCTATTTTTCTTAACAATATTGCTGTCATGCTTCAGGGTTTTTGGAGAGGTGATTTAAAAAAAGATGAAAGAACCACCCTCTGAGGAACAGGGATTTATTATTTTTTTTTATTAAAAAAATGTTTTGTTCTGTTATGGTTAAATGGTTCATTACTCACATCTCTAAACCAAACTCCAAACACTTTTTCCATAGCGCCCTACAGAGTGCTGCAACATCTAAAGAAAATTCTTGACAGACCTACTAATGATTGGACAATCGCTGTTTATGGGAGGGGTTCAGTGGGTGAGGATGAGTAAGCCTAACCCACTGAATAGGTTTTCAAAATCAGTGTGACTTGGTGTGAACCCTGAGGATGATGTGCTAATTTGGCAGTAATGTAATTCCATAGTTTGACTGTGTGATCTTGACCCTTACATGTCCAGAACAGACGTGGCACTAGTCAATAAGAACATGTGACCTCAAACCAGCATGCATAAATGGTTTAGGAAAATTCATAGATATGTGGTTATAAGATATAACGGATCCAAAACAATTAGACCACATGAGAGCTGAAGTCCAAGGACAATCCTACCTGTTAGCTGCGACCTGATAAAATCCTGACAGCGCTGAACTAGAGAGCTAAATGATTGGTCATTAAAAAGAGATAAACATTGCACACTAGGCTTAGTGCTGGGCAGCATGCACTGTGTGTCATCAATTAATGGTGACTATTTGTCATGGCTTAATCATATTATCAATAGCGGCAGTTTCATATAAATGAAACTCATTATCAAAATGTCAGCTGTGTTTAAATAGATGCATAATAGTTTGATAGTTAATCATCTCTTCTCATGTAGATTGTCTACGTTTTTCTTTCTTTATGTAAGATTAATAAAAGAGCAGTAATAGATTTAGAAGCATATTGATAAAATTAGTCCTGTAGGGCAAATACAGGGGAGGCAGCATCACCGCAGGGGACCTTCACACTCCTGCTCATGTACGTGAGGGTGGAACAGCCTCAGCATTCTCTGGTTGAAAAAATGGGTGAAAAAAGTTGGTGGATGTATCGTCCACCTACTTTCTCCTATCTCCAATATTATCAACTTCATGAGGGACGGTGTGGTGGTGGAAGGAAGGGCGTCCTGGCAAACACTTGAATGGGCTGATGGATAGTTGGAAGGACACCGGGAGACAGACAGACACCGACAAATTATGGTTCATAAACAGACAGATTGTGAAAAAGAGAAGGGGACTCAGGCAGACAGAAGGACAGATAAACAGACGTACAGACAGTGCAAAGGCCAACAAACAGAGACAGACAGAGCTTTAGACAGACAGATGGACAAACACGGCAAGGTGATAGACGCTTAGTCAGGCAGGATGGGAGTGCTATTCATCTGCTCTCTGAGTCATCACGTAGTGTGTGCTCTGTCTCTTGGAGTGTGTTCAAAACATGTACACTGTGTATACCCTAACAGAGTTATCCGTCCCTTTCCAGCTTTAGCTTCCTCCATCTGTCTGTCTCCTTTGTCTCTCTGACTCTTTACTTTTTGTCCCAGATGATCCAGTTCACTTTCCTTCGTATTATCCCTCTGTCTCACGACCTTCTTTTCACGACTCTTCTGATCCTCCTCTTGTCTTCTTCCCACTGCTTCCAGGTCTGCTGTCCGTGTCCTACGACGAATGGGACTACAACCTCGAGGCCCGCGTTCGTGACGGTGTGGCCATCATTACCATGGCCACCTCTACCATGATGATGGACCGCGGACCTCACACCCTGCTCAAGTCCGAGTGCCACGGAGCTCCTGACAAGAAGACCCCCATCTCAGGCAATCCAAACGAAGTGCTCAGGTGAGCTAACAGATGCTGGAAGGTGTGGTGAGAGAAAGTTTTAAAGAAGAGGTAAACTCACAAGTTCCCTGACATTAACAATACAATGAGTTGTGTATCTGACTGGAGTAGGAGACTAAAAAGAGAAAATCTCTCCTATTTATCTAATAAGTATAAGGCTACATGTAGAAGCGGGTTAGCTGAGCACAAGGAGTAGAGCCAGGGGATAATAGCTAGCCTGACTCTGATCATAGATAATAAAATCCGCCAACCAGCACTTTTAAAGCTCACAAACTGACCATGCCCATAATGTTGCAAACATAGCGACTTTATTGCTATATTTAGGGATTTTTCAGAGCCCTCAAGCGAGCCTTTTTCAAAAATTGGACTAGGAACAAATCTTTTTAATCTTAACTTTTTCTGGCATTATTAGAGACTTTTGATTGATTGATTGATTGATATGCAGTTATTGTTCATAGCCAATAAAAATTCTAACATATAATACCACTGAGAGAACTGCAGGTTGATGCTCTTTTTGCTCTTAAAACAAATGGCATTCAACATTTTATTCAGTGAGCTTTAAAGGTTTAGGCCTTCAGACTTTGCCAGGCTAACTGTGTCCCATCAAATGCATTCTTCCTAACTGAACAAGCTGCTGGCTGTGGCTTCAGATTCAGCAGGCACATAGAATTTCAGTGGCAGATTTCATATTTCTCTTTGTTATCTTGTTTTCTTGAAAAAAACTGAAAATATTAATTTACCAACTGAACACAAAAAAACCTGCGCACACCACAATCAATCGAAAATGTTCAAAGTGCAAGAGCTCCCAAATGCACCAGTAAAAATAACTGTTGCAGTAGATTTTTGGATTTGAGGGCAACAAAGAAGACGTCTCTTTTGTTCTCTAAATTGGAGAAAGAAGGAGTTCATGCATAAAAGCTGCTTTTTTAGGAGCCATTTAAATGGAACTTTGAATATGTTATGACATGTTGAAATGCAGACTTTAAAGCAGACAGCAGCCGAACTGGGACAAAGTTCATGTAAGGTGTTAAGTAGTCATTGACTGTTAATTGTGCAGTGAACGACATTCAGAAACTCAACTTACCTCGACTTATTTGCTGAATATTTCATATATTTTAAAATGAAGACTACATTTTGCCATTTAACTTCCTGTTGAATGTTGCCACTTGTGTGCACTCTCCCTCTATCTGATTTTAAATCATTACAGTATCTGTTCTGGTGAGAAACCCTGAGTGCACTGCAGAATACTGTTGTTTTCTCTTCTTCTGCTTTGTGTGCAGTAAACAAGCTCACTTTTTGCCCTAAAGCAACCTGCACACATCCCATAGAACCCAGCTCTGTGGTGCACAACGTATAATAAAGTACAGAGGCCGCGTGTCTCAGCAGTGGTCTCATTTGTTTACAGTCATTTATTCACAATTACACTAATGTCCCCAAATTAATGTGGCAATGATTTATAGATGCTAAATTGCCACACACAGCAGCTTTAAAAATGTGCACAGGTTGAGGAGGTAGAACATCAACATGAGCGTCCTGGCACAGATCAGCACAACCACGAACGCAGCAGATGCTGGCACACACACACACACACACAAACACACAAAAGACACACATGCACCTTCATCCCCTGCATACTGTGATCATCCTCCCCCCATGTAATAATACCCTACACACACAAACACCCCCTTCACATGCCCCCTTCCTCAGGAAAATCCAACCCCACCCCCCCAGCTGTCCGTCGCTGCAGCAGGCCTTTTGAACTGGTTGTGAAGCGCAGCGTTCGGCGGCGCTTTGCTCCGTGCGCTGCCTAATTGGTCCCAATGGCGTTTGAGTCGACGAACACTAGCCCCTGTCGTGCTGTGCTCCAGAGCTCAGCACAGTAATATATTCAGAGGCAGTTTCACCCCTCTGCCACACCGTGTGTGTCGGCTGGAGCTGTGTGTGGGTATGTGTGTTTTTACCGTGCTAAAGGGAGACCGTGAAGGCCAGATGTGTGTGTGTGTGTGTGTGTGTGTGTGTAGAGGTGTTGTTAGTATATATGTGTGTTTGTGTGCTAAGGAGTTGTCCTTCTAGGACACCAGTCTGGTTGCTGCGAGCAAAATCTTGTTTGGTTTCAGGGGGATTGAAAAGAAGCACTCACAAAGTGAAATACATATTGAACCCTCTTGCACTGACTCCTGACATATAGAAACTCATGAATCTCTTTTTGCTTTCTCGTTTTGTTAACACTATATATAATGCCCATTTCTAGACTGGATTATACACATACTTATAAACTGTAATCTTCTTATAACACTGTGTAATTAAATAATCCCGATTACAAAAAAGGGTGGACATTATCTTTAACAAATAAAATAGTATGCAATTAATAACTAATCCGTTGTGACATATATTCAATGTAAGATGGTATATATTATGGTTGTACTGATAAATGCTTGTCATAAATAATACTCTGAATAATGAATTTGAGGAGTTCT
>JAOWBC010000458.1:19427704-19438102 GCA_028566105.1 Hypoplectrus providencianus
TGAGATAGGCACAGCCTCCCCGTGACCCGGGATTACCTGGATGAAGCGGTTCGGAAAATTAATGAATGAATGAATGATATAGATATGACAAATTCAACATTTTATTTCTCTTTTTCATATTTTCCCTTATAAACTTAAAGTCTTCTTATCCTCCATATTGAATGTGACAGTTAATTATTAATTCATGCTGAAACAGATCACCATGGATCTCTCATAGGGGCTACAGGTGCTCTGAACAAACAAGACAAATAGTGGCACAGATTCACTCGGACAGAGATGATCACCTTGTCCTCCAAATGAAAATGAAAATGCAGATCCTCAGTCTATCTGTTACGTTTATGTGCTCGTCAGTGAAGTCAGTTTGTGTGTCTGCAATTTAGGGTTACACCTGTGTACCACAGAGAGATTTTGCAGGTAGGCGTGGTGAGGAGTGGTTCTGTTATTTATAGACTGGATTCCATTTGTATGTGAGCATCTGCGTGTTTTCGGGCACAAACTGGCCTTCAGACATCTGAACATCAAGCAGTTTTAGGGCGTCTCACTGTTTATGTATAAGCTCCTCATCTCTATGGAAACATCACAATCATGACTAGACGTTGAGGGAATTCAAACATTCCTTCTGCGCAGCTTAACACACTTAGAAAAGAAAATAAAGTTCATTTTTTTCAGGCTCTCAAAGACTGCCATTTGACCATTTCAATCAAAGATTCACTACATCTTTGTTACCCAACTCAGCTGGGGACAATGACAGAACGATGACTAACCAGCTGGGCTGACAGATCTAGACAGAATGAAATTATTTTTACAGGAGCTGGTTTGTAAAATCACTTCATCTGTGGTGTCTTAAGTGAGACATTTAGAATTCAGAAGAAAGACATTTTGATGAAATATTACAATGTTAAGCTCAAATCAGTTTTTTTCTGACGGGAAAATGAATCAGTTTTTTTTTTTTTTTTTTTCGAGGACCTTTCAAAATTTCTTTTTAGGCAGGTTTTCTGGCTATGAAAAATGTATTACTTTGTAATACTTACTATACTTAAATATCTACAAAATGCCTTTCCGACCCTCTGGTGGGTGTTGTGGCTTGTGAAGTTCAGCTATAAAAGACTGTGGTCCCTGTCCCATGTCAATGAGCAACTCCATGGGTCAAACCATGAACTCTGTATGTGCTGAGTCAGCTTCCTCTGAATAGATACGGTTGTAAAATTCCTTTTGTACGGCTGGAGACGTAGATAGAAACTCTCTCAGTACGAGTGGGAGACAAAGAGGTGTTGCGGACGGGGCAACAACAGCCCTGAGTCATAGTCCAAAGCAACAACCTTAAATGAACTTGATGCTCCGCACCACCTGCAAAGTCACCAGCCCGCGTCTGTGTTTCCTTATGCTCGCCCTCCATTGTGTCTGTGTCCTGCAGTCTGACTCCTTTGACTCTCCCTATTTTTTATTCTCAGTGTTTCTCTCTTTCTTCTGCCTCTCTAATCTATATTCTGTCCTCTGATCAGAGAACAAGGTGATCGCTCCCCTCCTGTCTCCCCTCTCTCTCTCCCTCTCTTTCTCCCCTTGCAGTCTGCACCACCCCTTCTCTTTTCTTCCCCCAGCTCCCTCACTCATGTTTAATTCTTAGCTTGACTTCCAGCTGAACCACTTTTCTTGGATCCTAATGAGTTCCAGCTCCTACAACCATGCCTCCGCTGCACCTTTGAAGTAGTGTGAAGACTCTGTAGTGTCCGGTCCAGTTTACTCCCCTCCGGGCTGATTTTAACCCCTTTCTCTCCACCTGCCTCCACCCCTTTTTCTCTCCTTCTCTCCATCCCTGTCCGTCTCTTTCATTTTCTCCCGCTCACTCTTTTTGTTTTGTCCAGATGAAGAAGGCTGCATTGTTCCCCAGAGATTAGCTTGTCCGTTCCAGGCAGCCTTGGCAAGTTTATGCTCCCTGGAGTGCAATGTGTGTGTGTGTGTACATTTCCATATTTAACAAGTGTGCCAACCTGACTTTTACACACTCACTCCTCGGCTCCCTGTCCTGCCCTCTCTCCCATTACACTGTGTCCAATTAGCTGATGATCCATATCCATTTCCACCCACATCTTTCCCTCCGCGAAAGTGGCCGAGTGGGCACTTCTAGTCTAAAGGGCGTAGGCACAGACTCCAGGTGAGGTTTCACATGGCTGGCATCTGGCGGGAAATGGACTAATTGATGACGCTTATTCAGTGGAGTAGAGCCACAAGGGCTGGAGGGCCCTCCAGACCTACAGCTGGACACTCCTCTGCAGAAGAGCCAGTATTTTGCATCTGAAAGAGCTCCATCCCCAGCTTTCTTTCTCTGTCCCACAGACACTCGCTTGACTCTTTCTCTCTGCAAATGTCGCCGTTTTTTTTTTGCCTATCTCCCTTTTTTCTTTGTGAAATCTCTCTATCACATTCCCTCCACACCCTCTCCTCTTGATCTGAATTCTGCTCTTTCCCCCGTTTCAGTCTCGTCCTTCTCAATAACCTTGTTCTCATTCTCCACGCTGGGTCCCAGTCCGCTTCTCTCCACTCCTCTCTTGTCTTCGCTCCTCCCTTACCACTTACTTTCTACGTCACTGTTTTCACCGATATGTTTTGTTACCAGCCATGAACCTGCTGCAGGTGTATGCAGGCTTTTAAACACAGAGGAAACTACCCATAATAGCGGATACTCTTCTTTCCTATTGCCGTCAATGAAGTGTGCCTTTCTGTTCCCTCTGGTGTGTCATGTATGACGTCACAAACACACCAGACTCCATTAACATATTGCTCAATTTAACAGATGGCCTCTCCATTCCACAGATGATACTCCTAAATCATTAGATGTGACTTTGTATTGATTTTTTTTTATTTTTCACATTTCACTAAAATGGCTTCTGTGAACTAAGTTCAACTAAATTTAGATGATAATGTTATGCTCAACACAGCCAGGCAGCACATCCACATCATTCTTACAACACATGATCTCATTCTATCAGGCTTCTACCTTGAGAGACATGGCAGACCTTTCATGATTCACTCACTTCATGAGTGAATCATGAAAGGTCTGCTTGATAAGTTAATTTCCATGTTAAATGACTGAC
This sequence comes from Hypoplectrus providencianus, assembly GCA_028566105.1. Classification (NCBI taxonomy): domain Eukaryota; kingdom Metazoa; phylum Chordata; class Actinopteri; order Perciformes; family Serranidae; genus Hypoplectrus; species Hypoplectrus providencianus. The sequence continues at coordinate 19,430,797 of JAOWBC010000458.1, forward strand.
GATTCATTCGGGGAAAAGCCTCTCAAAACATATGTTAAGTTTAATCGGGCCAAACCTACTCGTGAACTTCTGAAAGATCAATTTCTTGCAAGTTATAGTAACACACATGTAGCATAAAACATAATAAAGAAGAAGTCAAAGCATGACATTGGGAAAAGGTGTCAAAATTAGTGTGTCCAACAAATCGCCCTGACTGTTGTTATGGGTACTGTCTTTACTCCCAGGAATGAATGTCAGTGGTAACTTTGAGTAGAAAATCCATATGTGAGTGTGTTTTTATAAAGGTTGTTTTTTTGCCACTTTGGATTTAGATTCAGATTAATTAAAGTTGAATCCATAAAACAGAGTGCAATGCTTTTGCTTCATAACAATTTGACATCTACATTGCTTTTAGGTGATTTATTTCAACTCTGGCAACCATTTTCAAAAGCAGAGCAGCAGTTGTTTTTGATGGACTAGACTCATTGCAGCGTGGAATTTAATTAAAGAGTTTATTTTATAATTTGATTCCTGCCCAGCGATTCATTTCATGTATGTATTTTTCTGTTACATTTGTAAGCAGTGAGTCAATGAGGCACTTACCCAAACTGTCAGCCACTATGATTGCAGTTAAAGGGATAGAGAAAAAGAAAACTATCCATTTATCCCATTGGTTGATAACAGGAATGTAGTTCTTGTAAAATAAATGAATGGCTGATATTTTTAAAGCAATCTTAAATGTCCCTTGTTTGCCGTGTGTCTCTGCAGGTTGGTAAATGGGAGAACGGCTCCTTGTCCATGAAGTACCACGTGTGGCCTCGCTATGAACTTTATGGAGGGGCAGCCACCAGGGAGGATGACCACCTGTCCATTGTGACGTTGGAGGAGGCGCCGTTCGTCATCGTGGAAGATGTGGATCCACTTAGCGGGACCTGCATGAGGAACACGGTGCCCTGCCGGAAACAGATCAAAACACTGTAAGACCTTCAGCTCAGAAACACCAGAGAGAAACAAGAATGCATGTTGAGTAAAATAACAGCATTAGATTATTGTGAACATTTAACGCAGCACAAACAGATACACACAGACGCATCTACTGCAGAACCGATCAAACAGAAATAAAAAGAAACGCCTAAATTTTGCCTGTGAATGATGTTAATTTCCCACGACAGCTTTACAGAGCCAGAGGGAGAATCAGCTCACACTTCATCGGTGTGAGAGTGACAGTGCCAAATCCACCAAATCACGACTACAATTAACAAATCATGCCAGTAAACACAGAAGTAGATGTTCAGTCAAATAATTATCTGTTTATCTGCCTTGTTTGTTTGTCTGTGCAGAAATCAGACGAAGGATTCAGGGATCTACATAAAGCGTTGCTGTAAAGGATTCTGCATTGACATCCTGAAGAAGATTGCCAAGTCAGTGAAGTTCACCTACGACCTCTACCTTGTCACGAACGGCAAACACGGCAAGAAGATCAATGGCACCTGGAATGGCATGGTGGGAGAGGTGAGGAGATAACTGTTTGTCTTCTCCTAGCTCCGTCTGTCTCTTTCTTTTATTTTGGCAGCCCGCTCTGTGAGTAATTATGTGTAATGTATTTGTCAGATACATACCAGCACACAAATCTAAAAGCTGTTCAGTCATGTAAAGCTGCCAGATTTTGCAGGTCAACAAGTAAAGCCTCTTTGTGCTTGTCGTGGTCATGCATGTGTAAATGATATGACAGTCTCATTAGTAGTTTGTTGGCAAAGTGCGCAAATGAACATTTCACCTAATTCACACTCTGCAACACTAGCTTATCATTATTGATGGGACTGCTGTTTCAAAGGTGCTGTTAGGATATCGGGGCTTTCAGAGGGGCAGAGTGCATTGCAGGTGACATTGGCGTATTTGGCAACAAGTAAAAAAAAAAATGAGAATAACTTTTTTTCTTCTTCCGTTTTAAGCAGAAGATACTCCGGTTGCAAAAAACAAACAGCCTTTGGCACACGGAGCAGTCAGATTCAGTGCAGAGGCTGAAATTGAAATCTTTTCAACAGTTTGGGAAAATAGAAAAACAAATGTAAATTACTCCCAAGAGAATGGTTCAATAAAAAAACCTATGTGAACAACAGAGATTATTTTCTCTGCAGACTGAAAAGGTGTAGGCTGAAACGACAGCAAACTGTATCTACTGTTTATTTGCTAAACACAACACCAACATACCATTCTGATCAGACAACATTTTATGTGAAAAACGTTCAGCTGTTCCACAAATCTGCATCTTTAACAAACCGGGCAATCAAATTTTGACTGTGAGTTGGGGAATGACATGAAATGTGTTTTAATGACATCAAGAAATGTATTGGTCAGGTAAATAAATTGTAATTCCATTGAAATAGGTCAGTAAATAACTTGTTGCATTAAACCTTTGACCTTCTCATGAAGGTCAAAAGTAGAATTATTTAGAATATTTATAGTTCTATTGTGAAGTTTCCAAACAATTTTTGTTGTCATGTTTCCATTCAAAGTGATGTATGTTCATATAAGTGAACGTTACAAAGTAAATAAGTTACTCTGTACTAACTACGAGCCAACCTAATAGTAGTAGTATCTCTCAGCTCTTACACAAAATGTTTGACTTAAGGCATCATTTTAATTTTAGGTTCACAGTTTGCTATGTAAATGTGTTGCACAAATATGAAGAAGTGACCCAAAATTCTAAGAAAGCTTCATAAAATCCATCTCTCACAAGATTCTTCAAATATTTATCATTACAAAATACAATTGCCTCATCTGCAAATCAAATATAAGCCTTGCAGCAGGAGAGCAGTTAGATACATGTGTGCTCAGCAAATGCAGAAAAAAAGTATCATGTGTGCTCATAAACTGCCATCAGTGCTGTGATTGTTGCTTTCCTCTGCAGTCAGTGTTCACCTCTTCCTGCCCAATGAACTGTGATATATTTAGCTTCCATAGGAGCTACCTGAAGGGTTCATTTCCTCTCTGAAGTGTGTTTTCATACCTTGAATTATGAGCTTTCCTTTCCGGGTCAACCCTTTGCCCAGCGGGCCTAACACTTATGTCAGATGGGCTAAGCACCTCACCAGAGGGTGCGCACAGTTCAGTCAGCTGCAACAATTCACTTTGGGCTCCAAACATTCCCTAATCGACATTGGTCCCGAGGTAAGGTCGTTGTCAGTTCTCATACTTCAACCTATAAGAGCAAGCAGCACTCGTGCCGCCTGACTTTGTTAATGAAGGAAAAGGCAAACAGATCAATAGCAGCCCAGAGTTCACAGGTTGAGAACACGCTCTGTGCCACTCTGTGTGAACGCTCAAGTTTGAACAACCTTCAAAAGTCACAGACGAGACGTCACGTCGATTTTTTTTCTTTTGTCAGGCAGTAAAACTTTTGCTATTTAATTTACATTAAACTGACCAATTTAATCTATTATATAAAGCCATTTAAATCATCCTGCCAGTGTCTTTAGTGGGCACTGAGCTGTAAGTGTGGTCACCTGTAATAAACTCTACCGCCCAGACTAAAAGCGCCGTAATGTGCCTTCTCCTTCTCACCTCCACAGATGAATGGTCATTGGGAGTAGGGAGTGGGGCATTCATCTCAGCCGCTCTCTCTCTCTCTCTCTCTCTTATACACACATACACATACACAGACAGACTAGAGACACTTATGCATGAACGATCATAGAAATAAAAGAACACATGCATGAATGCTGACACATGGACACAGACAGGCATACACACCCAGACTGTTTCCATATGTGCACAGAGAGGACACAATCATAATGTTAACACACACACAGACACAGACACACACACACACACACAAACATCTCCATCACTTTTGCAAAATGCGTTCATTTCCTGGACACTTATGTTTATCTTATGTTTGCTTACCCAAACCTAATCCTTATCCTAACCTTAATCTAACCTTGGATAAAGTTTTCAACCAAAAAAAACTCAAGATTTGCATTATGTGGACTTGCATATTTTCCCCAAAAGGAAGCTGAGTCCTCACACTACATTCTGTAAACAGATTTATGTCCCCACAATATGAGCAACATAAGCACAGACACTCTTCACCCTGTATCTGCTCTATCTGCTGTATCTAACAAAGCCAACCCATGTCCTTCAACACTTGGAACAAAGCCAAAACTACAGTATATCACACACCCTTAATGGACCGAAATCTGGACCGCTGCTAGAACACACATATACTCACACACACACACTAGGACGTGCCTATGCACTCTTCTGAACACTCACAGAGATCACTGAGGGCCTTTACACAATTTGCTACGGCTTGGAAAGACAAAAGATCAGAAAAAAATAGAAAAAGGAAAATCAATGAAGGCTTTAAGAAGGCCGACATTTGGTCATAACTCGATTCTGGCAGTCAGTGTCACATTTCATGGGCTGCATTGACTTCTGCTGCCCCTAATGCTCCTAATCTAAAATATTAGAGGCAATACACTTGATTACATGAGTTTGGCCTCGCTAGCAGAGTCACATAAAGACACTGGCGCACACACACCAGCTGAGCCACATACACAAGCGCAGATCCTCGCTCACTCATTCTCAATAACACCCACATGGGTCACTTTCATAACACGCAGAGAACAAGTCGTAGGAGGGAGATGGAGAGAGCGAGTGGAGAGAGAGGAAGTGAGTACACTGCTGGATGGACTCGCTCACTTCCCCAGGGAGACATTCACACATTCAGGCACTAACACACACACACACACACAAGTGAACATGCACATCGGTACTTACATGCTGACAGAACAAACAAGATGGAAAAGTTACGAATGCACACTCACACAGACGCACCCTGGAAGACACAAACACTTTGAAAACTGCACATAATGTGCAGAGTAGATGTGTAATATTCTCCCTGCCTGTAAAGGTCCACTTCACAGGTGGAGAACAAAGGTTCGCTCCCTTCTCTTTCTCTCTGTCTTTTTCCCTTTATGACTCACTCATATGCACACACACACACACAGACACACACACACAAGCTCTTAACACTGAAGCACATACTGGAGCTTTGACTCACACAGTCACAAACGCCTTATTAACTCAGTAAGACAGTCTCGTCCCACTTTACCCCTGTCTGTGCTGTAGGGCTGTAGAATTTGGGGCTAAATATACTACCTGTGCAGAGGTACTGACAGGAGGGAGGCAGGTAGAGGAAGGAGAGGCAATGGGACTGCTATTTCAAGCCGCCATGACCCACTGTGGTAACCCACTTTCCTCCTCCCTCTTTCCGTCTTTCTCCCTCTTTCACAGCCCCGGCCCGGATCACGAGTGTCCACTCTGAGCTGTGTGGGGAATATGTCTTTGTATCTTTGTCTCTACTCTCTCCCGTTTCTCTGCTTCACCGAGCCCATTCTACTTCTTTTCCCGCTTTCCCCAAATGTATCCACTTTCCCTTAAACCTGTCCGTTCTGCTGCGATGTCAGATGAGATTTCCTACATTTCCCAAGAATACCTTCTGACAGCTAATGGAGAGAGTCTGAGTCTGCTGCATCATAGGTGCATCATGGGCTTTTGGGCATAGACATGCAAAAGGCCTCAGCAACTCCCCTACAGAGGAGAGAACAAACTTTATGGTTGTTTAGCCTCTTTTTGTCATTGTTTTGTGTCAGTTTGTCATTCTTTATTAGTTGTATTTTGACAGTGGTTGCTTTGCCACTTTTAATCATGCATCTCTTGGTAGTTGCATTTTGTTTCGCTGTAGTCATTTTGTGTTTCTTTGTTGTAATCTTGTGTCTCTTTGTAGTTGTTTTGTGTTTCTTTGCAGTATCTTGTGTCTCTTTAAATTTGTTTTTCGTGTTTTGTTGCATCATTTTATGTCTTTTTGTTGTTTTTTTGTATCTCTTAGCATTTCTGTATCTGTCAGTAATTATTTCCATTACAGTCGTTTTGTGTTTCTTTGTACCTCTGTGTATCTCTGTGGTCATTGTGCATGTCTTTGTGTTGTTTTCAGAGTCTGAGTGTAACTTTGTTATTAGGCATCTCATTCGAGTTGGTAATTGTCTCTTTAAGTTACATGATTCAGTTAAATGCAGGGGTGGGCCTTGAAATGTTTTGGCTTCCGGGACGGTGCCAGAAAGGCCCTTTCAGTAAATGTGCTCTGTGCTTTATACATAATAATGGAGATAGGAGCTGAACTGTGATAGCACTGCCAGCTTTCCCCTTTTACTCTGCACAAACTTGTTGCACAGTGCCCGGTTAAAGATTGCTCTTTGGACCTCTTCTGCAATGGATTCTGTCTGCATGATTGCTGAACATCAGTGTTAAAGTGATGCGTCTAGACGGTAGATATTGCTCTTGGGTTATAAAGTCTGACACTAAAACCGAATATTTACTAGTGATTGATTACATTGTTGAAGAGGCTCAGGCACATTTATTCATTCATCCACTGAAACTAAAAACAAATGGGCAAAAAATGCAAAAGACATCAGCTATTTTTCAGCAATGTTAAAACGTTTCCACAATGCCCTCAGGGACTGACGTTAAGACGTCCACCTTTGTCCATAAAACATTTTTAATAAGAATCACCCATATTTGGAAAGTCTCCCGGCACAATCACCTTCAATTGAACTGCTGCCTGTGATAAGTTATTTTTATGCTTGTGTTTTAATGTTGTTGTTTTTTTTTTATTTTCACTATAAGCTATTCTTAACTATCTTGATTGAATTTGTTTTTTGAATGTTTTTGTTGCTGAGGCACCAAACAAGATATTCCCCCTCAGGGAAAAGTAAATTTTTAGGACAGATATTTCCTTTAAAGTGCACTCCATTCATTACAGGATGGATGTTTGAATAATGGATGCATTTTGTCTGTCTGTTTTCCACGACTGTACCAGGTGGTGTTAAAAAACGCACACATGGCCGTCGGCTCCTTGACCATCAACGAGGAGAGGTCAGAGGTCATTGACTTTTCCGTTCCCTTCATCGAGACGGGAATCAGCGTCATGGTCTCTCGTAGCAACGGCACTGTTTCTCCCTCGGCCTTCTTAGGTGAGGAGCACTGGCTTTCATATTGTGCCGTCTACTCCTGTCACTACGAGGTTATCATAAGGCATCTCTAGGATTCTCATCTTTTCTGGTTTCTGGGAATAAATGTTAACATTAGTTGTTATGCATTGATCCAGACATATACACAAACTTTTCTTTAATTATTTTCTATTTATTTTATTCCCTGTTAATGATTCCTAAACACTAAACTGTGCATTTTTCCAACATGAAGGCTATGAGTAAATAGTTAATGATCCTTCTGACGTTTTATAATCAGGATGACTGAGATTTTGCTA
>JAOWBC010000458.1:19449366-19468383 GCA_028566105.1 Hypoplectrus providencianus
TGTGTGTGTGTGTGTGTGTGTGTGTGTGTGTGTGTGTGTGTGCGTGTGTGTGTGCGTGTGTGTGTGTGTGTGTGTGTGTGTGTGTGTGGTGCCTCAGCCTGAGTTTGTATGCTGTGGAGCTCCTTGTTAATGCTCAGAGGCCAGCCAGTGCTCCGGTGCAAGAGTCGCGCTGACGTGCGGCGACAACGGCTGAATGTATGATTAATTAAGCGACGCCTGTCCTGCCACAGTCGGCTTTGATAGAGAACAGCTCGTGATGAAACAGAAGGTGACCCACAAAAGAGACCAGAAGCTCAGGGACCAGCATCAGATGCACGGACACACACACACACATACATATGCAAACACTTGTTTTGAATGTGGAGGACTAAGCTTTTACATCTAATGTGTTAAGTACTATTATTTGCAGAAATGGATGCAAAAAACATCACTGTAACCAACATGTGACCAATGGCGTGTGTATCCTCCTGACTGCAAAGAAGCCTAATGTGAGATTCAAGGCTGTGTATCACTTCTCTAACTCCCCTGAAACCCCCCCCTTCCCACCGTCTGCCCGCCATCTTCCCTCCTCTCTTCTTCTGTTGCATCATCTCTTCATCCCTCGTGTCCTCCAATACCCATCCTGTTATTACATCATATCCCTCCCCTCTCCTTTATATTTTCCCACATTTTCTAACCATTTCTTTATTCCAATTCCCGTACGAATCATAAAAACACTTCTCCTCATGCCGTCATAATGCCCCTGTCCTCTGTGTTGTCTTTGGTATTCTGTCCCTCCATTTGTCTCCCTCCTTCCTTTTTTTTCGTCCCTTCTTCCCTTCTCCATCCAGGTGAGATGGAGGAGCTGGAGTCCCTGTGGCTGACGGGTATCTGCCACCACGAGAAGAACGAGGTGATGTCCAGCCAGCTGGACGTGGACAACATGGCCGGCGTCTTCTACATGCTGGGCGCCGCCATGGCGCTGTCGCTCATCACCTTCATCTGTGAGCACTGGTTCTACTGGCAGCTGCGCTTCTGCTTCATGGGCGTCTGCTCCGGCCAGCCCGGCTTCGTCTTCTCCATCAGCAGGGTGAGACACGTGGGCGGGGCGGGGACTTCAGGAAGATGTGCCCAAACTTTAATGCCCATGTCCAAAATGTTTTCCGAATGAATAAATCCATCATAAACATATCCGTCTGTATGGTGCGACACAGTTGGAGACACTTTCTCCTGACAAATGTCCATCAGCTTTTCATGGCTTGTTGCTTTTTAACAGATATTCTGATTGACAGGTTCTGATTGCCAGAAAGTTCTGTTCAGGACGAAGCCAGCACGCTGGAGCTTTTCACACCACACTGGTGTTTTCAAGCATCAAACCAAGCACTAACCCAGTAGTATCACACTTACTATGTGCGCACTTTTCAAACTTTGCAGTGGCTGAAATAAATAAACACAATTCCAACCAAAATTCAATTTTTATGCAACTTGTGAAATATGAAACCGTTTTTTCTTTTCATTAATATACCTTTGCATTCGTAAGTAATAAATCGCCATCGCTCAGCACACTCACTAAGTCTTGTAGGAGTAGTTGGGATCCACACAAATCTGAATTCATTATTCAGTTTAGCACAAATGATGTGATGGAAACAAATGTTATTTTTGATGCCTGTTTTTAATTCAGGGATAAACCAAAAGGCGTTAATGACATGTTTGTGCTTCAGTCATTATGTTTCTTGAAAAGTACAGTAATAGATTTGGAATTATACTTTATGATGAAGTATACGACAAAATTAAAGCAACGTGATGATTTAAAGGCACAATGGAACCACCAATCAATAGTAGATAAGAAAATACGACCACAACCTCTACAGGTCTTGTATCAGATTTCAGACGGATCATTTTCCTGGTTAAATGAAGTGGATATTCTGGTTTCCTTCAAGCTAGACAGACTTGCAGAGCCATTGGCAACAGGGGATTTTTATTTGTTTTTATTTTCATCAGCATTCTATTCCTTACATCTACTGTCAGGGTTCCCAGGATCATGGGGAAAATGGGAAAAATGCATTATTTGTGATTGAAATAAGTTATTTGTAATGCATATGTGGAATTAAAGGCTAAAGGGTGAATTAAAGTGTCAAACAGAAATGTAAAATGATATGGCATTTAACAACTAGTAGCAGCACCTCATCACCAGGATTTTATTGCCTATGAAAAAACATCCAAATAGTTTGGATTCTCCTTGTGTGCAAAGTCACCTTCATGACTTGTTTATTCCGCCCTACATCCTCACCTTAGCGTGCGTAACGTCTCAGCTTTGCTCTTCAGAGCTTCACAGGTGTTAAAATGATAAATGTAACCAAACCTAGCCCTCACTTCCAAACAGATATCAGCGCTTTTTCCTTTTTGTTTCAGTGGTTAGGCCTTTGTGACGTCCAGCGGTGTAAATATTTACAAAATGTTGAGCCAAAATCAATATTTCACTCAACAAAAATCAGCCACAGAAGCGGAGAGGGTAGATTACTGGATCCCAGGAGACCAAAGTCACCCCCGAGGTATTTGATTTGCATTCCAATTGTTTTGACATGGCTTCGGTGTAATTCACTGTGTGCCTCTGAAGGTGAACCGCTGCGGGCTAAACCACGTGGCTAATTTACAGCACAGAGCCACACCGCTGCCCCCACACACACACATTTGATATGCTGCTGTAGCGCCGGGGCTGCTTGTGCCAAGAAAGCAAGGCTACAGAAAAAAAACCAAACCCCAACATAACATTTTCCCCTCTCTGCTCTAATATTCCGCTCCAGTGCCCAACTTTGATTATTTGGTATGGTGTTAATTTTACGTTGTCGCTGTCGTCTTGTTTATAGCCGTGTGTGCGTGTCGGCGCCTGTTTGTGTGGAAGGAACATGAAATATCAGTTGCTAAAGTGTCAGTTGACTTCTCATTTCCAAAGACAGGCTGCTTGGTGTTGTTTTTGATTATTACATCATTATAATGTGTATGGGGACTGGATATGAACGCAATTACGCTTTGTGTAACATCCAGTGATTGCTCTCATTTGCAGAAATTACCTCAGTCTTTGCTACAATGTGACAGCATAAATGAACGCTGAGTGTCCACAAATACAGCCAGATGATTCAGTATGTTAAAATATTCAGGGGAAATATTCATTGAGTGTTCATTTGCATATGTAGCACAGATCATGTGAAACAACAACAGTGGAAATTACGGTTTATTATCTTCCCACAATCCTCGGCCACGGATTCACATTGTCTCCTTCTCGTTTTGCTCAAGTGTTCTCTCTCCATTTCTTTCGTTTCTCTTTTTTTCTCCGCTCATTGCTCTGCCACTCAGATTGATTCCGCTTTTTTAATTTCACAGCATAATCCAATAAACTTTATTGTTATTGCCGCAATTAACATTTAAGCTCGGCGGTGTAAAAAATGAGACATCTGTCACGGTTGGCGTGAGTCACGTGGCCGCGGCCATGGCTTCACGGTCGGTTAGCGTTCCCTCCTCGCGCGGGGCTCGCGGCTTTGTGAGCGGCTGTCCCCTGGCTACCTGCTCCTCCAGGTCCCACCTGCAACACTGAGACAAATTAATTATATTGATTTAAAAAGCCTCTAATGACTTTAGAACGGTAAATGTATTAGAGGTTTAATCACTCCCTTTTTTTTTCAAAGCCCTCACATCACGTCACGGAAAGGTTCATTTACATCCAGCACCATATACTTACACCACACACAGGCAGTATTAAATTATAAGCTGCAGCATGAACAATAGGCACTCTATATGCAATGGTACATAGAGGGCAGCTAGTTATTTGTTGATTTCCTGCCTCTCTGTACCAGTGTAATCACTTATAGATTTTGCTGTGATCCCCCGGTGGATTGAAAATTCTTAGGAACCCTCAGGCCACAGTTATTGCTATTCACACATCCTGCCCAAATAATCAGCTCGCTGGGCCGGCAGCAATCTGCCAACTGTTACATTATGTGGGCATGTGGAGTAGACAAAATCTGCCGTTGAATACGAAGCAGCAATCACTTTGTTAAATGTCCGTGATTTGATGCGCTGTGGTATTAACTTCTTGTTCGCAGTGGTTGTTGGTTATTGTTGTGTCTTTGTGCCTAAAAGGAAAAGATTAAAAAACCCCGACAGTATCCGTCCTGAGCTTTCTCTTAAACGCCATCACTGCTTAGTACAACACAACCTTGCAGTCAGTTTGGAGACGCAGATGTCACGACATGAAAACTAACTGATGTATTTCTCTGGACAGGAGAGAACAGCGAAACATGCTCCTGATACCTTAAAAAATCAATATCAATTTAAGTGAACGAGACACTGATTTTCACTACATTACCTTGTGCAGGGAGTAGTGGAGCGGTCATCTCTGCTCTCATTTAAGTCACCAAACTCAACTGACCAAAATGTATATTAATTTTACCCTTCAGAACATGGGATCTGTTTGAAAACCACTGCCCCATTTGGTTCATTAGTTTCTCTGTTTAATCGTGTGACTTTGATATTTAAAGGTTCAATTCGTATTCACCAAATAAATTAAAAAACAAGCCAACAAATTAACCAATCAAGGCAGAAATAGACCAGAAACTAAATTAAAGTTTTTGTTAAAGGAGTCTGGTGGCTTTGAAGAGAACAACAATAGCCACTTCAGTTCCCTGTGGGAAAGGGCAGGAAAAGGAAAGGCAGTGAAAATACTCACTAAATATTGCATGTAATGTTAAAGATGCTGTAAAACACATTCAGAACATGGATAAAAAAGCCAACAACTATATAAACATGAATGATGTATAGAGCAATGTTGTCCTGACCAGATAATGTAATAACACTCCCTCTGTGTGTGTTGTAATCCACCCAGTGCATTCAAAAGTGACATCAAGAGGTCCTGATCAAGTGTCTGTATGTGACAATTTGGTATTAAGAACATGTGGAAGCGGTCCTGCCTTACACTCTGAGCTATAGATATATATACACTGAGTGACACGTCGAGTGTTTAATCTAAATGTCATTATGGAACAATTCCACCTAAAAATATCCAAACTATTGCTTTAAGGTGGATGCTTCATGGAAAATTCTGGCCAAAATGGGCTGTTGTCATAAATGTAATGGGAGGGAAGACGTGACAGATTTGGCAGCAGGTGGGGTGTAATCAAGACAATAAAAAAAGAAAAACAAAAGATAGGAAGTGATGACAAATTATATAAACAGGCAGATGGAAAAAAGAAACACAGATGAGACAGAAAAGGACCAGATAAACATTGAAAGATGGTTCTAAGAGGAAAAAAAACCCTGAAATATAACGCAAGTGGGTGTATGCATTTGTCCTCCACTTCAAAACTCTATTCCCACCCCCGTATTTCTCAAATATGAGCCCTTTTATATTTATGGTAACCTCTCTTGGTTCTAGCCATTGTCAAGCTTTACATACTTGGCTGTTAACAGACTGTGAAATTGAAAGAAGTAATAACATTATCTATAAAAGCGGAATGAGGGATGAAGGCCTTTTTGCTGCAATGCAGGCTCTGTCCGTGTAGCTAATTAACTAGCAGAAACGAGCGGCGGGGGAGAGGAGAGCTGAGGGTCAACGAGTCATATTAGTGGATAAGAGGAGGAGGTTGGGAGGAGTCGTAGCTTAACAGCGGAGAGGATTTGACAGCCAGCTGACCCTTCACCCCGTGTCCTGACCTCTCCAGCGGTGAGCAGGTCAGCTCATCTTTAACAGGGGCCAAAGCATCCCCCTATTTCTATAGTCATCTGCAGACGTCCAGAAAAACTGAGCAAAATCATTGTTTGGAATTGATCGGATCCTTTACCGTCCCCATCTGTCATGCCTGGTTTGCTCTCCTCTGTACATCCATTTTTATCTGAATATTGTATCGTACATCACCGCAATGCAAATGGAGCAGTTTATCTTTCTGTCACTGTAACGCTCAGCCGGCGTCTCCTTGGCTTGGCCTTTCTCTTCGGATGGGGATTGTGTTGTGGCGTTGAGCAGTAGTGGAACTGAGGTGTTTAATAACTGCCGGAGGATATTGTTCAGCTGAATTCTAATCACATTGATTAAAGGTATTGACCAGTGGGACCCTGGGGTTTTTACAACCCCTCTGCCTTTATCAATCATCCACCGTGCAGCTACACTACCCTCTCTGAATCTTCATACTGTATGCTCACTTGGACTGTCGCACTTTATCTCACACCAGCTAATATACTACATGTTACTGCCTATAAATCCCATGTAACATCTGTTTTTTCTCATTACCTCGCCAAGGAGGTCATGTTTTCCATTCTGTTTGTCCGTTTGTCAGCAGGATTACAGAAAAACCACTGGTCCAATTTTAATGAAACTCGCTGGAAGGGTGTAACATGGGCCAAGGGAGCCTCCATAAAATGTTTCAGTGGATTTGAATCAAAGGGTTAGGGTTAGAAACACAGAATGTTTTTCATTTTCTTGAATGTTATGAGAAAGAACACTGCTTTGGTGGAGGTTGCCGTTCTCAGAGTGCTCCTTTAGTTACTGTATATACTGTATTTATTTAGCAAGCTTGTGTCAGCTTAGTTTTCAATGCTACTAAAAATACTAGTAACATTTTGAAGTACGAAAAGGTTGGTAGGATTAACTGTAATGTAAGTAATGCAAATTACTTGGCATGGGATAATAGAAAATGAAGCTGATTGTTATTTTTAACAAGTTGTGAAATCATTGGCTGTCTGAGGGACAGGGGCAAATTCATTTAAAAAAAAAAAAAAAAAGAAAAAAGAAAAGTGCTCCAGCTGAATGCAGTTGGGCACCATTGCACAGAAAGTTAGCAGCCCATGACACTACATTGCATCATCTTGATTTTAAGGCCTCCATGGAGGGCAATTCATATGTTTTTCAATTTAGAGTCATCCTAGGGGGGCAATTTATCATGACTTTTTCTTTTTTGTACCATGGGAGCATCAGGGAAGGCACTTTTGCTTGCAGGACGTGTGTTGCACGTTTGTGTTTTGGAGGGTCTTTACTTATCATGGAGGCATCAGGGGTAACCAGAACTATTTTGTTGGGTTTAGGCATAAAAACTGCTTGTTTAAGGTTAGGAAAAGCAACTTCTGTTCATTGGACATGAGCACACGTCTTCTTGAAATGGACTTGGTTTGCTTCACCCATCCCAGAATGTATTTAATACTAGTTCCCCTGACAAAGTTTTGTAGTAAAGCTACAATATTTCACATTATTAGAGTGTAAACTTTTATTGGAAATGTTAGGAGTTGTTAACAAAATGTTCACTCTTTAATGTTTGCATTTCCCCATACAGGGTATCTACAGCTGTATCCACGGAGTGCAGATCGAGGAGAAGAGCAGCTCAGCGTTGAACTCCCCATCAGCCACCATGAACAACACCCATTCCAACATCATGCGCCTCTTACGCACAGCCAAGAACATGGCCTCCCTGTCCGGGGTGAATGGCTCGCCACACAGCGCTCTGGACTTCATCCGCCGTGAATCTTCTGTTTACGACATCTCTGAACACCGGCGCAGCTTGGCGGGACACTCGGACTGCAAGCCACCATACCTACCAGAGGACAACATGTTCAGCGACTACATCAGCGAGGTGGAGAGGACGTTTGGCAACCTCCACCTGAAGGACAGTAATCTGTACCAGGACCACTACCTGCACCACCATGGCTCAACACTAGGGCTCAGCGGACCTCCTCCCAACAGGCCCCACAGTTTGGGCAGTGCTAGTTCTCTGGAGGGGGGCATGTTCGACTGTGACAGCCTGGGCGGAGGAGTGGCGCCTATTTTCACCACACAGCCCTGCTCAGCGCTGACCCACAGGAACATGAGCAAGTTTGACCTGCTGTCTGGGCAGACTCCTCCTTCAAGCCAGGGCTTCAAGGGAGGCCTACCGGACCTGTACGGGAAGTTCTCCTTCAAGGGAGGCGCCTCAAGTTCCACATTTATCCCTGGGCATGGATACTGTGGAGGGAGAGGAGAGGACGATGGGAATATCCGGTCAGATGTCTCGGACATTTCCACGCACACAGTAACTTATGGAAACCTGGAGGGTAATGCCAAGAAGCGCAAACAATACCGTGATAGCCTGAAAAAGAGGCCGGCCTCCGCCAAGTCCAGACGGGAGCTTGATGAGATCGAGCTGGGCTACAGGAGGAAACCATACCACATCAGCCACCACCACTACCACGGCCACCGCTCTGCCTCCCCACCACTTTTGCCCTCTGAACGGAAGAGAGGAGGAGGAGGAGGAGGAGGAGGAGGAGGAAACAACGATGGGAATTATCTCTTCAGAGAAAAGGAGAGCGTTAGGGATTTTTATTTGGACCAGTTTCGGCCAAAAGAGGGCGTCCCTCAATGGGAGCATGTGGACCTGACAGAGGGCCCTGGGAGTAGAGATGGGGGAGTGGGGACCTGCACCAGCCTGGTCCCAGTGGACGACTTTCTCAAGACCAAACCCAAAAAGCAAGATTCAAAGAGTGGCGGTGGATCTGGGCTGGCAGGGGGAGAGTGGGAGTGTAGGAACTGTCGGGCTAGTGGGGGAGGAGTGGGCAAGCAGATGTCCATTCATGGAGGAGGAGGTGGATACGGTGGTATGAGCTGCGGGTCCTCTGGAGGCGGGGGAAACAGCCGCCCCAGCTCTGCGACTTGCATGCGCTGTGAGGGCTGTAAAAAGACAGGAAATCTCTACGATATCAGCGAGGACAACAACCACCTCTTGGAACAGATGGGGGGAGGGAAAGGTGGGGGAGGCGGAGGAATGGGCGCAGGCCCTCAGTCTCAATCTCAGGGCCAGCAAAGGAGGAAGGGAGGATTCGGCAAACCACTGAGGCGGCAGCACTCGTACGATGCATTTGTCGACCTTCAGAAAGAGGAGTCAAGTGGGATGGGAAGTTTGATTGGAGGCCTGGGAGGTGGTGGAGGGATGGGTGGTGCAGGTATGGGAGGGATGTTACCTCCACCCAGGAGTGTGAGCTTGAAGGAGAAGGAACGCTACATGGAGGGCACCAGCCCCTTCGCACACATATTTGAGCGCCACGGGGGCTCAGAGAGAGAAAGGGAGAGAGACAGGGACCCGCTGTTTTATGGAGGGGAGGGGAGGAAAGGACCTGGCTCGCCATTCGGCCTGTTCAGAGGCGGCGAAGGCCTCCACCGCCGCTCCTTCGGAGAGAGAGACATGAGAGACAGGGACAGGTCATTGATGGAAGGGGGAGGTGGTGGAGGGTTCTCTTTATCCAAATCTCTTTACCCTGACAGGGTAAACCAAAACCCCTTTATACCCACCTTTGGCGACGACCAGTGTCTGATGCACGGCGCCAAACAGTATTATATGAAAAAGCAACAGCAGCAGCAACAAGTTGCCAAAAACAGCCGAAGTGACTTCAGGAGCCAGATGAGCACGACGTCATATCTGCCGGCGTCCGCCACGGCCGGGGTGATGTCCAACGTGACCCCCCGATTCCCGAAAGAGCTCAGCCTAGGTGGAATGAACCACCACGGCTCCATGCTGGGGGTGGGCCCCCCGCGTCCCTTCAATGGAAGCAATGGCCATGTGTACGAGAAACTCTCCAGCATTGAGTCTGACGTGTGAGAGATTTAAAAAAAGGGGAGGAGGAGCGGACGATGGCGAGGGACGAGGAGGGGAGGAATAGAGGCGTGTAGTGTTAGGAGATCAGGGATGATTTTAAAGACACTGTCCACACACTGCAACCCTAGCCCATATTGGGACAGAACGATGAGGTAAGAGAGGAGAGAACGGCGAATAAGAAAAATAAAGGGGAAAAAATCTTGATTTTGCAAAAAAAAAAAGGGTAAGAATCAGGACACCCTGAGGAGGTGTGGGATGTTGACCCCTCTCTCAGAAACGGCCAAAGCTACTCTACTTTTATGTCTAAACACAGCCAATCAACATTCCCCTCAACATTACAAAAGCGCTCAACTCCAAGTCCATCACTTCATCCACCAGCGAGGCAGAAGTCAATGTACTTGGTTATTATCGCAAAGAGGTGACAGCTCATCTTAGTTTGCTATTGGACGTGTGAGCCTGGTGCGATGTGATGGCTGTCTGAGAGCTCCCGCTGAGTGCTTCGGAGGGAAAAAAAGACTTGCAAGAGCGGACTGCCCATCTGCCCCTGTGTCACCGCAGAAAGGAGACATTGTCACGTTTACCAGAGCCGCGACACAGGAGATGACTAGTGCTTCTCTTCTCTGGAAGGAGACAGCCCGGTCTGTCCATCTCCTTTCCGTCCTACTCTTCTCCCCCCGCTCCTCCTCCTCATCCCTGACGCCAAAAGAGCTGATCTTGTTTGCTATGAGAAATACAATCATGAATGATAATAAGATATTCTTATAGAAAAAAACAGGGTATAAGAACAACAATAATATTGATAACATTGTGAATAACAAAGATGTTAGTGCTGATTATGATAACACTGCTTATGATATCACTAAGTTTTTCTCGTTTTATGTTCTGTTGGTATAATATTTCACTACTGTTTTAGTATCTGTAGTTGTCTCCTGCCTGCCCCTGGTGGCAGCAGGAAGGTTGATCAACCAACAAGCCAGAAAGACTGAGTCCTTAACTCCTTATTTTTCTGTTTTCTGTAGAATATTTTACTCCATGCTCATACATTTATTTGCTCCTTGTGGAAAATCCAGGATCTGGAAGACACGTTTAGAGCTGACAGATCCTTATTTGATGTTTCAAGACATTACAAATCAAGTGCACACACACTCTTAAACACATGCAGATTTTGTCGGTCTGAACTTGTGTTACTGTGAACGACGCGTTTTCGTCCGAAGCTGAAGATACTGAGAGGAAGGACGTGCCTTAATGGTCTCCAGTGGATGTGTCCTCCGCACCAGGCAGCACCGGGACGGACCGGCGTGCTTTTAGGCTGCTCTGCGTTTCTCTACACATTTATGAGCCAAAACTGCAGTGAAAATTTACAGCAGGCTTGAAACGCTGCAGCTGATGGTTTAGATACAAGAGGAGATGTTTTATAACTTCGTAAAATAATTTCATATGCCGAGTGTGGGCAGCGATTTACCAACCAGATGTAATCAGGATGTCACGGATAGACTGACGCGTCTCACTTCACAACACGGCAGCCTTTAGACCACTTCTTTTATTCAGGTTACATGATCACCAGGCACTCACTTTTTTTCAGCCTCTCACCAGTATCTCGTAGAAGGCGTTACTTTTCACGTAAGCTTTGAGGTTTGAGAGGCGCACACAAAAAGCTTTGTTTGTACATTGTGTATGATTAATATATGCACTGTTGTTTATGTTGGCAAAATGCAACAAAAATGTGTAGGAGTAAGTGTTGTTGCCCCGTGACAATGATGCCGATTAAAGCTTGAATTGAGGAGGGTGTCTATTTGAGAGTGCCACTTAAAGGGGGCCTATTACGCTTTCCTTATTTTCTGTCATATCAAATTTTCAAGTTATGTTTGTATGTAGAAGTATTCCCTGCAAGAAAAACTTGCTTCACTTTTTTTTTTTAAATCTTGCCCAAGCTGATGTAAGCTTGTTACGAGGCTAGGCACACTGCCACACTGCCATCACATACACTGTTACATATAGCTACAACAGGGAGGTTTGTTATCTTGATTTTTCCCAAATTTTAAATCACTTTCCCACTTGGTGCAGTGTTTGGCTTAGAAGGTTTAACTGCTCATTTTTCATGGTAAAAAAAAGTGCTGCTGCTATTTGTTACAGTCATCCCACTGCTACATGTTGCAGCATGCTAATGTAAGGGAAAGCTGTAATCCTCTGTTAGTATAATACATTTCTCCCCAGTTATGGTTCAGATTCCTTTGGGAAAGTGTTAGATTGTCTAGTTTATGGTCTTCAAGCTTTTCTTCATAGTTTAGCTTGGAAAATTGCTGCTGCTACAGTATACTCCATTAGAGTCATTCTACTGCTACATGTGGCTACATGCTAACATAAGGAAATCTTTAATCCTAAATGCTGATTTTGTCCATTACCCCCAATTTTGGATTTTGTTTGATTTTTTTTTTTTCTCAAGGAAAAAAGTACTGTAACTTTGTTTTTCCCAGCAACATGTAAGTACATGCTAACGTAATGGAAACCTGTAATGTGTGATGACGTTGCTAGTTTATGGTTCAGAACCTTAATTGCTAATTCTTCAATGATAAAAATCATCACTTTAATGACTTACAGTCATTTCCCTGGCTGCAATGATGGTACATGGGTGGCTGGATCCAGAAACCCTGACCAATCAGAGCTGTCCTTTTTTGGGAGGGGCACTTAAATATGAATAGAAGTGCAGCAGCGATGGGCAGTATGAGAAAATAGTGTTATTAACAACAAAGAAAGTACACACAACTGAGAAACCACCCAAAGTACACATATGAACCTGAAAATGAGCATAATAGGTCCCCTTTAAAGACAGGCGGAGGCGTCCATCTTGCGAATGCTTTCCGGCTTTTCACTTTGACTGATGTAGATAGTCTTTCTAGCTGAAGAGGCCTCATTTATTGCACAGGACCTTTTACTCAGAGTAGGCACTCAGTAGACATGCCTTATCATCCCATCGCCCCCACCCCCTATTCAGAGCTGTCTGATGATGACTCATCATATTACTGTACAGAATAAAAAAAAGCCTCTATTAGTTATTTAAAGGTTTGATCTTCGATTAGCTGGAGGTGTCAGAAGTTCAAGGGCTGCGGGAGATTGCGCGGGGAGCTGCTGGACTGTGTAGAGTGTGATCTTTGTCGTTGCGGACTTCTATCTTATACCCTAATCTAAATGCACCAATGTAAAAGGTTGGCGTGCGTGTATGTGTGTGTGTGAGTGTGCGCGTGTGTGTGGAGGGAAGCGAATCACGGATGGAATGATAACAGCTGTTTTTTCCTCCACTAACCTGCTGATAACTATTCATAAGTTCCACAGCCTCTCCTCCTCCCCTCGCTCCACAGATAACACTGTCAAAGTGAGACTGATCGAGTTAGCCTTAAATCAAACAGATCCATCCACCAACCCCACCCCCCGTCCCCCATGACTCTCCTAATAAATAGATTGGGATCTCTGGAATTTTTATATACGCACACATTTTGAAAGTTCAGGTCAACCATTATCAGCGAGTCAGAATAAGAAGGTAAAACAGGAAAAGGTGAGGAAATAAGAAAGAGCTGAAGAGAGACTTTGGAGTGGGCATCAATCAGTGTCAGCATTTGTACGTTCAATCTTTTCCTTGTAAATAATATATTTAAAACTCTTTTCACTTTGTACAGTAAACAGACAGACAGGATGTAACTTTCAATATGTTTTACAGCAATTTAAGAAATAAACAAAACAATGATAAAAATGCATAAAAAGAAAAAAATACATGAACAAAAATATGCAAAATATAGTTAAGACACAAATATTACTAATCATAAGTGATATAATTGAACCTCTTTTTCTTTCAATCTCATGTTTACTTAATTATGATAGTTTACCAATCAGTATACTGATTATGTTAAGAATTATGCTTTTTCATATTTTCACTAAAGTGTTGGAAATCGAGGATAATTTACTGTAGGTGTAGACGTTTGGTGATAAAAGGGGAAAGTTTAGTTTTAGGAGTCTTTGCTAAGTTTCCCTTGAATTGTGTTAGATTCTCTCTTTTTAAGGTAAGCTCTTCTTCATGCTTTTTGAGATAAATTCAATTATCTACACATTTATGGAATACAATATTACATGTATACATAGATGATATTTGCATATAGAGGCAGTATATTGTGATCCTTCATTTTTAAGCAGCAATCCTTGTTCAAAACTTACAAGATATTTGTGTTTTTTGTTGCCCGTTTTTTTTGACCTGGGCTCTAACGGTGATTGCACACAGAATTCAGAGCCATCGTCGGCCCGGCCTGTCCCGTTCCCTCTCTGCGTTTGGGATAGACATCACTGTGGTAAAGGAACACACATGCACACACATATAAACACACACACAAATGCGTGCTGGACATTCCCCAGTGTTGTTAATATTGCTGTGAAATTCAGCACAATATCGTGGAAAAAAACCAAGAGCGAGTGTAGTTTCATCTTATTGAGAAGCTGAAATGCATTTGTACAACCCCTTATTAAAAGGTGCAACATTTGTTCTGTCATTTTATGTTGAGTTTTGCTTCAGGGGGGAATCAACTGCTCTTGTTATACTTTAGCTCACGTATTACTAAACTGTGTTATTTGACAGCTGAAAACAGTTAAAAGCTTTGGATTCTAATTTATATTTGTACAACTTTGTGCACTGCTTGTTTCTCGGTACGAGACGGGAAATATAATTTGTAATTTGTTGTGTGTACATATGCAATTTTGTGCCTGTGCAGTCAGAAATTATTTCCCCCCGCTCTTCCTCTGTATGGTACTGATTCCAATAAGTCTCTCTAATCTTCGCCCCAGCCCTGAGAGAAGAAATTCATCTCTCTTCTGTTTTTCTTCCTCAACTGCTTTCATGTCTAGAGGGTTGATTGAAAAGTGAAAAATGTATCCGTGCGCACGTAAACTCTGTTGGTTTGCATATTTTTCATAAAAGCCACCACGTTCCTTCTCCTCATTTGCAATAAACAGGATGACCAAACAGAAAGAGCTCTTACTGTAAACTGTATGTGCCAATTCGTCACTTCCTGTTTTTTCTAATGCATCAGAAGGGCCAGTTTTCCAGCTGCTGGTTGGGAAGTCGAGGTGCACCTGACACTGTGGTGAACATGCTATCATCAGGCCTTTACCACCTCCAGCTGCTCCGCTCTGCAGCCAGCGTGCGCAGGTCGAGCAGTGATGCAGAGTGAGCACGGCTCGTCACAAGTCTTTATTTCCCTCACGGCCAAATCGGTCCCGAGCATGCCACAACACATTTGTTCAAATGGGTCATGTAGAGCAAAAACACTGTGTCACATTTTTTTTTTTTTTTTTACAACATTAGATATGGCTGTGGCAAGGCTGGATCATCCTGATGGTTGAGGATGTAAATATCACCTCAGCTGACGAGTGTTTTTCTGTCAGGGATACTGACACATGGGACCAAATAAGAGCGTGACACTGTCAGCTACAGGGATCGATGTACCGGTTAAACTGAAAACATTTTTTTGCATTTTGTATTGTGCAGGAAAGGTGTATGACATCAGATTTCTCACACAATTTGTTGCTAATCACATTTTTAAATCAACATGTGAAGAATTATACTGTGATATTATATGATTGATTTATCGTGGGGGTCCATGTAATTTAGCTGCTTATAATTTTTCAGTTCATCCTAATTTATTGCATTCCTCATATTTTAAATCTGTTTGTATGTGTATTGATATCGCTTTATATTAATGCATACAATATTTTCTATTAAATTGTGTACAGTTTTTTTTGTTAATATTGCTATTTTCCATCTTTACTCATATAAGAATTGATTGCTTTACCTGGATGGAAAAAGACATAAGGGGTTGCTACTAAATGTATTTCACAAATCACATGTTCACTGAAACTACATAGCCTGAATCAATTTACTGTGGGTTAACAAAAAAATGTAACATATGAAAAGTATCAATTGTATACATAATGATATACATAATATTATTCTTGGCCATTCTTTTTCTCTTTTTGTGGCCCTTTTCTTTGAAATAATCCCCGAAATTTTTACACCATACGAACAGAAAACGACACAAAAACAAATAATTGTACAGGTTGTGTAAATAGTGAATATTGGGGGAACATTTACCTTGTTTTTTTCTTTTGTTGTTTTTTTTTGTATGGAAACGATCAAAGTAATCTCAATAACAAAATTAACCACGTCATGACAAAATTGCAAAAAACATCATTAAGGTACTTCTAATAAGGATAATATTGATATCTACAATTATAAGTGCTCAAATAAGACTATTCTTTCTCTTTGTACATGATGAACAAAATGAAGTGTTGAGTATTAATAATAAAAAACTATAAGTTTCACGCAAATGGCACTGAGTCTTTTTAAGGTTTTTTTGTGTTTATGTCTGAATTCACACACACACAAACAAACACACACATACACACACACACACATCCTGTTGACTCTGGCTGTTTCATATTGCTGGTGTATTTATGCAACATTTCCCAAAGGAAAGATTTATATGATACATATTAAAATGTATGACAACGATTCATGTAATATCTAATATTAGCATTGCATTAGAGGCTCTGAGGCAGTCACACCGTTGCTGTTTTAAAAAATGTTGTGAAATGGAATTACATAGGCATAAAACTAGTTGGTGACATAAGACAGAGATGGGGATATGGGATGAAATAAATACCTGCATACTATTACGTTGGGGACACATGAAAAATGTTGTGGATATTATTTACAGAAAAACAAAAGGGAAATTTAGCAAAATATGTATCTTTTTGCTGATTCAGCATCCTTACAGTTTCAGATAGATCTTCAGATCTACTCGTCTGGTGGCCACTTGCTCTGTCACTCTCACGGTTCCTTATTTTTGTCTGAAACACGTCCCTCAGCCTCTTTAACCTGGCTAACTGACCTCAGCTGTTAGCAGCAGTTAGCCGTTAGCAGCAGTTAGCTGTTAGCTCTACTTAGCTCTACCATTCGTAAATCCCTGAGAGTCAAAGCAGCACAGCTGGAGGATATCAGAACGAAAAAACATTTTCCTTTAAATCAAAAGTGTCCTAGCTAATCTTGTGTTTGTAGCCTTAAGCAACTTATTATGGCAGTTTGTAGCAACTTAAGTCGCACGTTGCCAGATCAGCTAGCAAAGTGGGAATGACAGAGGGGCCATTCTTGTTATTACAAGTCCGTGTCACATCGACATTATTTTTGACCTGTTATTTTTTGCTTAAAGTAGTTCTGTCATGTTGCTTAAAACAATGTAGAAATTGTAATAGCAGGGGACATGAACACCAGTGTCCTAGGTCATAGTTTAGGAGTTGATTGACGCAACAACTTCCATGTCCACCCGTCGTCTTTGCGTTCATTTACAATACGTTGCTTCATAATTACTCCGGCCACAAGAGGTCACTGCCTAACAACAAACGTCAGGAGAGAACACAAACATACGTGCCTCCTGGCTCCCAGCTACACCGGTTATCTCTTAATTTAAAGTCCATTACTTTTGAAATGTATCGCAGTGAATGAACAGCCTGATTTATGCTCCTCTTGTGCATGGCTCTCACGTCCCCCTGCCCACTGTTGTGGACAGAGAGACTGTCTGGCTCTGTACCTCCTTTCCTTCTGAGAACACACACACTTACATGATCTGAAACACTTCATTGGGTCCTTTTCTCTCTTTCTTGCTTTTTTTTTTTTCACAGGCTCAAATGCATGATCTCTCTGTCACACACAAGCTGTCTCTCTCGCTCTCTCAAGCAGGAATTCCTGGGAGAGGGGGAGAGCGGAGGGCCATATGGTGACTGTATGGTGGAATGGTTGGGTCTGGGTCTGCCCCCTCAACAACCCACACTGCTGCTGGCGCTCCACACAGCCTCGTCTGATGCCGTCCAGCCCCCTCAGGGTTCTCCCAGGCTGCTCTCTCAGGATGCTCTGTCCTCTCCCCCCGTACCATCGCTGCCCCTGCTGGACCGTACGGCAGCATAGTAGACCTGCCTGAGACCTGTTGTCAAATTTAAAAAATGGCTTTAGAGTGAAATATTTCCGCTCACACTATAATGATTTTATTTATCCTAGAGAGATCAACAGTGAGGTTGAAGATGTCTTTCACAATGCATAATAATTATCTGAGGTCAGGGAAGCGGGACAGATTGAAAAATGTGGTTGATGGAAGTAAATGAAGAAAACCCTCCCCTGTCTCAGCAATTGCCATCAAACTGACATTGAGAAGGGCATTTATCTTCCAGCAGCAGTCTCCAATGCTGTTCATTGCCAATAGTGTAATATTGTGCTTGTACTGAGCAGGTCCCTTGTGGAAATGCATTTAAATGCGTGAATAATAATCTGGAGGATGCAGGCAAAACATCCTAGAGCAAATCAAAGCTGAAATTGTGTATTTAGCTCGACTACTAATGTCTGGAGTGCATCTAAAACATTTCATGTCTTCCATGTAGTACACTCACAAACACCAGCTCCTAGCCCAATTTGAATTATGATGCTATATGAAGATGGAAGCCAGGTTTATTATCGAGGTGTGTGTGATAAACTGTGATTACTTCACACATTATAAAAAACACCTCACATCCAAAAAACATAACGGTGTAGTTTTTTCACTGATGCACTAAGAACTGTAAAGTCTACCAATTTACAATTTTTATAGTATAAAATATATATATGTAATGTATATGCTAAAAAATAATTAATTATTTTAGTCACTTTTCAATTTTGGCAGCCCACTGTACAACAAGACACCCTCAATACAGATTATAGCTCTTCCTGTGATCAATGTTTTCTTATGTATTTACTGCTGATTCCTAATGCAACGGACGTGTGTGTGCGCAGTGTGTTTGAACTACAGTACAAGGAGTGTATTTGCGCTATGTCCACTGTTACACAATCTGTGATCTGGACGAAAAACTGCTCTTTCAACACTCCTATCTCTGAATTCATGCTGCTAGTGTGGTGACAACATATTGGGATTAGAGGGAAGCTTAAAGAATAACCTACTGAGAGGTATAGAGAAGGAGAAAGGTTTTTCAGAAAGAGAACCAGAGTGGTGCATTTCGCAGCTCAGACTCATCATTTCAGGTGTGCCTCCTGAAATAGTGAAAATGGAATAAAGTGGCTGGACTGTCTCCCCGGCAGACTCTCACCTGCACTCCCCACAGACCACAGCTAGGAAACAGTGTCTCCCAGGGAAAGCTGGAAGTTCAGAGACATGATGGGAAACTTGCTGACAAGAGCAAACTAGGCTAACACAGCCAGGCTCTGCGGCGTGAACAACTAACTAACTTAGCGTCCGCTCTGTGTGCTGAACACTGACCTCGTCTCACCTCTATACCTGCGCTCAGCAGCCCGCCTGTCCCCCACCCAGCTATGATGACACCCACCTCCTCATCCATCATTCCTGCAACCACAACC
>JAOWBC010000458.1:19481696-19500472 GCA_028566105.1 Hypoplectrus providencianus
CACTAACGTGCACTAACATGTATGTGCAGCCGGACTGACTACAAACAAAACAGACAAGCTCATATTAAAATAACCTGTGAGATGTGTGAGTTTGATTTTATTTATTGCTCAGTGCGCCATTACTCCTGTATCTTTATATGGTCAACAGTTTTTTATTATTTTTTAATGTTCTGATGTCATATACCTCCACCTCAAAATAACATTGACAATATTTCTTAGGCATTAAACGTTGTTGTAGCACTATATGTAAAGATTATAAGAATAACCTAATTGATATATTATTGAATGGTTGATTTAAATATATTTTCCAGTGTCAGTGCAGGCAGTCTTGCTTAGAAATTCCCAAATCTCCACAAATAAATAATAAATAGAATATCAAGTGACTGGATAATGCCAGTCATGACACTGGATTCTGCCAGGGGCCTAAAGTATTTTCAGTACTACATCGGTATTTTGATCTCAACTAGATACCTCGTGACACTATCACAGTGGCAATAAACACCTGGAAAGCACCCAAAACCACTTCTGAGGGAGTTGCTGCTACAGTAGCTGTGATGAAACACACACACACACACACACGCGCGCACACACACAACCTGAAAACAATGACAGCCACACACTATCAGGTAAACATATGAGCAAACTGACAGATTTACGTCTGTAAGACTGTGCGTACATGATTGTGTGTGGTGTGCGTTCAGTGTGTTGAAAACCGTTTCTTTCTTCACAACCGTGTGCTTTGAGCCTCCTCTGTAGAAGATTTTGTGACCTTGTCCGTGATGGAGAGAGTCTGTGTGTATCCCAGCAGGCGTTCCTGTTGATTGGATAGGCCTGGCTGGCTGACTTGCTGGCCCAGAGTATCAATGCCCTTTATCTCAGCTCTCAGCTCTTCCACTTAGGAGCAATACAAACACACAACTGCTTGCAAGTGATTCATGGATGAAGATTTGGTACCGGCGGAAAAAAAAAAGAAAAACAAACAGTGTCTGCATGAAATCGCACATGTAAAAAGCAAGTGTAGATACGTAGCCTAAAAATTATCCACAGTTAAGGCTCTGTGATGCAGTTGCTATGGCAACTATGATAGAAATAGACGTGTATCTGCAAGGGAATGAAATGTATTGAACTGTTGTTTAGAAACTGAGAGATTTTACTCTTGTGATTGGCAGGGTAAGTGAGAGACTGCATACATGTCTGTTCTAACTATGTGCATTTAAAACTGCATTTGTGCATATGTGTTGTCATATTGTGTGCTTTCTTTGTATTATCGTATGTCGTGGTAAATGTGTGTGTGAGTGCTTGTGTGTGTGCACGTATGACACACTGCAGTACATTAAAAGTGCAGCACCATGGATGGGGGGCATAGGCCACATCATTATGATGGTAGGAGAGTGTGAGTGGGTCTGCACTGCACTCACTGGCCCTGTGTGAGAGCAGATAAGCTCAGGCAGAGACAACACAATAAATTTAATGGGAAAAGGATTCTGTTTGTAACACCTCCATTGTTGTTCTGGCCATGATGATGTTCCGAATGTGTCGTGTCAAACATTAACCAATGGCTGGATATTATGGTAATGATTTAAGTGGCTTTTCTTTGTGAAAAAAACAAACAATATAGCTGCACTGTGTGCCTGTATTTGAGCATTAAGAGACCACAACTGAATAAGCTTTATCCATTGCACTGCAATCTTCCTCTAATGCGGACGTACCTATTTGCTCACAAATTGTCTTTTATCTCTTATTGACTTATTCATTTCAGACATAACCTACCATTCCATTCAGCCCTCTCTCCTCTCCATATTGTCTTTGTACCCTGGTGCCTTCATTAGACTCCCCTAATTCATTTTCACAGGAGATGAAATAAGAACAAAGGAGCTGTGATAAAACCCAGAGCCCAGACATGCAAAAATTGCATTTGCAATATGAGCATAATGTTAGATTTTATGGCATAAATAGGTGAAAAGCAGTGGAATAGCAAAAGCTTGAGAGAGGGAGGGGAGGTGGAGGGATGTGATGGAGAGAGATGAGGGAGGGGGTGCAGGAATATGAGTGTGTATGCATTTTCAAGGCGGTCTTTCTGTTGCAAGAAAAAAACAGTAGTCTAACAGGAAAACGAATAGGTCGAGCTACTGATGAAGGCATGCAAATGCATTTTAGTGACGGAAACTGACGTTTGAGATGTTCATGTGTTAGTGGAGGCTTGCGAGATGGCAATGTGTTTAATTTTAGTTCGAGATAGGTGGAATCACCTCAGCGGTGTGTGAAAGAGGGAGAGAGGCGAGGGAACAAGAGGGGAGGGGGCGGGGGTGTATGGACCTCACTGGCTACGGGACCTACAGGCACCCCGATTGTGCTCTGCTCTCATCATTTTTGGAGGTGAGGACAAAAGAAAAAAGGGGAAATCGGAAGAAAGGCCCGGGATCTGAGTGTCGTGACGGGCCCCCCGACTTCGCCGCCGCTGGTCGGGGTTGTCTGGACTCAAAAAGGGTGAGGGGAAAGCGGCGGAGCAGTCGACTCGAGACTGGGGTTTCCTGCCACAGCAGCGGGATTGTCACAAAACAGCCTTTCACTCTTCGAGGGGCCTTGTATTGCTACGTTTTCAGGTATGCATTGAGAGTATGTTAGCTAGCCCGCCTGTGACTGACTTGCCTCTCCCTGGCAAACATTAGCTCTGTTTATTGAAGGAGAATGTCAGGCTGCGTGATGATCATTTTCTGATGCAGTACCCACACCGGGTCTCTTGCCAGTATACGTTATTTATGCTAGCTAACCCATTTACTCACAGCCCCACTGAATTTCTGAGGGGGGAAACATCTGCACCTAATCACCTCTCTTTTGTAGCTAAACGCTGCCTGGCTACCCCGTGCTTTTTAGCCTGCTACAACTATCGTTTTTGCGCAAATGCTCGTAATAATGTAATAAACCTAAATTAGCTGGCTTGCTAGGGAGCTAACTAGTGGTTGTAGCTTAGCTAGCTCCCAACATATGCGGCTTCATCGCATATTTAATTATGTGAGGTAGCTAAGGCTAACATTACAAAGCTAAAAGAAGCAGCACTACAAAGCTAATTGCAATGCGTATACCTTGTTTTTGGCTAATGTAGCTACTCAGGCTATTTTACAAAAGCCAGTGTTGTGGTAATGACAATATGAGAAGACAAACCATCAGAATAGAACAGCTGGCGTTTTATCGTTATCTGCAGAAAAACACCATTGCGTATGCTTTTATCAATTAGGCAGCTGTGCAATTGATTGACTTGCTGACAGACTGCATTGAGCCAGTTTTTATTAATGCTGCACTGTTCTGTGTATTGTTAATGCCGCTGCCTGGTCGTGCAGTGAGCTGCTGTGATTAATTAGTAATCAAGGTAGGGGCTAATAGACAGATGGTGATCAATAGTGTCCTTCTAACTTTTCCAATTCAACACTGCATCAGCCACTAGCTTTGACCCTTAGATGTGACACCTGGACACAGACCCTTTTGCGGGTTGTTTGGCTCAAATAGATGTTGACCAGTTTGTTTTGTAGCCCTCCTGGTCCTTCTGTTTATGCTTTTTCCTGCTCATCACCTTCTCATTGGTTAAAAGGCAGCATGTTTTGTGAAGAGATGTACACACAAATGTTGAGATTGATAAATAACCCATAGACTGTTTATTATAATCATACAATGAGGGCTTGCTATGTGTGGCTAGGTGCAAGTTGACACTTCTATGACAAAAGTCATCCATACTTGTGTCAGGCCCACCAACCATTATACAGTATATTTGAGGGAGACAATAGAGGCTCGTGTCACACACTGCAATTATGGGTACTGACCTCAGAAAGATGGCGTCATGCCTTTTAATTATCACCCATAATCATTAAAGCCCATTAAAAGAAGTTAAATACACTGGCGTTAATGGTCTTTAGTCTCATTTTAAAGAGGTGGACTGCTTCTGTTTTGGCTTCATGGGGATTGTTTGTTTACATGTGAAGTCGTGTTTGTGACCTTGTCTATGTTACTTTGTTGCCTTAATTGCATGCTGCCGCTAACCCACTTTTCTTTCCACCAACTGTGTTTATCACTCAGAAGAGACAGCTTAGGCATGTATTGTTAAAGCTCCTGCCACAGTAAAGGCTAAACACCCAGTGCATAATAAGACTGAGTGTTGTTATGAGGCCAGCGGGCATTTTTTTTTTTAAAGTTAAATGTATAGTGAGTGCAACAAGGAAGCAATGCTAACACTATTGTTGTGTTGGTGAATGTGTTTTTGATGGAACTGTGTGATTTTAGTCATAAAAATTGGTCTTTATAGCAGAAATGGTGTTATCTGATGTTATTATTTAATAATCTGGGAGTTTCTTTTCCTCAAAACTAATTTGATTCTTTTTTCATGGCTATATACTTATTTACAACAGAAATAGTTGATATGCAATTGTTGAATCAAATAGGTGACTAACTGAATGCAAAATAAACTAGAAAAAATAGTGTACTTGCTTTTGTATGATCACAGTATGCTACTCTTCACAGCAACAGAGCTGTTGCAAAAGGTATAGTTATAATTTGCCTTTATACTTTTTGCGTGCTAACGTTTTTGATACATCTTTTTTATTTGCAGAGTTGTGAAGGCTTCTGGTCAGCAGCTGCTGGAAAATGAACTTTTCTGCATGGAAATACTGAAGAGAAAACAGAAAACAGGAGCTTGAATTGACTGAACTTGAAGTGGAATAAATGGATTACCCTCCTTTTGGAAAATTGTTGCCATGGAACTAGGTAGACTTAAATGATGGTTGACAGAAAGAAACAAAGGTAAGAAAGCTACATGCTGAAGATACCGGAGAGCACCAAGAAGGATCTGAAAGAACAATTACTAAATAGGGACCAAAGACTTCTCCAGTCCGAACAAATGCATGCAGTTACAAAAACTACAAAAGAAAACAGTGTTTGAAAGGGAATGACCAAGAAAAAGAACATCTCAAAAAGTATAACACTCTGCGTCCAAGAACTGATGAGAATATCAATGGAGTGTTCGCCTCTGGAAGTGTTTAGCGAGGGTCTGTATTCAGACCTCTTGATTCCAGTTACTGCAGTTTTGCTCTCACACAGGTGTGAGTCAGGTTCTGGCAAACATAGTGACGAACTGAAGGATTGTTGTGACAGAACACATTCTCAATGGTTTTATTGAGATTTTTTTTTTGCACAAGATGCTATTGGACCACAACCCAATTCACTCCTAACATAGCTCAGTTTGCTTGAGCTGTTAATATAGCAGTGTGTATACATGTAAAGACATTTGAAGTCTCACATGGTGGTGTGTCAGACGTTGATGACATCACTGCCTGCTCAGTGCCAAACTGCTTCAGCTTCACAGGAATGACTGCACAGTTTTAACTCTTGTATTTTCTGCAGTTGAAACCTGCTTCACTGCATTTTTTTCTTTTTAGTTTTTTTTTATTCCATTTTTAAGACCCAGCTCTAAAGTGAAAAAAAAAAAAAGAAATCATCGCATTGAAGAAGACTTTGACCATTTGGCCTTTTCATATATTGATAAAATCATCCCCTGTAAACTCCTTCTACCCACTTTCTGCAACAAAAAAGTGATTATAACATCTGCGATATATATATATATTCCTCAGCTTGAACTCTTTCAAAGCATTTCCTTGTTTTACTGCCAGGCCATAGACTTGCTCTTTGTCATTTATGGTTACTGCCGTAAGCCTTCCAGTTTCTGATCAGAAGCATTCCCTGGTATAGACACTGACAGATATTTCCGTTTTTAATCCAATCTTGGAACAACAATGCAGAATTTTTCTAACAGCCCAGCTCCCCCTTCTCTCCCCCCGGGGTTCAGTGGAAGGGGTGGAGGGGGAACTCCGTATCCCCCTCAGCCAGCAGACCAGATCTCCCCAAGGATGACAGATGATTACGCAGGGATGCAACAGCAGAGCCTGCATAGAGGCCATCACCACCCGAGTCAAGCCAGCCACATGCTTGCTTACAGCGCTAGAAACAGAGGGGCTGTGGAGGCACCACCA
Organism: Hypoplectrus providencianus; assembly: GCA_028566105.1. NCBI lineage: Eukaryota > Metazoa > Chordata > Actinopteri > Perciformes > Serranidae > Hypoplectrus > Hypoplectrus providencianus. The sequence goes on from JAOWBC010000458.1 coordinate 19,487,711, forward strand.
ACACAGGGTAACATTCACAGCGGCAACTCTAACAACCCATACAGGAAGGATGCAATGGATTATTATTTTTCCATGGGTGGAAAAGACAGGCACAGAAGAGGAGGCATGGCTTATGGGACAGGATTTGGGTATGCCAATATTGATGGACATTTACCTCACCAGTACAGGCATGCTGGATCTGGCTCTGCACCAGCATCTGGCCTGATGTCGCCGTATCCAGTAGACTATGGCTCCAGTGCTGGTTCAGGTGCTGGTGCTGGTGCTGGAGCATTCTCTCCTTCTCACCAGTACAATATGAGTCAGAATGCTGCAATGCAGTCAGTGCCAGGTTCTCAGATGCAGCACCGCCAGCTTGGACAAACCTTCCCGACTGTCCACCATGGACAGCAGCATAGAAGCTATCCACACTCTGGGCACAGAATGACCCCTCAGTACCCGCACTACTCACCACAGGGTGGACCGTCCACAGGGTCATCAGGAATGTACAGCCCCCCTCCACAGAGGTATCTCGATGGGGCTGCTAGCACGGGGTTCGATCCCAAAGTCAACAGTTCTCCTAGTGTCAACTCCAGTTCAAACTCAGTCTCCAGTTCAGTTGCTGCTAACAATGTGGGCCCAATGGAGAATGTTCAACAGAGTTACCATGCTTCAAATTATCCTGGATATTCCCCACAGACACTTTCACTTCACAAGCAAGCCACACTACAGCACCGCAACTCACAGCACAATTTAGGGGTAGGTTATGACAACTCTCTCAAGATGCAGCACCAGGGCCCCACTCCAGGCTCTGTATATGCTAAACATCTGCAAGCATCCAATCCCAGTATACCTCAAGCAGCATCTCAAGAAATAGCCAAATCCCCAATGCATCCCAATGCCCAACAAACCCAAATTAACCAAAATTTTAGTCCCATATCAAACCCCTCACCAGCTGCCTCTGCAGTGCATTCCCCAAGTTGTAGCTCTTCTCCTTCCCCTTTGATGGGTGTCTCAGAGGTACATGGAAACCCCTCAGGTCACGGTCCCTCACATCCTCCAACATCAAACCCCCGTAGCAGCCATGGTCAAGGCCGATTACTGCAGACCATGCCACAGTTAAGTCCTACACCCAACTCAAATAGCAGCATCAGTAGTTGTGGTAGCAGTGGCAGTCATAAAGCTCACAACATGAGCGCAGTTGGAGGGAGCAGTCATACTCCGACAGGCCGCAACAAATTGGGTCCAGTCACAGGAATCGGGGGACGGGAGGATGGCCCCTCTATTTATTCATCTTCCCCCCTTGACAAAATGCAGGATGCTGGCCTGAATAGTCTAAATGCCTTGAGCTCGCAAGTAGCCAATTTACCAAACACAGTACAACACATGCTCCTCACCGACTCGGTGCTTTCACAGAAGAAGGGGAAAGATGCAGGGCAGATACAACAGTCAACACAAGGCATGCCCCCATCGCAACCAAGAAGTCGAAATGCAAGTGCAGCCTCAAGCACTAGCACGGTTAAAGATGGAAGTGCACTGGGTATTGGCGATGGTGCCAGTTTAGATGCCGGTGCTGATGAAGACTCCTCAGTTGGGGGCTCATCGGGGACCAAGGTTGAGCGTGAGGAGCAGTTTTCAGAAGGGGAACATATAAGAGTGAGGCAGATAAGCGGTGCCAGTAGTGGATCTGAACCCACTAGCTATCACCCTCCCTCTCAGATTCAAACAGTTAAGTCAGTCACCTCTGACTTGCCGTTAAAAGAACCAAATGTTTCAGAAACAAAAGCAAATGATGCTCACATTCCCTCTTCATCTCCATCTCCATCGTTTGGATGTCAGTCAGAGACTGGCCAAACTTCACATTCAACACCTCCAGTTTCCTCATCCCCGTCATCCACCTCCTCCAGTGTTCCTCCACAGCAGCCAAATTGTGTCTCAGAGCCTGGTGTAACATATAATGACAGAGTTGGCCATAGGAGGACAGCAGAAATAAAAAATGAAGTAATCAAAAATGAGAGTGAAGGAACAGTTGACAAAACAGAGAAAGGCGGTAGCCAAATGCAGCGAGATAGAGACATCAATTCACAAAATTGTCAGGACAAAGAAAACAGGTTGCACACTGCATCGAGATTACACAATAATGAGAGGGAAGAAAAGCACACATCTGAGGAACAGCAGAGTGCCAGTGGTGTTGGTGTGATTGTTTCAGCTCGGTCTGAAGGAAGTCACATTGAAAAAAGCAAGCATCCCCAAGACAACTGTATAGAAGAGAAACACTCATTCTTAAGAGAGTCAAGCAGTCATAATGGGGAGGAAGGTGTAGATCTGACTTTGTATTCCTCTATTCACCAGAAATCAAATTTTGGACGGCCTCAAAATCCTCCCCAGTCTGGACCACATAAATATGGCTACCCTGAATCAACATATGGCTCAGATTTGTCAATGAAAAACAGAGGGAGGGCTGGCCCAGCGGGTGTAATGGAATCAAATTCCAGATACTTAGGGTACCAACAGTCACAAGCTGGTTATGGCCCTGTGCATCCCAAGTATGCTGGTTCTGTAGCAGAGGCTTTGGTGAAGAGAGGGCAAGGAGCAGGGGCTAAAGGTCATGAGGATAGTTCACAGCAGTTTCCAAGCCTTTTACAAGAAGTGCTTCAAGGTTACAACTTAGATAGACGCTATGGCAGACCAGAGCAGGCATTTCCTGCACATCTTCAGCAACAGTTTCAAACAAGACACCCATACAGCATAACTGAGTCTTCAGGTCATTCTGGACAAATGTGCAGCTCTGGAAAACCACCACATCCAAACCAGAGGCAAGGGAGTGAGCCTGATTTCACTTCAGATGCTCAGCCCTCAGTGAAGTCAGAAGGATCCATCACTAAGATTTTACAAAATGCTGAGAAAACTGAAGTGGGTGTGTCCCAGAGCCATTTAACACAGGCCACGGAGCCTCAGCAACCCCCAACAAAACACATAAACTTAGCTGACTACTCTCTACCACAGAGAAAAGCGTTATCTAATGTGTCCACTCCATCCTCTGCTGTGCAGGAGCTCCTTTTGCAAGAGCCAGAGCCGCTCACAGGCAGCATTGGTCAAACAGAGTCTCAAAAATCATCAGGCTCCATATTAGCCCCATCAGAGCGGCGCTCTGTCATCTGTGATGTGTCGCCAAACCGACGCAGTACACCAGAGAGGGACAGGGAAAGTGACAGAGAGAGAGAGCGGGAGAAAAGTCAGAGTGGAGCCTCTGTGATTCAACAGCCATTTTCCTCTCCAGCAGCAGCCAATGATCTGAGTAAAAAGGATATTGGAGAGAAACAAGTGGTAAAAATGGAAACGGCAACAAAAGAGGCAGGCCCAGACGCTGCAAATTTACAAACTGATCATCATGCGAGTGGTGGAGCCAATGAGGCCGATATAGAGTATCATTCCAAGTCTGTTCATTCATCTGTTGTAATGAATGCTGACCCCTATAGGCGAGGTAATGTTGATATCTTGCCTCCCCATTCTTTGAGCGCTAACCCTTTATCTTCACCTTCAAGGCATCAGTCCTATCTTCATGGTGTTGATTTGTCAACTGGCAGTGGCAGCAGTTTTCCTGGATATCGATTCGGAGATACAAGAGAAGGGAATTTGATGCCACGCAGTACCCCCCATTTCCCCCCTCACCATCCATACCACAATCTGTCCCCACAGACTCCATCCACAAATAAGCTTCAAATGTATCCCCACCCTCGTGCCCCCCCTCATCACCCCCATGATATGACTGATTGGGTAAAAGCAATGAACAGGCCACCAAAAGAGATGATGCTGCAGCCTGGTTCTTCTCCAGGAAGACATAAGGTCAACCAATCAGAACAGAGACAAAGAATGATCCCACAAACTGACCTCCCCGGTGAACCAACCAAAACGTCACTGCATCATCAAAGCGCTTTCTTTGATTTGAAAATGTGGGAGTCAACACACTCTGGAAGAGAGGGCGCTAGAATGATGGAGGGAGACTCCTTCTACAGAACACAACCACCTCCTCCTCCTCCGCTTCCTCCCCCTCCTCCTCCCGCTCCTGCTCCCGTAGCTTCACTCATCTCTGTTCCTCCACAAATGACTCATGGCCAAAACACTGCTGAACCTGAGGTCTCCAGAGGAGCCACGGAGGAAGCCAAACATCCCTGCCCACCTCCTCCACCCAGCTCTGCTAAGCCTCCTGCTGACGTGAACTCCCCTCAGCCGCAGGTGCAGCGTCAGAGTAAAGCCGGGGGTTCTGGAGACACAAATCCACTAATATTGCGAAGGAGAGTTCGTTCTTTTATCTCTCCCATTCCCGCCAAAAGGCAACTCCAGGCTGCCACAAATTCACATCACTCCCCAGGGGCTCAGTCTGAGTCTAGCCACCACAATGAAGATGACTCATCTAGTTCAGACATCCCATGTCCTAGGCTCTCTTCCCCTCTTCCTGGAGAAAATACCTATTCACAACCTCTATCTCCATCAAGTAGCAACACCAAGGCTTTGCCTTCCAGGAAAGGGCGAGGATTGAAACTGGAGGCAATAGTGCAGAAAATCACACCAAATATTAAAAAGCCAGCGGGCCATGTTGATGATGAGTCAAATCATTACCCAGGCTTCTCTCACTCAGAAATACCACCGTTTAATGATTCACAGGACCAAGACTTGACATATTTCCCTAGGGTCGCAGGAGGGGATGATAGCTACATGGATGAAAGTCACTCATTAAACGACATGATTCCCTTTAGAGGAGTTGACGAGACTGGGCCTTTACCTCCGTCTGCCTACCCGTGTGATCCACACCAGTCATCTCAGACTATAAAACAAGACTTTGACTTTGGATTAGGAGCTGCTGTGGCATCAGCATCCGGTGACAAGGAGGATTTTGCTTTGCTGGGACCTTTACCCCCTCCTCCACCTCTTCCTCGCCCAGTCCAGGGTTCCCCACCTCCATCTTCATCTGCCTTGTCAGACATTCAGCATTTCACCAACACCTACCAGCAGCTTGAGACAAGAAGGGGAGAGCAGTCTGCTGCTAACCTTCTTCGACAGAAACTTCAAGAAACTGGCATGGGATTTGATGATTATCCTGGCAGTGACTACTATGGAGCCACCCCACCCCACCATAGTCAGGCTCAAGGACACATGCTGAATCGGCAACATCAGATGACTTCTGGAAGGTCCAGTCTGTCGCCACAAGATTCAAAGCTGGCGGAGAGTTCTGTGCCTAAAGGCTATTTCCCATCTGGCAAGAAGAAGGGTAGGCCCGTAGGGAGTGTGAATAAACAAAAACGTGCCCAAAACCAAGGCCAAACACAAGGGCAGGGCCAGCCTCAAGCTCAGGCTCAGGCTCAGGCTCAGAGCACAGCTCCGAGTGCTCCTCCAGCCCCACCCGCTCCAGCTCCAGCTGCTGCCACAACCCCACCGTTGGTGCAAACAACCAGCATCACACCACCCCCTTCAGCACCTCCTCTGACTGACAGTAAAAGCACTCCCCCGCTGACCCCACCTATTTTAACCCAGGTAGTGAAAGTGGACGTTGAGAGCGAAGACACACAGCCAGAGATCCAAGTGAAGCCTGTGCGAAGGAGACGCAGAGGCATGAAAGATGAAAATGAGCCACTGGAAGCAAGAGGACGGCAGAGGAGGAGAAGGAGAGGAGCGGCACCGACAGCACCACCAGTGGCCAAAGACGACCCAGATACACCTTTAGGGGCAGGAGGGAGCCCTGGCACAAATAGAGCATTTGTGGATCCAAACAGAAAAGGCCCGTTTGTTCCACACATACATGTGGAGAACAAAATACCAGAGATTGGGGCAGTGTGCACCATTGTAAATGCCGAGGAGGAGAAGATGAAAGGAGAGCGTAGTGCAGTCGGAGCGAAAGCAGGCGGGAGTGGAATTGATTCTCTCCTGACCTCAGCTCTTTCCTCCCAGTTATCTAGGAGAGACAGAGAATCAGAGAAAAGGGAGACAGACGAGGTGGAAACTACTCTTCAGTCAGGAAAAGCGCTCCCTTCATCTGGCTTTGTTGTTTCAGGCCCCGTGATTACAGAGACCAATCACTCTGGCCGCCTGCTCTGCTGCCTGTGTCAGAAATGGGCGAATTACAAACACCTTGGAGATCTCTACGGGCCTTTCTATCCAGCTGAATATGCTGCAAAGCTCCCCAAGAACCAGCCCCAGATCCGACAATGTCAACCGACCACAGGCACCAACAAAATGGGACCAAATTCAGACGCAAGCTCAAATGCTTTGAGCACCATCCAAGAAACACAAACACAAGATGCTCAGTTTACCAAGCCCCCAGCTGAGAGCGACTATGCCACCAGCCTAGATTCAAACCCAGTACCTCTCATTACTACAGTCAGAACTGCCCCCACAGCTGGTAGAGAGGAAATGATGATGCACATGACTGGCAAGTTCAGTAACACCGCCTCCTCTTCCTCTTCCTCCTCCTCCTCCTCCTACACTAGCAAAACAACATCTCTAACCTGGGATATGAATCTAGATATCCGGCCTATTCCCAAGCTGAAGAGAGAGCCAGACCTTGAGATAGACCAGCCCCAAATCCAGCAACCACCGCAGCAGCAGCCAACAGACGAAGCTCAACAACGACCTCAACACAGAAAGCTGACCTCACACCCACGCTTCAAGAGGAGGCACAAATCTAGTGAGGACTCCCCCAGGATGGTGCCATCCAACAGTAAGGCATCCCTGCCATTCCAGCCCCCTCCGCCTGCCCTGGACTCCCTGGGGCCCTTGGCACAACTCGCCCAGCTGCCTCAGATGCCATTGGACCCAGAGGAGCTGTGGGTCCATGAAGGATGTATAGTGTGGACCAGTGGCATCTATCTTGTCAATGGGAGACTGTATGGCCTGCAGGAGGCACTAGATGGTGCCAGAGAAACAGTGAGTGTCCTCTCTGTCTATTTGCACTGTTTGTTTTGGGTCATTTTGGAATTATTACTTATTTCTGTTACTGTTAAACAGACAAAACAAATATTCTGCAATGTGTTGTGCTGGTGTTATGTGTTTATATTGTTTGGGGGTTTTTTTAAACATTTTTTATCATTCTGTCCATCTCTGCTCAGTGTTGCTCTTACTGTGAGATGGTCGGCTCAACCCTGGGCTGCTACAGCAAAGGCTGTACACTTCGCTACCACTACCTGTGTGCTATGGAAGCAGGTCAGTAGTTGCATTTAATCAGGGGCGCGGTTAGGGATCTTGGGCCTCATGAAAAGAATCTTTACAGTATTATATTTTTGTTAGGGGCCTGTCTGAGCAATTCTCATTCAAGGGCCCCTAAAACCCTTCTCCTTTTTCACCCCTTTTTGGCGACCCTGCATTAAATACAGCCCCTCTGTTAAAACTAAGTTAACTGAGTTTAGTTTTGTTTAGAGGTGACTGGGTAGGTAACAGGGGGTGTTTGGGAGTTTTTCTTTTCATGAATCTGTAAAACACATCACATAATTTATCAATTACTTTATTAAAAGTTGTTACAGCAATGTTGGATTTAATATCATTTATAACACAGTTATTTTGATAAATGTCATCATTTGCATTTAAGGAATCAATGAAATGGTCAAAAATATCCCGCTAAGAACTCGAGGAACATTGTAGAAGATTCCATGCTGAAATTTGGTTGGGAAAGCTTTTGAAGTTTTGACATTTTCAGTGATTGGTTAGCACAACCTTGTTATCAGTGTTCCTGAGGAAGCCGTTCATCCTCTCAATGCTATAGGTCTGTAGTTTGTGGTTATAGCATTTCAGAACACTGCGATTATCCTAGAGGTCGGAGCGGGTTCTGATGTTATTATTAAATACTGGATGTTTTTTAAGAGCTCTGTGTGGCAGTATCTGTACCAGGCTAATATTCTGTCCCTCTTCCAGATTGCTCTCTGAATGAGGATAACTATTCACTGCGGTGTCCGAAGCACAAGGTAAAGAAGGAGAGGTTGGTCTTCATTTTGTTTTGACCCATTTAAATCCTATCTCCATATTGCTCCTTTCTCCTTCTTACTACTTTTCTTGTGTCTTTCTTTCTCTCTCCTCTTCTTCTTTCTCCTTCACTCAGTTTACCCAGAGCATCCGGCCAGCCAAGTCAGTGTACCTGGAGCAGTCAGAGAGAGGCTGAGAAAAATGCAGAAGAAGAAGACACACAGGAGTCTGGGAGCTGTAAGTTCGGAGCTGTTTTAGTTCACCTGTATTTAAGTGTTAGCAGTAAAGTCCAGACATTTGGGGTGTACCGCAACGCAGAAGTTCCCTCATCCCAAAATATGTTTTTTTACTTTGTTGTATTGAAAAACAGAAAGAAATGCTTTTCAAAATGTGAACTAGTTTGCCAGAACATTTAATCCATATAAAATAATGTAGTCAGTAAAACACAACAGTAATGTGAGGGTTTTTGCAGCCAAATATCTTATAGAAAGCCCCAAAGGTTACAAATAAATTTTCTTCTGGAAAAAAACTATTTTGAGGGAAACTGTTTTCTCATTAATGGACCTTTAGTAAGTGGGCATTAACTTGTTGCCTCAGGGTTGTTTATACCTTTTCTATTCAGATAATTTAATTTTACAAAGAAATAAATAGCCACTCTTTATTGGCCTGTTTCTTAGGAAAAAAAACTCCTGCTCTCTCACTCCTCCTCACCTCACCTTAGTGGCTGTGCTGCTGCCTGTCACTTCCTTTCACTGCCTCCCCCTCAGTTTCAATCAGCCTGTCCTCATGGAAACCAAACTCACAGCACATGGCTCCTTTTCTTTCTCTTTAAGTGAGATCCCGCAGAATGCTAATAATATGAAAGGATTCAGAAACAATTCAACCTTTATCACATTTTGTGGAAATATATTCTTGCATATCATCATTCATATTTACAATCTGTAGGTTACAAGGCAAGATTCAAAGAAGTGAATCAACGAAACCAACACCACTCTGCCAAAAGGGAAAGAGTGATGGGCTAAAGCTCAAGGAATTTCCTATCAGTGTATACCAATGTCTCTGGCAAAAAAAATACATGAAGCCGCTGGCTATGAGCTAAGTTAGCTAGCATGCTAATTCCACCATGCCCTCATGCTGCAGTGCAGACTTGCTGCCTCACTCCCAGCCCAGATGTGACTTTAAAAACGATATAGACTCTTTATATCTACATTACATGTTAGATAAAGTATGTACAGATACAGATTTGAATTTTTGACTTCTGGCAGTCGCCTATCACATGGTGCTGCTGTTTGTTTCCTAAGAATATGCATGAAACCATAACCCCCAGCCCCCCCATGTCCGACCCACCTGCTCCACTAAGGTCCGAGGGATCGTTGGTTCATTCTTTGTGTTAAAATGCATGGCACCTTTTTAAAGATACTAACCTGAATTTGTTGTTTCCCTGTTTCCAGGTTAGTTTGGACAATAGAAGACTGTTTGTGAAGCAGCCCCAAATGTGAAAGGACAGAACTGGCATCTGTGACAGATTACAACAAAAGGGAATGTACAATTTCTCAACGGGAATCAGCATTATTTACATTTAAGACAATGGAGAAGAGAAAACCCTTGCTCTGTACTTAAAAGCAGAAAAAGAAAAAAAACGTGGACATGCAACACAGAGGAATGGAGCTACAAATAAGAAAAAAAAACTACAAAGATTGAAGCAGAATAAAACGAGACGCCAAGACTGATGGAGGAACTAAAGGAACTTTTTCAGTAGAGAACAAAAGAAACAAACTTCCTCTCCAGGCTTACTTTGATTTTCCTCAGACACCCTCAAAGTGTAAAACTCTTGTTTATCATCATCTGTATTATCATTTATCTGTTTTTTTTTTTATTTTAGGTTCTTTTGGTTGCTTTGAAGAGGCATATTGTGAGCAAGTTGGGTGTCAAACCCAAGAAGAAAAGGAGAGAGCTCTGTATTCTCTCACAAGTAGTATTTTATGTTATGCTATTAGGATGACCACAATTATTATTTTAGTCCTCATTATTATTTTGTATCCTCATCAGTATTTACTCATGAAATGAAATGGATGTATCTCACATTTATAATCAGTCAACACATGAATTGGATTTTTTTTTCTTTCATTCCTGGAGAGGGAGGAGCCAGAGTGATGTCTGGAATGTCAGGGTCGAGTTTGCCACAAAGACATTATTGCCTTGGAGAACGGACATCTGTTGCCTTTCAAAAGTCACGTGTGTGAGTGAAAAGTGAGTGTGTGTGCGAGTGTGTGCGCGTGTATGTGAGAATCTGAAAAAATGCCGATATCTGGGTCTTTGATTCCATTTTTGGTCCTTTTGAAAAGTGTTCTTATTTTTCATCACTGGGGTTTTTACGGTACAGATAGTATTCATGAAAAATCCGATGGACACAATCTTATTTTTCAAGTACAAATGTTCGTAATGTGCAAAGAGAAGGACTGAGCCTTGAAAGAGGAAAAGATGACACTATAGACATAAGCTTGTGTCTGCCATCTTTAACCATGCTGACAGGAAAAAGATGGATGGGGCGCTGAAGAGTTTTAATTGTTGTGGAAATGTGTACTGGGTGCACAAGTGCTATGTCCTACATAGGAAGTTACATTTGACTGACGGGTGTCAGTCCCTCGTACAGTGATGAGACCATTTTTTGGAACTGGAAACTTTGGAGAAAGTGTCATATGAGCGGCTGTGATTGGCCATTCGTACTGGCCAATGGAGAGTAAGCCTTACCAAGTACTTCTGAATGGTTTCATTCTTTAGTGACACAGCAGAGATTTGATCGGGGGATGCAAAATCCATTCAAAAGAAGCATTGCCATAAAATTTAAAAGTGAGTCGTACATGGTGTTGTCTTTATCATTTTTTATTGTTATTCTTGTAAAAAAAAAAAAAAAAAAAGTCAAGCTGAGAAGAAGACAGTTACACTATCAAAACCATGCTGTATTAGAAACCTGTCAATATGTATATGAATTATGAATACACTTACAAAATGCTTCAAGTATGCTCCTTTATTTATTTCAGACTTTTTTTCGTCAGTTTTGTTGACATTCATCATTTTGTTCATCTGACATTGTCTTCCACTCTTTTACCCAGTTCTCTGTATCCCTTGTTTTGTTTTTGCATGTCTTCTCTGTCATCTTTCTACAGCAGACACACAAGTTATTCCCATCTCTATTTTGGTCCTTCCCCCTTGTTCCTTTCCACCTTCTCAGTGTGAGCAGAGTGCATAACCCCGTTCTGACTCTTTCAGACTGTCTTCAGAAGACAGGTTGTGAATGCACTCTCTTGAGTCTAAAACTGTTGTACCAGGTCAATTCTGTGTTTCTGTCAATCTCTGTCTGGGGGGGAAAAAAAGGTGTCACACTGTGAAGAATTTGACTGAAAGAAACAAGAGCAGAGTTAGTGTAAAAATAGGAAATCGGAGTGTGGTTTAACTTGGTAAAAGTTGACACAGATGTTAAAATGCTGCAGTTGTGAAGGTGGAAACGAAATTTAAACACCACAGTGACAATTTTATGATCTGTGTGAATTTGTGCATAAGCTCAGGTGTTGTTTAAATGAGATTGCTGAGGCTCCATGTCTGTGTCCCATATTGAAGCAGAATTTAATACATTTTGCGGCAATGGTTTACAGTGGGAGGCTGATCCCCAAACAGCGGTACCGCTGCAGTAGGTACAAAACAAATTAGCCAGACGGTTATAAAATGGATAAATAAACTGGGCAACAAAGATAGCTTAAATTAATGTGTAAATAGATCAAATATTTAGCTAATTTTTTTTTAAATCTAAATTGCTAGTATCAATTGAAATAGCTAAAATAAATGTTAAACAATTGTTTTGCAACAAACAAAATAGCTAACTAAAAGTAAAGGGTAAACAATATAAATAGTTAGCTTTGACTAATGTTAACTGAAATGGCTAAAAGCATAGACTAACCTAAACAAGCTACATGTTAATGATTAACACTTTAAATAACCAGCTGAAAATAATAGATGAATTACGCACTACCAGAAATATTTGAAGTAAGTATAAAAAGTCTTTAGCTAGCTAATGATTGGAAAGCTGTCGCCAGTATTAGCCTGTAAAAACAGCTTAATGATTAAAATACATAAAAGTGATACATAATCAGTTTGGTTTGCCGTAAAATAATGGGAAACTGGTTCCAAATACATAAACGTATAATTAATGCTTCACTATAGCAATGGATCAATGGTGAAATAGAAAATTACGGAGAATTATTAAATTACTACATTTCAATTCACAAGCACAATAAATACCTTTAAATATTAATAGGATTGCAAACTTGTCAAATTTCAAGATATTTAGTTAATAGATTTAATTTTGTCAGTATACAATTGTATATAACAGCAGTAAACAGAAATCAGTTCTTTAAAAGTGACAAATGATCCTTTAAACGTGACATAAAACCTTGTGTAGTGAGGTGATTGTGGTTATGCAGTTATTAAATAACCGTCTTGTTGGGTCACCACCTCTGCTAGACAAAAAGTTGTCCCCGGAAATTGGAATACAAATATGGTACTGCGAAGCAATGTTGTCAGAGTAATACTGTGTAACTGAAATATTTATCCAACACTTGAAGGTCATGTTGATGACAGTGACTTGTGCATGCTTTTTACAGGCTGGAAAGCACTGGAAGAGGGGGCAGATAAGAGATGAATGAAATACATCAAAATGAGTCTAGGAATCATAATGAAAACAGATGGAACAGAGTTGTCTGGTTTGGATTTATACGGATGGATTAAAGAAGAGGAGAATGAGTGTGTGTGTGTGTGTGTGTGTGTGTGTGTGTGTGTGTG
>JAOWBC010000458.1:19524582-19546238 GCA_028566105.1 Hypoplectrus providencianus
AAGTCATGTCGTACAGGGCAAAATAACATGTAGGCCGAGGTAAACTTTGAGTGAAGGGGCAATCAAAATCTAATTAAGACATCTGAGAATATGCTAAACATGGAGCTAAGAGAATTTCTCTGTAAGCATTTGCATGTGCCCTGTTGGCAGCCTGCCTGTGGTGTGAATGAGAATCAGACAGGAGCAGCTTGAGGAGTCTATTATGAGCAGACATGGCTGTTATTGTACAGTACATGTGAGCCAGTGTACTATGTGAAGGCTGCGGTACGGCTTCCAGTGGAGCCAGCATTGTATGTGTCAGCTGTGGTGCCTCAGCCACCGTTTACATTCAATAAAAAAAGAATTCCTCATATTTAGTCGAGCCGGCCCGTTTCCATGGTTACTGGCCAGGGGTTTTCAGTCTTGATTCACTTCCTCACCCTGGGCGCTCTTTTTCGAAGGCCTCACTTTTTTCCTTCTCTTTTCCCCCTCCCTTGCTGACATTACTACATTTAACTCCAGTTTCTCCTCACGTGATTTCTTCTCCTCTTTTGGGAACACTTGTGCTCCTCCTGTTTCCTGCTCAGTGCCACCCCTGCGTTTATGTCGCCCCCACAAAGCCTCGCTCTCTCAATGAAATCCAGACATACACACTGTACTCTCGCGCCGAGTCGAAAGAAAACAACTCCTGGCTGTAGCTAGGCAACTCCAAATATGAGTCATCTCACTGCCGCGCCCATCATCAACTGATCACCCCCCCACCACCACCACCACCACCACCACCACCCTATTGGCACATGCACAGACACACACATATCTTCAGAGCCTCTTTACGAGGTGTAGTTGTTGGGAACAGTCAAACTGTGCGGCCGTGTGGTTCATCTAATTCCTCATCGCTCTCTTGAGGTAGCAGCGGGAAGGCAGCCCTCCTAAGTGAGAAGCTGTGAGAACATTACCAGTCTGCCCTCATTGATAACATCATGACCACAATGTGATGACTGATCACAGCTTGGCACAGTCACTAATTGTCAGATGGTGGAGTTGGCAGCAAACTAACAGTGCTCTTGTTTTCTTGGCTGCTTGGTTACGTACAGTAGCTCACAGACAATATCTGTCTTTTGGTTATGAATCAATGGAGCAACTAGAGTTTATTAAACTTTATTAGATGTGTTTATTTTTGTGCCAGATGGTAGCTGGAAAGAAGAGTAGAGATTTCATTTCAATTTAGAATATAAAAAAAACAAAACAATGAAATGCAAATGAATGTAAATTATATACAGGAGAATGAATTAGCTTTTCAGTGTGACTTAGTTATTGACTTATTTCTGTCAATCAGATGATAGAGAGAGGACATTATTTAAAAAGGAGGGCAAAGGTCAAAGGACCTCAGGGTGTCTTGGGATTTGTCACCCTGTGGAGTATAGACATTCTATTAAAGAAAAAACAACTACTTATTATAATAAATATAATTAAACACATATAAGAGAAGTTATTTAGGATACATATGTATTAAATAATTTGTCTTTTTGTCTATGAGTGTGTGTGGCTGAGTTTACATAATTAATTAGTAAATCTAATCCCCTACAGAACTGACTTAGTGCAGTGTAGTACTGCCCTCTAGTGGACAAAAGATAGTTTGTGATAAAGTTCTCTAATAGGCCATACTCAGAGCAGACATCATGCGGGCAAAGTATTACCATCTTATCCTTTCCTAGCTCAGTCGTTTAAAACTATTCATGCATTAATATAAAAAAAAATATTGAGATGGAGCATATTTTGAGCTACTTTCTATTTGACTGCAATAATCTGCTGATTATTTTTGACAGCTTACTGGCTGATTGTTTGGTTTGTAAAAAAAAAAAAAAAAAAAAGATTTTTTTTTTTTAACTTCAACTTGTGCTGTCAGATAATGAGTATTATGTAGTATTTGGAGTATTTTACTCTGAAATATTGTAGAACAGTCCCAATAATAAAGTGGAATAAAAAAAAAAGACAACTCATAATTTAAATGCATACTTAAGCACAGGACTTGAGTAAATAAATGTAATACAAAGGTTTCTTTATACTTCACCACTGGGTAGTGGGTAAAAAACGAACATAAAGACATCTGTAGTGGATACGTTTTTTTTTTCTTTTTTTAAACTACAGTACCTGCACAACAGGTAGAATATGAAACCCTAAAAATAAAAGTCATACATTTTAAACTTGGACCGGAATAGACACAGTTGCGCCCGTTGACAATCACGTGCCACCAGGCCAATTAGAGCCAATTAGTGAGCAGGTGTGTTGGCAGGAAGTCTACAAAAACACTGCAGCAGTTCCCTCTGTCCCAGTGTTTTGGTGCACAGAGAGAAACTCTTGTTTGAAATGCATTTAAAACAAAAAGGATACTGCTTCGGTGTCCTAATTTACACCATAATAACAATAACTTTACCTTCAGCGGGCCGGAGTGGCCCCACTATTTACTCCAACCAACCAGACTCCCACCGGGCTCCTCACCATGACAGGAGCGGCGTTTTGACGACGGAAGGCCGCGCTCACCCGTCTGACGCAGAGGCCGGGGGGCGGCTACACCTCAACTCAAGCTCCGGAGAAAAGTCGGAAAGTCTCATGGACTTTCACAGCTTTGCCAACAGCGACGGGAAACAGTCGGACACCTCTGCGAGTCCTGAACAGACACTTCTAACAAAAATGGCTTCTTCTGCAACCGAAAGGAGCTTTAGAAACCTGAACAACGAAAAGCGAGACGAAGGGGAGCAGGTGCATGTGTCACTTATCCCTCCGAATAAAGACTGCAGGAAAGGGAAGATTGAACATATCATCCCCGGGAAGTTTTATATAACTGGCCAACTGGAACCGAGCCCTAATGTGGGCTTCCAATCAGATTCTGCTGTTTCGGGTAAGCTACCAGGAGTTTCCGCGGAAGTAACATTTCCTCTTTGAAAAGTAAAGTTAAAGTGTATGGCCCCGGTTTAGTGTATTTCATAATAAAGCATTAAGTTTTTAAAAGCATTAACAAAAGTAACTGTATGTAACCATTATAGAAGAGCCCAGGCTCTTCATTTAAAAAAAAGAAAACAGCTCCTCTCGAGTGATGGTTGACACAGTGTCAGTGTCATGAAGTTGGCAGAAGTTTAAAGAAAGTTCCTCCTTTATAAATATGGTTGTAATTATTTCTGGCAGCTCTTGACTCAGTTGACTCATCTTTTGATTTTCCCAAAATTATGACTCTCTTAAAAACAGAAAAAACTGAATACAATGATTTGCAAATCCATATTAACCTTTATTCAGTTGATTATGGTAACTTTATGGTAGAAAATATTTGAGAGTTTTTTCAGGATTCAGGGGAGGAAGAAAAGAGAATAGACTCCAGCACTGTATTCTTTGATGTGAACTCTGAGGTGGTTTGTTTTTGTTCATCAGTGCAGGCTCAGAGAGGCCAGGAGGGGGTCAGAGGTCAGCGGGTCAGTGCCTCAGAGGAGAGCTGGCAGAGACTGCAGCCAGTGGTAGAGTGTGGAGATGCCATGACTCTCACTGTCAGGAAGAGACGGGCTGTACAACTACAACTGGACAGAGGTCAGGCTCCTCTATCAAGAAATTCTCCATCTTTACATCTGGGATAGTGACATTTTTGTGTATGAACTGAACAGTGTAGTAGCAGCTGGTTTCAATCATGAATCTATTTTCACCATTTTTGTCATAAGAGTAAAAATCAGATTTTATTTTGGTCTTTTGTCTCAGTGAATGAGTCATCTGTGTCCCTGTCTCGGCTGCCACCACATTGTGGCTACTCTGTTCAGACCACATGGAGAGACCTTAGCCTGGTGGCTCAGTATGATGCCTGCCATGTCACACAGGAGGTATGGCATCTATATATTACATTTCTATATATCAACACAGTGTAGTTTATCCCTGCATACTTCAACCAACTGCTGCTTTGGCTCAGTATGTGGAGAATTACATCAAATGGGCTGGTTTATCTTTGTTATTTAGTCTGTGTTTCTGCACCAAATACAACCTTTTTTAGCAACAGGGTAAGTATGAATCATGCATTTCAACTGAAATGACTCGCTGCACTCTTATGTCATCTTGATGAGATAGTTGGGGACTTTCAGAGATTCTTGACTCATGATTTTAATGCCTATTTAATGAGAAAAGCTTGATCCTTAATTATAGCCTTGTCCTCTCTAATGGATTTGAGATGTTTTAGCCAGCAGCAGAAAAAAGTATAAAAGCCTGCGATTTAAAACGTGTTCAGGATGACAGTTATGTGTTGCCGCTGTTGTGGAGGGGGATTCCAGTCAAGATGTCCTGCCCGGCCTCTCAGATCCAGCCTCAGGCCACGGGCCCCTCCTCACTCTGCTGCTCCCCGCACGGTATGACTGTCACAGTGCAGGGACACCATGCTCCAGAGGAGCTGAGGGTAAATGGTAAGCACAAGCATTTAATTTCTCGGCTAATAGCACTCAGTTTATTCAAAGTGTTTTTCTAAATTGATGACTTTATTTTTTTTGCTTTGCGCTTAAGTCAGAGGAGAATGGACCCCTTTGGTTGCATTAGCCGAACAGTGTGGCTACACACTGGACAGACATCATGCAGAGACTGTTATTGCTGCTCCATTCATCACATGTGGCATCACAGTAAAGGTACGTTTCAGAAAGACAGCTACTCACTGAAATCACATTTTTAGAATGTAACGGAGAACAAAAGTGAGCTTTTTTTTGTCCTTTTTCTTTTATCTGACAGGCAGAATTTCTGTAATTTCTCCAGAAGTCCAAAGCATCTAAAGTTGTCATTTTAGAAATGAACCAAATTATGTTTGATTGTGACTAAACCGCCCTCTTTGTCAGACCACCGTTCAGCTGTTTGGGCCAGACCATGGTCTGGTTGATGTTTCAAACTTTTACTTTGGTTCACTTAAAACGGAAAAGTCCAAAATGTGAAAGAAAAGGCCCGTTAATAGAGGAAAGAATTGAGTTTGAGCAATTTAAAGAATTTAAATGATCATTTAAAATAAACTATTGAAATAGCCTAAAAGGAAATGAATCCATAAGTAATGGAAAATACAAAATCCAATGCAAGTTTGGGAGGGTTTTAAAACTACTAACCCATATGGAAACTTTACAGTTTGCTATTCTTAATAATTAACTTGAACCACAAGAGGCACCCTGTCGTACATTGTCATATACTCAATGCCATCTAAAATGCAACAAAATTATAAGATGCAAGTATTATACTATAAAGGAGCTGCTTTTTGGGGGGGAAATATCTAAGAGTCAAGGCGGTAAGTCAAAGAGAGGATCTAGAAACTGTGACAAACCAACCTTGCCTCGCACACCATCACAGGCATCAGCCCTAAATATGGATCTTTTTTTCACAATATTTACTACTAAATATTTCAGTTTTCAGCTTGAATTCAGATAACTTTAAACTTGCTTATATCTCTATCCTCTCACAGAAAACATCTGATCTTTTTTTTTCAGGATGGAAAATACACACTGTCTCTTCAGATAGGAGAGACAATATTCTCACTGGCCTGTCCTGTGTCTGTCCGTGAAGAACTTCCATGGAACCATCAGTCTCCAGTCACCAGCCCTCATCATCTAATCAGACCGCCAACAGCGCAACAATCCCTGGAGCCTTTTCCATGGGCTCCACCTTTTTACCTGGCCCCACCTTACTACCCCCACCCTACATATCACCACAAGTATCTTCATCCTGTTGTACACGATGCAGAGAACCCTCCTACTTCCTCATCTGTGACCCCAGACCCTCCCCCTCCTGGTGATTCCCTGTCAGAATATCAGGCTTACTCCCACCGGCAGACTCCACTAGAGGAGTCTTATGCACATGTTGCTGTCAACAGTCATCCATCATCTAAGGACGATCCTAAAGATTCGAGTGTGTGGTACCCAGATCTCCAACAAAAGCAAAAGGCTCCTGCCTTTGGTGTTTCTGAGAAGCCGAGCGCTGCACCTTCTCTCCAGCCCCCTAGCAATGCCTTCAATCCATACTATCACTACTACCATCACCCTAAAATCCCTCTTCCTGGCCCACCTCAGGACCCTGATCCAGGCCCTGAGGTGCCTCAAGAAGTGTCTGTAACTAATCCTCATAACAGTGAATATGTAATGTTGCCCCCCAACGCACAGGAGTCTGGAGCTCACTCCCCACAGCTCCTTCAGCTCCTGCCTGAGGCAGCCTCTCATCCTTACACCCTTCCAACAAGTCCCCCCAAAACCTCTGCTCCTCATACACCTCCTCCCCCACAGCAATATCCATACCTCTATTTCCACTTTCCACACGTTGCTAGAGGCGAAGCCAGGAGATTAGCTCCTCTCACTCATGACACTCCTGCCGCAAAAACAAATTTGTCTCATCAAGACACACAGTCGGGCATCACTAATTATCCACTTCCTCGCTCACCAAAAGGTCATGATAACTTTAACTTGGATCCTTATGTAGATCACCTGGGTAAAGTAACAAACATTCCAAAAAATATGCCAGAACGCATTAAACACCCACTTTTGTCTGAAGTTAATAATGATGATACTGATGTACATTTAGAGCTGGGTGAAATGAGCCCTGGACCAGTTCTTCCTAGACAAATGTCTTCCCCTGCTCCATTACCCAAATATCAGCTCCCTCCTTACCCATACTACTTTCACCCTTATCATTACTATCAGATGTTATATGGACCTGAGACTTTACTCACAAATGACAATTATGTGTCTCCAACCGCATCCAAAGAAGCTTTGGACCCTCTGCTTCCAGCATCCTCAGCACCACCACAGCACCCATCATCCCAACATCAAACCATTTCACCACCAACAAAATCAATGCATGATGTTTACAATGGCCTCTTACATCCCTACTACAATTATTACCACCTGTTCTACCAGCCTAGAGCGCCTGAACACAACGAGGACCTTCATCCTGCAGGCAGTGTGAACTCTGAAAGAACATCAAAATCAGAATCTCAGCTTCAAGCTCACTTCAGTGGGATGGATTGGATGGTTGATCCCGGCTTCTCTCAGCTGCTGCACAGCCTCTTTTATAACCTCAGTGCCCATTACATCTCTCAGAAACATCCATATAATCCTTTTGGGCACCCCGATGAAGAAAAGGAGGGCCTGAATAGTGAAAAGAAAGGTGACTTTTTTTTTAAAAAATGTATTAGCAAATATAAAGTAATATAAAAAAACTAAAAATTACAGAGAAAGTTTAAACCTTTTGCATGACATGTTTGAAACCAAATGTTACCTTATTAAATGAGTAGATATGTTAAAAGTTTAAAACTAGCAAAAATTCAAACCAGTATACATTAAAAATGTACAGTTTGGATAAAAGTTTGTTCACAAACTGAGATACATTACAATGTTGTAGTAATTCTGGCAGCTGTAAAATCTGCATATGTATGTTCATGTTGTTGAGACGAAGCCATTTATATTGGTGTTGTGACTTCACATCACCACAAGGGGGGAACATTACTCAGTCCTGACAGGATAAAGGTCTAGCCTCTGGTTCTAGCTGTAAACACACACCTGTAAGGCTCTGTCAACACTCGTGCTGCTGAATAGAAGCATTCAAGTATAACTGGCTCTCCTGTCTTTGTTTACTCTGTGCTCAGATCAGCCCGGGACCAACCCGTCCACTCCCTCTGCCGCGCCCTGTGGCCTTGGCCCAGTGTCAGATTCTGACGGCAGCATCTCTTTGGGCTGCTGCTCATACCCGGTGAAGGGTGAGTCTCTGTGAAACAGATCTGTCCACACATGTCTGGAGAAGAATGAACTGAGAGAGAACTGTGGAGAAAATCTGAAAATTGGGTGATTGATATGTGGGCTTTCAGGCTCAAAGCCGACGCCCAAACCACCTAATTCACAAAATGCCATGGTTTGATTTAAGTCAAGCCTAAATAATCATGCACACAAAGTTTTTTTTATTTATTTATTTTTTTTTATTCTGTGGTCAAGAAAACGGCACAGCTCAGAAATTACTTTGTGTGTGCCAGCAGACTGCACAATGGGACCGTATTTAATCTTCTCGGTGCCAGACTTTGTGCTGGAGCCCACAGTCGCCCCCCCTGCTCATCCTTCTGGGGTCAGCAATGTGTCCTGCATACTGCAGAAGCTGACCTCTGACCCTGACATCTACACTGTCCCCCTGAATGGCTGTGGAGTAAACAAACATGTAAGGAACACTTCCAAGTATACTGGGTTATGTATAAGTTAAAAAGGCAACTTGTGTAAATTATGTGAATATTTTTTTCAATGTCATGTCCTTGTTAGGTGTTTGGTCATGAAGTGGTTCATCTGTTGGAAGTCAATGGCGTCCACTCTTTTCAGCAAGACCAACCTGTAAGGTAGGGCATTACTGTTGAAAGCAGACTTCTTGTGCATTAAAAGTAGGATAACTTTATTTTTACATGATAACTTTTGGCACAAACAGTTTCCTGGGCAAGTTTTGTTTTTCCTCTCTTGTTCAGCTAAGCAGCCAAACATTTGCATTGCTGCCAAACATTTGCATTGCAAACATTGTACCAGAGACTGGTCCTTGTTAGCCCTCAGCTGTATGAGTTGTTTTTTTTCTTTCTTTTTTTAAACCGCATTAATCATTTGAGTGACTTTTACAGACTGGTATGTGCTGCTGTTGGCTGTGTGATGCTAGTTATTACCCCTGCCTTTAGGCTGTTTATTCCATTGTTTGAAATCAAGTTTGATCTATTTCTTCTCTCCAACAGAACACACCAGAATGTATTCCTTGACTTTCCACAAATCACATGCAGACTGTAGTGTGCTGGTGTATTAAATGGGACATATTATACTTATTTTCACGTTCATACTTTTACTTAAATACTTAGGTATTTCAAGTTTCTATGAGAACATCCATCCATCCATTGTCTTTAACCACTTATCCAAAAAAGTTACAATGGCAGGTCAACAGTCTATGACAGGGCTGACACATAGACAGACAACGATTCACTCTTTCGTTCACTCCTACGGACAATTTAGTCGTGATTTAAACCTAAACTGCATGTTTTTGGATTGGGGAGGAGGAGAAACCTCGCTGACTCCACCACATGTTAACACTTCATTTTATTCTTGTAGTGGCACCACAACCAGAATTCCTGATGGCCAATGTAGAGGCCATTTATGAATGTGGGCTGTGTATTTATTTCTCTGTGGACTAAGTGCATGAACATCAATACGTTAAAACCTGCTTTATAATCAGAGAACACATGTAAATATCTTTGTTTGTTTTTTTTGTTTGTTTGTTTTTTTTTTACAATTTGATCATTTAAACAAACTTGATGTATCATTAAAATGCCAGAAATTTTCTGCTCCATTTGATTCTATTATGTTCTAATTTTACTTTCATTTGTTGTGATTTGGGGTGAAAAAACACAATACAAAACGTAACCTCTACTGTTGAAGGTTTTTACAGATGCATACACTCATCCTGAATTCAGAGCTTCACATTCCCAAAATGTAAGATTCCGACACACAATTTAAACTAATCAGAATACAGACATGCAGACGTGTGTGTGGTTGCTGCTCTGTCACCAGTGAGGAAATACAGGTGTTATCATTCAAAGCAGCAGCTCACGAAACGCCACTAAATGCACAGTAACAAATCTCCCCCCATCTGGGCCAGTGAGGAGAAAAGATTCTCTATTAATAAACACATGATAAATATTTTCTCACAAAAAACAAAATGACAGCCATGTGACATGAAATAGTCACAATGTGTCAAGGATGTTAAGCGTAGTTTAAGATGTACCATTTCCATGGCGCCATCCATTTTACTGGCTCTGTGATCCATAGGTTGATGGTGGAATGTAGTTCCTCCCCGGGTTCTCCCAGTGAAGTGAGGCTCCATCTGATGGATGAACCTCCTTCAGCACCCAGTCAGCCTACACCTGTTACTGTGCAATTGAGAATAGCCCAAGGTGATTGTTTTCTTCTTTCTTCTCTCTAAATCATGCATTTGGACATTCTCCAATCAGAAAAAAATATTCTAATGTGAATAGATGAGTCCTTCACCAGCTTCCATCCTGAGACCCACCGACCTCTTAGCCTCCTGCGAGGCAGACCAGTTTATGTGGAGTTGAGCCTGCTGGACGCCCCAGTGCCAGGCCTGGTGCTGCTGGTCCACTCCTGCCTGGCCTACACTCAGGCTCCTTACCCCAGCTGGATGCCTGTTTATGATGGGTATGTTGCACGGAGATAAACTGCTTGTATTGTGCTCAGTCTGTGCAGCTTCCTCTGTTGGTGTTAAACAAAGAATAAGCAGCAGGATGACTGACATAATCCCTTGAAAAGATCACAGGATTTTTTTTCTAGACTTTATTTTCCTAAAAATTATTCTGTGCTGACTCTCACCAAATAATGCTTTAGAGTTCCAAAACTCAGGAGTTCAGGAACAACCAATTAATGTATCCCCTTTGGCTGGTGTAAATATGCAGTGTCTTGTGTCTACATAAGACCTTAATACTCTGCCTTGTTGAGTGTTATTGTACTAAATTAAGCCTTTCACTTTATGATGGTAGGAGCACATCTTTATCATGCACTGTGTTGTATTATGTGACTGTTGATTCTCAAAGGCACTTTTAGGAGTCAACAGTCCATGTCAGTATATTATAACAATATATTTAATACATCAGAATGTGTGTTATGAATGTTGATTGAATCTGAGCAACTATTTTCAAATTACCAGTTGTTCAGGTTGCGTTCTAATACCCATACAGGATTCAAGCACTTTTAAATATTTTCAAGGTACCAAACATTTCCCCACCCTCAAGGCCTTTATCTTTCACCAAATGTTTTCATATCCACAAGTCAGTTTATACTGACAAATTATTTAACCAGTTGTTTACATCAACTTTGATTTTATGTTTTTATCATGGTCATCAGTTGAAGGCTGATGTGCCCTTGAGCAAGGCACCACACCAGCTGCTCCCCAGAGATTATGTGCTCCTGGTATGGTGTGTTCACTGATGTGTAGAGAGATGGGTTAAATTCAGAGTTAAATTTCTACACAGGGATCAATGAAATAACTTTACTCCTTTCTCTCTAATGCTAATTTCCATTCCAAGGGATGAACAGACAACTTAATCTGGCTATTAGCTTTTGAGATCATTTGGTGTGAGAAAAAAAATAAGACTTTGGGTTGTTTTCCTTAAATTTTCAGCATTAAGAGTGTAGTTGTTTATATTAGTGTACTTAAAAACAAAACAAAACATGAGATTAAGAATTTTTCAAACTTTCAAGAAAAAAAAAACAAAAAACAACCTAAGCCCCTGCTTAGGCTAACATACTACGTAGTATTCCAGAAATATGTTGTATGTCCCAATAAATAGTGTGGCAAATGCAGTATGCTAAAAATACCAGGATATCCTGCTATATTCAGATGTATTTTGCAGTGTCAGTCAGTGTGCTTTTCTGGCTTTACTGACCCACAATCCTCTGTGTATGTTATTTGTGTCAGGCACAATGGTAGGGGAGGTTGCATTGTGTACTGAAAGTTAAAAGTATGTGATTTGGACTGCTGTGATTATTGCCAGACTAAGAATAATCCTAATTCCAGGATCAGACTTCACAGTACCTGACATATGCGGACTGTAAGGGCATTATCTTTGACATCTATTGGCAGCATTGCCATGGTTTTTAGTACTCATGATCCTGAGGTGTACTCCTCAGGATAATCCTGAGGTGATGATTCATATTGATATTTGGAAACTCCCTATTCATTCAGCATCAGTCAGAATTCCCCTGAAACTCTTTCAAACTAACAGCTGGATTCTCATAAACGTCTACTTTGAATGTTAATGGTCTCTCGAGGAAGGACCTCAATATTCTGAAGAAATGTAAAGGATGGAATTGTCAGATCATTATCACAACAAGGTGTCTTCTCACACTGTGATTTAAATATCTATCTCTGTATACACTTTCAGTTGTTACAGTGCTTCCTCTAACTACTGTTTGTTGTTCAGCTGCCCCGGCCGCAGTGATTCACAGCTGCTTCCTTCCCCACACTCCCACCCCCACCACATCCGGAGGATTGTAATCTCTGACTTCCTGTCCCTGTCCTCAGAGAGTCCCTCCTACGCGGCTGAAGGAGAGTCCTCTCACCTGTACGACCCAGAGGTACCTTTCACTTAACTACAACCATAATGGTGTCATGTGTGGACAACAATGTAGTAAAGCTGTTTTTTTTTTTGTTTTTTTTCCCCAGATCTATTTCTTCTGTTTGACAGAAGTGTGCTCTGCGGCAGATGCAGACTGCACTGTCGGCTGCATTGATGGCAAGTTTGACACATTAGAAAAATAACGGACAGACTGACAAATGGTCAAGTATTCAGGGTTTTCTGCATATTTATTCCAAATCTATTAATAATTCAAATGTCTGTTCCTTTTAGACTTGAACGATGTAATTCAACAGAAAAGCCTTGATCCTACAATACACATTGTCCCCGCAGCCAACAATTGATCTGTGATTCACTGACCATTTACACTGAAGCTGCACAAATGGATTCCCTTGAATGTGCAAATGAATAATTTCCTTCCATTAACCAATTAACTAATTATATTTCACTTTGTATTGCATCAATCCAAAGAGCTTTACAATTAGCCTGTTAAAAGCTGGTAACACAATAAGCGACAAATGCAAAACAAGTAATTATGGATGCACTACATACACCTGGCAAAAATTATTTAACTTTTATATAATTAATTGCAGTGCTAATAAGTTGTTGATACTACAAAGCCAAATTGCTTTGATTTAGCAGAGCTGTTCCCGAAACCAAGCTAAATTAGCTTTCCTTATTGTCTGGTTGGCAGAAAAATACAGGCCAATAACTTCTTTTTCAAAGTACAGATGTAATGTAAATTACATTTTTTTGTTATCAATTAATTACTGGCTAAAAAAAGATCCACAGGCGTTCGTATAAATATGGCAACAGAAGTGTTGGATAAAATTTGATCAGCTTTGGCCTCTTGTAAATCACAACTTCCACTTTTTTTTTCTCTCATAGGTTCCAACATTGATGTGTGAGCAAGGAAATAAACACTTTTACACAAGTGCATTCTTGTTTTGTTTCATGAATACAGAGGTACACGGGTCTTGGTGAAGAAAAGGGGGGAAAGCCCCTCATTTATTTAAAAACTTAACAAAGACAAAATATAGTGCAATACAATCATTAGTATGACAGCGTTCAGAGAAAAGCACAAGCAATAAACTTTCTATGAACACTTCCTAACACAGTCACTTTATGAGCTTTTTTGGTCACAGAAGCTTTTGGCAGGAAGCAAAAGAAAGCAAAGTTTAACTCTGTTAATGGCACAGTGATTCCCTCTGTCGAACCAGTGTTCAAATCTAGGACTTAATATTTCACAGCTATAAAGCATGCCACTTGAAATGTTTCCAGCTTTAACGGCTTCAAGCTGAACCTGATGACTGAGGACACGCAGCAGACAATCCCATCACCATGAGGTGACCAATCATGCATAGAAGTAAATAAAGGGAATGTTTTCCAACTCGTAAGGATACATGGCTCGAGTACCATAACATAACACCTCTGTAGCATCACAGTAAATTGAGCAGGAACTTGAACTGTCCCGTCATGACACCTTTACATAATCACTTGAAACAGCTTACATGGGTTTTTAAGCAAATGATCCCTTTTGCATTTTTACATATATTCATTTTCTAAGGGCTCAGGGTTATTTCCCCATGGAAAAAAGGAAAAACTCCTGGAGCGGCTGTGTAACAGACATGTGGAAGCTGCATTTAAACACTCTCCCAAACACTGTTATTTAACTGACGTGTTGTTCTCATCCTTAGATTACTTATCGTATGCCTGCATTGATGAAGAGGCCTGTCAGGCTGGAACGCACTGGCTGTCTAGCTTTGACAGTTTCCAGCTCGATGAATAATAGCCAATTATAAGCAACATCCATCTCCCCAAGTGTTACTGCATGATTATTAAAGAAAATAACAAACACAAAATATCTGTGGCAGCTCTGAACAAAGCAGGATTTGTTTTTTCCTGCTCACAATGGGTCAAATTATCAGCACAGGTTGATTTTTTTTAATATAAATTAAAAGTTCTAGTTCTTAAACTAGTGTAATCAGTACACATACAGGGAAAAATCTGTAAACATTTTTCAGCAGTCTGAATTCCAGCAATGGTCTTGGTTGATGAGGCAGGGGAGAGTTAGGGTCGTATGCCGGATCCTCTCGTTAGTACACAGTGGAATAGTACGCAGTCATCTCCTGCTGGTTCTTCTTGGTCTGTTTCAGGAGGATAGTGGCGCAGACCAGGGCAATAATCTGTCATGCAGACACAGAGGGAGGAGGGGAAGTAAAGAGCAGGAATGGGACAAAGAGCTGTGCGGTGACCAACCTGCCTCCTGCTCCTTATCGCACCCAGGATTAAAACCAGCCACAGAATGAGTGAGCGTGAGAGCGGAACCAGCCCGTGCTACCAAACTGCATGCAGGTACACAAAAAGAAGCTTGTGCTGAACTTGAAAGGCGAAATGGAAAGAGGATAACGTAGAAAGGAAAAACCCAACCCTGGATGTTTTTTTAGAACTGTAGATACATACAGGGTTCGCACAGCCCTTTTCAAATGCCTAAATGACAAATTCCAATGCTTTTGAGCCATTTTCACCACTTTCACCACCATTTTTTATTGACACTTTGTCTATTTTGGCAGCTGTTCCTATTAATTACATTTTACGGATTATTAAATTAATGATCCAAAGTGATTATGTAGATAGACACCTGATTATGTTGAAAATCAAGCATTTTTAAAGGATAATACACCAATACAAGCATGTTCCAAACTGTGAAAACAAAGTGATTAAAATTAAGAATCCTATCAAATTTAAAAACCTTGTACGAACCTTGTAAATATTTAAAAAAAAAACTTACTTCTTGGAGAGAAGTAGCTTCTTCTAATGATATATAATAATTTCCAGTGCGAGAAGTTGTCTTCTTTTGCACTGGAAATTACTGAGTTGTGGATAATCTTGGCACATCAGCGCTGGCCAATAAACTGTGGGCTTTTTTTTATGATTAAAAAAAGGCCTGTCCCTTCAGATGTATTGTTTTTCAGGGTGGATTTTTCCTTTAAAGGAAGCTGGATACACCCAGCAGTGACCATGCAGAGAAGATCTATTCAGGAATAGAGTAAATGAATAAAATAATAAATTCTCTATGCCAGAGCGATGTGAACGACAGCTAATGCAGCATGACAGTGAGAGTGAAAACCTACAAGAGCCCTAAGACAGAGCCACAGGGATGTTGGCCGCAGAGAGAGGGGTGAAGACCACTGGGTCCTGGTCTGGGTGTGGGTACGAGGTGGAGACAAATTCAGGCTGAGGTGGTTGAGGGTTAGCCAGGACAGAAGTGGAGTGAGTCAGGATGATGTACTGAGGAGATGAGTTCGACTGACGGATCTTTGTACTGAGGACTGAGCTGCAAATCAGAGCTATGATCTTTGGGAACCAATGATGGGGAGAATGAAAAGGTAGAAAGAGAGAAGTTGTTTTTTTGAGCAAGACAGGGGGAGGAGTGTTAATTAAGAGAAACACAGAGTTACAGAGGAATTAGAACATGTACATTTACTGTATGAACAGCAGCAATAGACAAAAACACGTGTGTCCATATGCAGAATTCTGAACAGAACTGGAGTTTCACCAACATATAAACCTCACTTTTCCTCCTTGTCCTTTAGAAACGACAAGTTTCAAAACATTTTCCACCGAGCAGGAAGAATTGTGAGTATGGCTGTCTACAGCTGTACTGAAATTTGAGCTAAATGCTAATGTAACAATGTGAACGTGCATCATTGCAAGAATGACACACTAATGCTAAGCAGGTTCCTTTTTTACCCAAGAACCAACCCCCAGAGCTGAAAGTTAACGCCAATGCAGAAGTGTAAAAAAAAATAAATAAAAAGGGAAGTTCCTCAAATAGCCATAACTTTTTCATAACTTTCTGTAACACAACTTACTGGTTTAGATCATATTCAGGCTTACAGTTAAGCATCGAGGCTTCATCCATTCACCCCAAAGCTATCTGGGATGTCACTGAGACTACATCCATGTAATATCTATATCACATGGATGTCATACAGTGATGTCATGCAGTTTGTGTTTATCATATTCACAATTTTAGCACGTTACCAAGCTAGCAACTAGATTCTGATTAAAATTCTGTTACTAGAAGTTAAATCCTATTATGATTTCGGTGACTAAAGTGAAATGAGTTTGAGTATAGAGTCTGATGTCTTTTTTTCAGATTCTGTTTTTTTTAAGAGTCTGTCTTAATTATAAGGTTTTTTTTATGAAATAAAAATCATTCCCTTATTACAGTTCATCATGAACTGAAAATGCAAATGATTTATATAGTTTGGTGAATGATTAGTTTAACACAGTAAAAGATGATAATGTTACAGCTTAAACAGGCTGATCTCAAAGTGTAAAAATGTGTATTATGCAACACATGTGCTTACCAGAAGAACTCCAGTTCCAACAAAGATTCCCATCACCAGTGGAGCTTTTCTGTTGAAGACATCTGCG
Source organism: Hypoplectrus providencianus (assembly GCA_028566105.1). Classification (NCBI taxonomy): domain Eukaryota; kingdom Metazoa; phylum Chordata; class Actinopteri; order Perciformes; family Serranidae; genus Hypoplectrus; species Hypoplectrus providencianus. Next base: position 19,541,150 of record JAOWBC010000458.1, read on the forward strand.
ATAGTGGTAATACAGCTCTGTAAGAGGCAGGGGAAATTGTTAGTGCCCTCTATAATGCAGCTCAGCAAGGTGGCTCAGAAAAGTGGTTCACTTATCGTCCGTTTTTCAGACAAAAGTCAACACCTAAACCAACTTCATTAGAGCAACTGTGCTTCTTGGCAGCAACTTACAGACATCCAAAATCCTTGGCTGGGACAGGTTTCTTGAGCCATCTCCACCACCTTAAACCCGGTCACTCCACAGCACTGAAGCTACAGAGAAGAAAGGTAAGAGGTCATTAGGAACACCAAAGTTATTTTAATGAGACGCAGAACTTCACATTTGACATCTCACATTTCATCACAAATATGGAGCCTTACAGTGTTTAACATTAAATAAAGAAATGAGCTACTTTGAAATAAATATGAGTATATTACAATCATAACATAATAAACATTCTCATTAAATGTTAAGTCTCAACATATTTTTTTTAGTTTTCAGTGAATTTTAAAGAGGTTAACTTAGAGGGAAAATCGACTGGAAAATAGTATTTTAACGTAAAAATTTACCCAATAAATTCTGTTGTAATGAAGAAATAATAAGGCCTTGCACTTCCATCTGTCTTTTTCAATTAGGTAACAAATTATAGGTTTATTTTAAATTTTTACAGACCCCTATTTTATTTTCATTTCATAATAATAGAATTATTATTTGTTATTGTATTCTTTTTAAACACTAAACCCTATAAGCAAACATAAAACAGAAAAAAATGTATTTCATTGCCCAAATTGCACAAGCATCAAGATAAAACATGATGAACAAGTTATAAACCAAAATTGAAAGAATTCACTTAATCTCTATTAAGTTTAAATATTAAATGTTAAAAAGTTTTATATATAAATATTTAAAAACAATACGTTGTTTATGAGTTGTCCAAGAGAAACTAACTTATAAGTCGCTTGAGATTTGGACCAACTGAACTGACTCCTGTCTGTGGAACAGCGGTGAAGAAATAGAGTTTGTGCTCACGCTGTTGTGGATGAATGTGAGAGTGGCGCCAATGACTGGGTCTCCTCCGCTGGTCTTATACAGAGCATATATGCTCGCGTAGAACTCCGCAAACTTGGAACCAACCTTCACCATGAAAATGGAGCGCACCATAAATCACAAGTAAAAGACATTAAACAGTTTATTAAATGTATCTTTTTTGGTTCCTCCCCTTCTATTCCAGGTGGTTCTTACCTCTTCCTTGTTGGTGTAAGCGAGCACTCCAACAACAACTTCAGCCAGCGCCAGAATGGACAGAAGCACGGAGAACTGACAGGGGAAGAAGACAAGTAAAGGTAATTACAACATCTGAATGGTACAAGTTAATAAATTGATAAACACAAATAGCACATCATGTTCACAATATCCTCCCACTACTAAACACATGCATTAAAACAATGATACACGAATGTGTTATTTAGTGGTGCTGAACATCGCACATCATAAAAAATTATACAAAGAGACATATTTCCACCTCTTTCATAAAGCATCGATAAAAGGTTGGCTATCTTAAAAAGCTAATCCATTCATTTCACAGCCACTGAGCCATATCACTCATAAAGCTCCTGATTAAGTGCAATAAGAAATGATTTAAAGCTTTTCTGTCACTTCATAAAACATAGAGACAGTTTGATATGAGTCATAATTACAGTTCATTCCCCCTTTAATAGTTTAGCTTATGATCAACCACCAACTACCACCACCGTTTGTAGCTTCATTAAGAGGGAGAAGAAATGCCACATCAAACCAAAGATCTGAGGTACAGATTACAAAATATCCCCAGAGTTCACTAAAGGCAGACCCCCTAGACCAACTAGATTCTGATCAGTGTACTGTCAGAGTTTCGCATCATGAAATTGAGACAGTTTTGATTCTTTGTGGTTACAAACCAGCAGAAAAGATGTGTCTGCATTTTCAGGAAGTGAAGTGATGACACTGAAGCACAATAAAGGGATAGTTTTAAGCACAGAGTGAAGAGATAAAGTGTTGTCAAGAGATGCTCAGAATTAAAACTGCTTTGTATTATATTCAACTTTTACCAACTGACACTTGACCTGAAGGAGAGATTTAGTCACAGGGCACTCACTGAAATACTTGGATATTTAAAACAGACCATTTACTGAAGGATATTTCAAGACTTTCACTTTTGTGACTGTTTCAGAACGTTTAATTTTTATGTTCATTTTTTGCTTTCTGTCTCTAAAAGAAAGCAGTTCATCAGTCTTCTTTAAGAATCCTACCTCAGTTATAAATGGTTTACCTGCTAGCATAAAACTTTATGCAAGGCCTTTCAACTCAGTGAACTTGTGTCTGTTCTATATAAGTGATAAGAGAAGTTATCTAAGATTCACAGGTCTCCAGTGGCTTTCTGTCTGTCCTGGTTCTGCATTTTAAAATACATGTATAGACATATTGGTCCAAGTGGTTGGCTGCTTCCAGTAGTTTGTGTTTCAATCAGGACTACCAGAACCCACCTGCAGGTTTCAAAAGTATGTTTTCTTAAAGAATAAAATAAATAAATAAATAAAATAAATAAACATTGTGATTGCAAAGCCCTGAATGACTTCCCTGAGAACAAAAGTCACCAAAATTGACTAAAAATACAGTGAAAATCCATTGTGTTTACACAGAGCTGAGAGGACAGGTCAAGAGAGATTGTAAAAGTGAAAAAACAATTTTTAAAAATCAGCACGTAAAGCATTTAGAGCCCGCTTTTTTCATACATTCCATTTTCCCCAATACTTACATAAAACGAAATATCCATCTCAGATTGTTCTTATTCTGTCAGTTATTATTCACTGGTTATTCCACTGAGGTGAGGGACTTATATATATTGCAGTGGAAAAAAGGGCCTCAGTGAGTAAAATGAGACAGGAAAAAACCCCTGAAACTGTTTGTGGTTTCGGATGTTAACTCCCCTATGCCACATCCTATGAAATATTGCAAAATATGCTCACTTTTCACGTGTGATTTGTAAATCTTTGACTGTGTGACATTTGACTGTTGATGAGGAGGCCTGGGGAGCTCAGCACTGGCTCCAGTCTAGTGAGAGGAACTTCATTTAGTAGCATAAAAACCTTTTGTAGCTTGGTGACACTTCAGGAATGACTTTGCATGCAAGCAGAGAGAGACAGAGAACTGCTGCGCTGTATTTCCTGATTATGTATAATGTATCCTTAGACACGCTGTCATATTTACTGTTTCTTTTTTTTTTTTTTTTTCAATTTTGTAACAGACAAAACTAAATATCAGCTGTTTCCTCAAATTAAAGCTTCAAACCTTTCCAGATAAACAAAAAAAAAGTAAGCTTGGCCCTTAACCAGAAGTTACAGTGTTCCCATTGCATAATAAAAGCCCATTGTAATCACACAACAGGAAAGAAGACGTGTGTGTAGCCCTGCTCTATAAGGAAGTTACTGTGTTGATGTCTCACCACTTGCAGAGCACATCTCTTCTCATTGCAGGCTCCGTAGTCTCCAAACATCACGACGATCAGCATTATTGTGCCGAGGGCGATCAGTACCGTCACAGCTGGTAGTAAGAGGAGAGACAGACGGATTATGTATCACAGGCTAAATATCTTCATGCTTTTATTTTGGAGATGTCACAGTTTAGCTATGTTCCCTCCTGCTCCTTCCTGCAGCCTCTGTCTCCCAGTACGTTTCCCTTCTCCCTGCCGGCCACTCCCTCCTTATCAGCCACACCCCACTCACCTGTTCACTCAGATGTTTCAGCTCGATAGTCGAGCCTCACACACACTCACTGCAAGAGTGTTAAATGCCTCTGATGCCAGACTTCCCATCGATTTACTTTGCGTTGCTTGCCTGTTGCCGACCCTGCCTGTTTCTGACTCTCCTGCTTCTTCGACCCTCCTGCTTCCTACACCTGCCTGATTGTCTTTAACTGTCCTGATACGCAACAGCTACTTTATTTCTCACTGCTGCCCAAAAAATACAGTAACTATCAACTAATGCTGCTGATTTCCGAGCTGCAATTGCGTCCTTGCCACTCCTGTTAAAAGAGAAATTACACAAATTTGGTTGAAATTCTTACTCACCCATAACAAATGCACTGGAGTTGAGTTCCTCTATTTGAAAGATGCCTCTGGTGCCGCTGCTGAACCTCAGCCACAGGCCAAGACCCAGGAAGGCGAAACCCACCAACTGTCAAACCACAGGAATAAAAATAAAACCACAGCTTAATGTGCAGGACCTCAGTGTTCCTGCTTACATTGTTTCACATCTTAAATCTGTAACTTACTATTACTGCAGATAAGTTTTTATTTTCATTGTGTTTTTTGTTTGTATGTTTGAAGGCCTGCAAATATTGTAGGGGTTTTGGGCATCTTCCCAAATGAAAACCTTCAGTTTTGAATTAAAAACATATAATTTGGAAAGTTAGAGATTATAATAATTAACAAACAGCAACTTATATCTGTCAAAAATCATCTAGGCTTTGTTACTGCGCCTAAGCATTATAATGGCAGGATAACCCCGGTGCAAAAGGAACAGCTGGCATGTAGGTGAACAGACATGCCACACAAAAAAATTCTTTGAGAGAACAAAGTGCAGAATGAAACTAATTGTGAGACAGCTAGGTTAACACCTGCCAGGCAACCAAAACACACCGACACACAATGAAACAGTTGACAAGACCACACATGAAAAGCAGAACAGAGTAGAGAGACAGAAACACAGCTTACAGTATGTGTCAAATAACAGAAATCTAAGAAGGAATGAATGCGTGTATAAATCACTCCGTAAATGCCTATTGAAATAATTTTATCCCAAATGCACACATAGTACTTGTAAAAATTACGAACAATATTTTGTACAGCTAGTCATCTGTATGGAAAAATAATGGCACATTTATTTAAATACCAACCTACAAGACTTGAGTGGGCATTTTTGTGTTTGTGGATAGCAAAATACCTTTAAAGATGTATTAACTTAAGACATACAGTACATATAATAACAGTTGTTTTTTATATCACTACTTCATCAGATTGGTATGGACTGTCAATCTAAGGTGGTGTGTGTGTGTGTGTGTGTGTGTGTGTGTG
>JAOWBC010000458.1:19553412-19572742 GCA_028566105.1 Hypoplectrus providencianus
GGATGTAGTGTTTGTGTGAAGTAATATAAAAGACATGTAAAGGCCATTGCATAAAAGGTTTTGGCCTTTAATAGGTAGTAAAGCATGAATATGCAAGGCTTTTGGGGAAAAACAAAAAAAAAGAAAAAAAAAAAAGCATTTATTAACAAAATTAAAAAATATTCACACAAAAAAACAATACTATATAGGTTTGCGGACCAGATTAAAAAGCCCAACGGGCCGCATGTGGCCCCTGGGCCATAGTTTGCCCATGCCTGCCATAGAGGTCACTACAACTTCAACTGAAGGTGACTCTAGAGGGTACTGCATCACATTTTCTCAGTTTAAGAGCACCCATTGGTGCACTGCATCAGATTTATTTTCATCAGAGCACAAAAACTCATTATCTTCCTTGCAAGGGCACTCTAGAGGGCAGTGCATATTTTTTTTCTATTACAGGGCACCTATTAGTGCACTGCATCTTCTTTATTCCAGTGGAAGGTCACTGATAGTCAGCCCTGCATTGATGTCCTCACTGGAACAGCTTCCTTGAGGGCACCTTACTGCATTTATTTTACTGGACGGGAACCCTAGAGACCACATCACATTTTGTAAGCCGTAAAGGTAACTACAACTCATTATCTTCAAAAGAAAGGTCCCAATTAGTGCATTGCATCTTTAGGGCACCCTAGGAGGCACTGCAGCTCATTGACCTCACTGGAAGGACACCTTAGAGGTCCAAAAAAAGGGGGAAGCAAAGAGAAATGTTAGACTGACCTGTGTGGCATATTGTTGCTTGTTCGCACAAATACACGCTGATTAATTGTGTAAAACAAGATGCCAGGACATAGTTTGCAACCAGTAGGACTACTAGAGTGTTCAATGTGAAGAATACAGGAGCTGTAGAAGAGATACACAGTGCCACTAAAATACAGATGTTCCTGGAGATACTATGGTGTATTTTTCACAACCAATATCTTTTCATGACCCTTGAGGTCTGTGGCTGCAAAAAAAAAAGAGAGTAATGGATTCTGCGGGCTCTCACAGCCTCCGTCAGTGAAACAGGCAGCTGTGTGGCGTGATGTGACCTCACTGCCGTCCATCATTGCGGGTTCAGTGGGTGGCGGAGGGACAGGTAGCAGGAGAGAGACAGGTTGATAGAGTGAGTGACTCAGAGGGAGAGAAAAAAAAAAGCACACACACAATACACTCTCCGCTGCCTATATAAAAACACACACACATTTACACATAGGCAGTCGACTTCAAGTGACAGCAATCATCTGTTCGGAGGCAGGCAGGTGAAGTGAGGATTCACTGCAGGTTTTATCACATAGGTGTGTGAGTGTACGTGTGTTTGACAGCTGTATTTCTCTCTGTGATGCATCCCCTCCCTCTCTCAGTTATTGCAGCTGTGCTACTATAAACCTTTCTACCCAACAGCAGCCGTATTTGATTAGTGTTGCTTTTGTATGAATTATGTGACAACAATTTCACAAGAGAGCAGTGATTTTTTTCTTTCAAGAAGGAAAGGCCCTTCCCTTCAGGCGCTCTATCACATAAGACCCACCAGGGGGCGCAAAAGCATTAAAAAACGTGACAGAGTAATATTTCATTCCTTCAGAAAAATCTCACTGAGACACAACAGACACCTTACTGCTCTTTATTTAGAGCATATGCTCATATGCATTTTATTTTACAATAATTATTGTTTTCACCAGAGAAATGCTGTGTTATGATGCTTCACTTGAGACCTTGGACCGAAAACCTGTTTATCTCACCCTTTAACCCTTATGTAGGCCTATTTAACAAACATGATATACGTTATATATTCATGGGTATGGTAAATACTATAACTGGGATTACATAAACACATTACAAAAAATAAGTAACTATTATCAGATCACATTCAATTGGGAATTTTTTTAAAATTAGATTATAGTTACACTGTCGACATTGTTTTTTTAAATACTGATTTATGAATATATGAGGTTTTCGTGAATTTTATTAATAATAAAATATAATAATAATAATAATAATAATAATAATAATAATAATAATAATAATATAACATAGTAGCCTATTACAAAATAATGAATGCATCATTACTTATATACTTTTGAAATGTAGTATGCAGGATTTCCCTTAAAAAAAAATAAATAAAAAATAAATAAATAATAATAATAATAATAACAATAATAATAATAATAATAATAATAATAATAATAATAATAATAATAAAGATTCATACAAAACCATTGCAACATTTGACTCTATATTATGTTGTTTAGTTTATTTGTTAAATTTTTGCATAACTTTTATTTTGCTGATTTTGACTGCAATATTTACAGTGTTTGATTTTGATTAAATCCGAAAGTAATCAGATTAGATTAGTTTCTTTGAATGACAAAAGAATACGTTCGGCTATTGGCAAGTAATTTGTATTCTGTTACTGTATTCCAAAAGACCCGATATGAATAACAAAACTGCCAACTTCTATTTCACTTCATAATTTTGTGTTAATTGTGGACATTCTCATACATATTTTATAATTATTTCATTGTTATTCATAGTTTTTTAGTTTTGTTATTCAAATGTTTAGTCCTATAAAATTTGGTAACAAATCCTTTGGCTGTTTTAAAATCATCAAAATAGCAGCATCTTAATTGTAATACTGCCAAACATCGAAATAAGTGAGGATAAAGGAGGAGGGGAGCAGTGGTGGCGGTGGTGGTGGGGAGTGGGGAAAAGAAGGAGAAGGAGACAGAGGAAACACAGACCTCAGACCAGCCCACCTCACCTCACTGTCCTCTCCGTCTGCTCCCGGTGTCCGTGGACAAATCTGACCGCGGATCAGCTCACAGGGCTCCCTCCACACTACGAGTCACACCAACTGGGACTCAGACCAGAGGAAATCGTGTTCGTCGGCTGGCGAGTCCGCACGCCAAGACACATCCATAGCAGACCACGGCGAGGGAACGGACGGTGTGATAAGAAGGGACTGAAATCCACGGGAAGGTTGGTAGGAACAACAGAGAGGAGGTTTAATGCAAAAACACGTCTAGCAGCGAGAGGAGAAAGAGGACTGTCCGGCCCCTCAGAGGGAGAAGTATTACGCGAAGCTAATTTCCAACATTTTCTATTATTGGCAGCGGGAGTGTGCTCTCCGAGCCACATTTATAACGAGAGCTAGCGGAATGTAATGCTAGCAAGCTAGCTACTGTTAGCTAGCTAATTAGCTTGTCAGGCATCCAGGAGTCGGACGCGTGATCTTTATTAAAATAGGTCACTGTTTGGCGTCGTTTTACTTTTTGGGGGAAAAGGCTGTACTTGACGTGCTTTGTCCTGGCATGGTCATCATGTTCTGCCTCGAATAGCCAACGCCAAGTTAAGACAATAAACAGTACAAGCTGCCCATATTGATGTAAACCAGTTCAATATTACCCGTCTACACTGTTTTGGGAAAAGCCAATTCCATTGTGAAGATCGAGCTTTGGACAATTCAAGCGGAGAAGGCAAAGGTAAAAAAAAAAATAGACTTTTTGATTGGTGACTGTCTGCCGTCCAATGTTAATGTCGACCGACGTTGCATCTATAATGCTACCCGTTAGTCGGGGAATAATGGAAAGAGACATTGATACAACAGCCGGACCCCTTGCAAACGCGGCCGGGGGTCCAGCAGCTGTCCGTGGAATGAAGCGAGGAGACCCGGAGCCCGACGCTCAAACAGCCGCTGCCCTGACTGACTTGGCCGGGGCGGAGTGCAAGAGACCAAGGATAGACGGGAGTGTTGTTGGTGACATTGGACAGGTAAGAATGCAAACACATCTCTGTGCCGTTTAGTTTCCATCATGTGTGCAGCATTGTAACAAAGTATCATCTACCCTCCCCTTTCTTCTTCTTCTCCTCCAGTAAAAGCTTTTGTTCCCAAGCATCAGCAGGGACTCATGATAATGTTTTGACAGGCCCCCTTTTTCCCCTCATCTACAACGTAATCATGCATCATTGCAGCAAATAGAATATAATTTAATTGAAACTAAATTGGGGGATTTGATAAATTAAACAAAAGTGCGGGGATAGTATAGTGCTGTAGCTATGCTCCTGGAGCTGCTCAGTGAGGGAGCATGACCAAGCCAGACAAAGGTAATATGATACAGGCTCCATTGCTATGACAGGCAGCAGCACAGCAAAGATCAGATCCATTCATCATGCAGCCTGTCCTACGGAAAGTAAACCAGTGCTTTCTCACATTCTATTTTTCGTTTGTTATTCGCATGGATGAAATCACTCAGACCTGTGATGATAATTTCCAGTGAGTCATGGCATCAAATCCTGATACACACCGCATGTGCCATTAAACGCTCCTTGCCCCCCCCCCCCGATTGTCGCTAGGTGTTAAAAGAGAGAGAGGCAGACAGGGGATTGGGGGAGGGGTCACCACTGTGAAAGACAAAGAACAGAGCCTTTTGGTGTCGGCTGAAGGAGCGAAGGGGGCTCAAGGGGGGCCCTCCTTAACATGGGTCTTCCCTGCTTTCATGACTCGACTGCTGAGGCAGCATCAGCAACCGTTCCTGCCGCCACAGGATTAATCTGTGAATATTACAGTAAACCTGGGGGCCACCGAGCCACAGGGTGCACCTCTCACTTGCTCTCCTCGGATCTATCGCTGTTTATTCTTCTCTCCCTCTATTTCCCTTCAACACATGCACTACATATCGTTGTTACACCTACACACACGTGCTTTGAAATCCAACAGCACAAGGGGAATTTTAGCTGACGCTTGGTGTTTTAAGTGCAGGGAAACAGCTTTAAGAGTAGTCGAAGGGCAGGCGGACATGGTTTGAGGTCATCTGCAGGTAATTGAATCCAGGGGAACTGGTAAAATACTTTAATTGGCTGTGCGGCTGACCTGCTGCAATGACAGATAGGTCCTGCGTAATGCTCTGCGAGCTTCACAGAGGATGGATGCTGATGATGGTGAAAGGTTATAGCCCGCCGGCAAAGATGATGTGACAATGAGCAGCGTGGCATGAGGAGGATTCTCGCTGCCCATCAGTTGTATTGATCGCTGGGCACTGGGGGGTCAGGCTGGAAATAGGAGGGAGAAGAGCAGAGACCGGGATGGGAGGGAGATGTGATGGATAGATGGATGGAGAGTTGATCCGTGGATGCGCATGGGAAGAGAGGGGACATAGATGTGAAGGACAAAGAGCAATCAAAAGTGGGGTTTGGATAGACACTGTTTGGGTTTAGTACAAGAGAGAAAGGGGACTTTGAGGCCTTGATGGATAGATGTGGGGAGAAATAAAGGCTGAAAGCAGGAGAGAAAGGAAATCAGAGCCATTAGTTAGCATCCACAAGGGGGTATGATAAAGGATGAGAGGAAAGTGATGGATAACAGGGATGACACCATCAGTTATGGGGATAGATAAGCAGGACCAAAGGCGGTGAATGATGAATAACACTTTATGCAAAGGGTAAATAAAGAAAGAAAATGACATTGAGGGCTAATGCAGTCATAGCAGTTGCATGGGAGCCCCTCGGTGTGTCTGCGTGCGTGCTCAGGATGAGGAAGAGGATTTCACTAGCTGCTCCTATATCTAAATGCACCCAACAATTACCATAGCATTCCCATTGAGAGCCAGGGGTAGTAGATTGCTGACCTTCCGGGCTGACTGTAAATCAGGACTGTAATAATAAATGAGAGTGCAGCCTCTTCTCCCTTTTGTTGCTCTCCTCCCCCCGCTTGGCCTCATACAAACAGCACGGCAGCCCCCCCCCCCCCCCCTCACACCCTGTGCTCCCCTCTAGCTGTCCTCCGATTTCTCCCCCAAGCATATTTCCAGATTGCTAATTGACTCCTGGTTCGCAGGCCTTTCAATGTGGCAGTGAGGTGGAGCATCAAACCCCTCCCCCCGATCCACTCTTTCTCTCTACTCCCATCTCCTCCCCCCATGCCATCTTTGATTATCTCCCCTTTTCTCGGTTCATGTCCCATCACTCAAATCTACACAGCATCTATGCCATTTTCCCTCAGCTTCACCTCTGTTTCATCTCTTCTTTTTCTCCTCATCTCCTTGTTGTCTCCTCTATCTCTTATATATTTTTATTTTTATCCCACTCTCTGTAGTATTGATGCCTCCCCTTGAGGCAGTGCTGTGGTCCACTCAGATGCAGTGGGAGTACAGTTTATAACTCTCTCGGCCTGTCTCTCTCTCTCTGTTTCGGAGAGCCGATTTGTCCTATCGTTGGCAGTAAAGAGGCTTTGTGTCGCGCTAACGAGATCAAAGCTCATTTAGGAGAGGGCATTAACCAGACTGATCGCTTTAACAGGCCAGAGCAAAGGGAGGGGGGCAGGCAACGGGTGGGTTGATTTGACCGGACAGATCACTGAGATATGTTTTTACCAGAAGTGAGTTTTGGTTTCAGAACGCTCAACAAAGGCAGTTTTTATTATTACATTATGTGTTGCTTGTTCCTCTAGAACACTTATGTAAAACTTTTTTGTCAACCCAGAAGCCCAATGAGAAATTTATTAGTCAGTCATATTGGTCTCTAATGAAAATTTATTGCAACAGACGGCTCCCAACCACTTGACATAGAAAGCCAGAATTAAAGGATACTCTGGAGACATGTCTTGACTTTTTTTGCTTAGTGCTTAAAGAAAATTGCACCCAAAATTTAAAATAGTTTTGCTGTTCTAGCTGGTGTCAGCAGTTTATTCTTTTTTGGGGGCCATTGGGGAGAAATTCCAAAATAACCTTTCAGCATATTGTGACTTCTGTAGACTTCTGTACCTCCATAAAAGGAGACATTGGCCAGTTTCAGGACTGGCTGTTCTGCATATGCACATGTATTTGTATATCCCTTCAGAAAAGACAGTCTCGTTTGCTCCCCTCTAGTTAAAAAAGACAAGTTTTAGTTAAAAGACTATAACTATGTCCTCTTGTTTTATATAACGTCTTTTGTGATATCAAAGGGCCACAGGTTTGCAAAGAAGACATGAGAACAGGGCTGTGTTTCTCTTAGAAATACAGCCTTTCTTTTATTTAACAGCATCAGGATCACATTCATGATTGTTATGATTGAAGTGAATGACTCGTATTGGTTCAGGTTACTGTATGAGGCGTGTGCACATGCCTGTACTTGTCGGCTGGGAGGGGCTTAGAACGAGAGGAAAGAGCTGTCAGTAGGACGGCTTTATTTGTACATTTCAAATACTGGCTCTTTTTTTTTTGCCAACTCTTAACTTTATTGGTTACAATCTTTCTGGGACATTAAAAATCAAACCGGGGCAAGATACAGCTTCATAAATGTTAAAACTAGCTTATTTCATTTAAAATCACTTTTATTTTCCCAGTTGGACACACTGTGCATCATAAGACACCACTGTGTTCATCTTTTTAATGGTCATAAGTCGTAACATGTTATGGACTTGCATAGTGAGAAAGCAGTGAAGATAATAATTGCTTGTTGTTCCTAATCATTGACTGTAAGATAAACTGCTGTTTCTGCGATTTCTCATTATTGCTGATAAGCCCTGTGGTTTCCTAGCTCCTATAGCAGCCTGCATGTACCCAGAGAGCCTACATGTGTAACTGTAGCCCAAAAGTCTAAGTGTCCTTCAGAAGTCAGCCGCCTGAATTATTTACAGAAAAGAAGGAAAATCCACAGAAGGGGAACAGTATTACAGAGAGGCAGAAGGGCATAGCCTGTACTGGTGTGTGTTAATATTTGTTACAGAGGGTCGCACACGATCCTGCCCAGTCTCACGTTCTGCTCTCTGCTGCTGTTTAATGATTGCTGTTAAACTTTGAGCCTAGAACAGCGGCAGCGGAGTCACCCTTGACTTTTGAACCGGCAACGATAAGCTAAAAATGCTCCACACAAAGTTGCTTAACTCGTATTTTCTTTCTCCTGCCCTCTCTGTGTTTGTGTGCGTGTTCAGTTCAATTCTCCATGGGTTATTGTAAAATAGCTGCATTTCCAAAGCATAAAAGAAAAAAAGCAGATAGGAGGAAAAAAGGGAAAAGGCACCATTCATAAAAAGAAAAAATAGATCTCTTTCTGTATCTCTGTATCAGTACAATGTAAAGCACACTGTTTAAAGCTCCTAAACATGACACTCGCATGTTAACTCACCCTTTATGGTCATCATGTCACCACTCCCCCCCCCACCGCTCTCATGCCTCCTCCCCAAGGCTGCCCCCAAACTGTCACATGTGCTCCCATCTCCTCCCACACACAGTGAAATGTCAATTCAGTGTTTCCCTTACATGGGGTCATCTGTGATGCACTGCCACAGTGTTGTCCCAGCTGCCACAGTGTCATGAATAATGAAAACTCAGTGGTGAAATATACCTGCATCTATTGAGATGTATGCGATGCATTGTTCTGTTCGGAATCAGACATCAGCCATGTCTCACACTGAGAGCAAAGTGCTTCATTAAGAGGATCAGTTGTGATGTGATATATTATTATCAAATAAGTGCACTGCTGCTGATCTGTTGGAGCATGAAATAAAAACTCGCATAGATGTGTGTTCTAGTTTAATGTATTGAACACTGTAACATAATGCATGCCCGTGCCGCACTTCAGGCTTTGCTAGGACAAAGAGAAATAATTAGATCTGACAGAAAACAATGGGGCAGCCTGTGGAGCATATTGGTGAGAGTTACAGGGCAAAAGAAGAACAGACAGGCAGCTTCTGACTTTAAGTGAGGGTCGCTACTTACCAGTAATGACAATGCCCATGGTATTTAAAAAGTGAAAAACTAATATCAAAATAACATTACACATATGGTAATATTATGCAAATAATCCAAGGCCTCTTAAAATCCTTTTGTATGTCTTTACGCAGTAATTGTTACAGACTCTCTCCTATCTCATACACATGTACTTTGCGTCATTTGCCAAAAATAGAGACAAAAGAAAACTCATTTTAAGATGAAGACGTTTTCCAATGTCTGTTTTTACATTACCTTTTCTTCATATCTTCTATAGATACCACAGGATAAATGTTATCATAATTTGAGCATTTTTCATTTATGTATTGACACAGAATAACATCATGAAAAGGTATTATTAAAACACATTTCCCACTTGTACGCAGTAATGATAATTTTTGTCACTGAAGCTTTTCATCAGATATATTCTTATTCTCAAGAATGGTTTAAACATTCTAGAAATATTCAAGGTTGAAGGGAGGTAATCAACTGGAATAGAATTGAAATGTAGGAATTATACTATACTATATTTTCCATGGCATTTGCAAATAAAAACAAAGCTTTTTTCCTGTATCATAAGCAGACACAACCCATAAATTTGCCAAATAAATCCAATTGTTCAAATGTAATTGTGTGAAATGTGCTATGTGGTTAGCTAATAGTTAGCTAATAGAGTGACAGGTAGGAACCTGTATGTAGCTATGTAGAAGATGATACACATACGCTCACACATCAGCCCCTGTGTAATTTTTTAACCTCGGGTCATTGTTTATTATAGGCAATGAATTAATCTATCAAGCCATTTCCCTACAGTCACATGACTTGTCACTGTCCAGGTGTATAACACTACAACTCTTAGAGAAAGTTCTGCAAAAGCCAAATAACAGAAAATGGTTTGTAGGAGAATAACAATATATTGATTGAATTGAGTATTGCAGTGTTGTTTTGTTAAACTGAATTGATTCAAATACTGTCAAGTTTCCATTCAAAAATGGAAGACAGAAGTCTATTCTGGGTTTTGTTTATACCCCTGACTGCTGCACAGAAAGTAGTGCTATGATGCTGGATGTTACGGCTATTGTGAATTTGTTTGGTTGTTTGTTATTCAGGTGTATTGCGATACACAGGTCATGAGGGTAATCTTTATAGTTTGAGCGCAATTCATCTGTCAAGAAACAAAACACAATCAAAGTGAAGGGTGAATTTGATGGATAGCATTTCTGCAGACATGGTGATAATATCGTTGCAGTGACAATCTGACATTGTGAGAGCCTTGTTTTTATACTATGACAGTTTTCCTTATTTGAAATATCTTTGCAGTGTCGCTGTATAAAGCAATATATATGATATTCTCACCAATTCATAGCCACAATTTGTAGCTTTTTCGTTCTGTGGACACTTTTTGGTGTGAAAAAGGTTCTGTCTTTAGAAATACATATTCAGTCTGAGGGGAAAATACAATTCCTCTTGGCTTCCTCCTGTCCTCTAGGTTATTTTTCTCTGTCTTTATGTTCCTATGTGTTGCCATTCTCTGTTGCATTTGTCATTTTCAGAGTCATAATTTGACTTTCATGCCTTTCATGTCTACATCACATTGACAAATCACATCCATCAATTTCTGCACTGTGCCCTTTTGCCTGTTTTGTTAATTTCTTCTACTTCACGTTCTGCATTTTAAAGTGCCCCTCAAACAGCGTTCATCTCCATTTATTTCCACTCACCTCTCATTTATTGACTTCATATGGTTTTGCCGTTGCTGATGGTATTAGGCCAAAGATTTCCAAGAATCTCCTGAAACCCTTGATGAATGATTGGTTTTCCATTTCTCCTGTGATGTTAGTGAGGTTGTTAATTCTGGCTCTGAGATTGCCATCACACCTTCTGTTTAGGTGAGAGGCTGGCTCAAAGCCACGGCACGCCGCAGTCATGTGTGTAGTGTTTTTTGTCGAAAGTGTCAGGATTTTGGTCTTATGGATAATGATGTGTTGGTGGTAGCAGGTGGGATTTTCTTGTACATTTGGCGATATGATTGAGACTATAATAAAGCCAAGTCCACCTCCTCAGGCTGTTCTGTTCGGGACCACTGGATGTCTGCAGCAGCCCCCTTAATTACCCCGCTCCCCTCCTCCCTCCATCTCCCTCCCCTCTCACCATCTGTTGACCTCATGTCATTTTTGCCTTCCTCCACCACCACCACTGCTGCTGCTCCTTTTTCTTTCCCCTGCTCTTACCATTTGCAACTCCCCAACTTCTTTTCCTTCTCCTAAAATAGCAAGTTGAAGAGGGTGAAAATAAACAAGAGAGACGCCCTTTAGTTTTGCCCTCCGTGCAGTCAGAGAGCGGGACACAGAGAGAGGCAGAGAGGGTGTGTGTTTATGTGTGTGTGACTGGTTTTTCTGTGCTTTTGCTGATCCCTGCCAGTGCAGTCTGAAGCCCTCACAGTCAGCCAGCCGGCGCCTTCAAAGGCTCCTCCTCGTTCACAAACTATATGGAATTAACTTAATGGAAACTTGCAAAAGTGCAGTACTGAAGCCCAGCTTTCAACCCAGACAGGCTTAGGGCTCATTTTTTTCATTTATTTGTTTAAAAAGCATGGCTGGCATCAATGATGGTGCCTTTTGTGTACTTTTCAAGACATGCAGGCATGTAATATACTTAAAAGCAATGCCACATGGCAAACGTAGTGTGTGTGTGCTTCAGTGTGGGTAAACAAAAGTCTCTGAAAAGTAGGTATCAAGTTCAGACCCCCAGTCCCTTCCCCCACCCTTTAAGAAAATATAAATCACATGGCATTCCTCACTTATGACTCATTGTCTCCATTTCGCAAATGTTTTACTGCTTTATATTTCGCTCCCCTTTCTTGGCTTTGGCTGTCTTATTCCCCACATTCCTCCACCTCTCTTGTGTGTCTGTTTCTACCCTTATTTTCATTCTGTTCTTTCTTTTCTTCTTTCTTTCTTTCGTCTGTCCTACCCCCATCCATCCAGCCCTGCTCCCTCCCTCCCTCCGTCTTCTCTTGCAGACAGATTGATTCCAGATGTTGCTACCCTGCACTCCCTCCTCCTGCTCTTCTACGTAAACTCCTCCTCCTTCTTCTTTCTCTTTCTTCTTTCCACTCTGTCCACTGCAGAAGCAACAGTGACTCTATAATTTAATGGTAGGGTATAATTTTGGTTTAGATTTCACTGACATTCCAGTTTTGCTCTCAGAATTTGTCGCCACTGCAGTGCCTTCATCCTCACATTGGCTGCAAATGTGATGAAATACGGATTGTTAACGCTTTAACCACCTGTATTTACCTCAGCTAAATTATCAGATTTCCTCAGCTGTTTTACACACCATTACAGCACTTTTTGGTGCACTGAAACCAGGGCATCAGTGCAGTCCTATTTGAAATGCAGTACAGTGTTTGTAACTCACAACATGCATCTTTTTTACTTAGAATAGGAAGAGTTTTCTCATTCCCGTTGACATTGCCCAAGGCTTTGTGGACTTGAGATTCAGCTCTGAGCTGCCTTTCCATCTGTGCCGTGGCGAGCACCAGCAGCTTTTTACACTGTCAGTGCTTTGCTGAATATAAGCCTGTCCATTCCCCTGTAATTGTGGCGCACCAAGGAGAGTGTTCCCCCTGGGGACGAGGCACGAGGGGGAAATTGGTTCCAGATGAAACAGGAAGTGGAGAGTGGAAACAAAGAAAAGGCTGTTTGAGACAGGGGAAAGGGAGGACTAACCCTAACCCCTGAGTCTGAACACAAATACAAACACACAGAGTCAGAGTTTACTGCATCAGAAGGAAAAGCTTTTTTTTTTTGTCATCTGTAACTATTCTTTACATCTGGCCATTTTTTTTAACCTCATGCTCCCATTCCCCTTGGCTTGCCTCTATCCCACTCCGTCTAGACACTCCTTCATTCATCCAAACGTCATCACCACATCTGTTTTTGTTCTTATCCAATAGATCTCTAAGTCGTAGTCTTGCACTGCATAAGCTAGCCCTTTGGGAAATGAATGGATTATTAAAAGGACCAAGCAGGCACAAATCCTTCATAGACAAATGTCACTCCAAGAAGAGAGACACAAAAAGACCAAACCAACTGCAAAAAGCTTCAAAATGGTTGCAAAGAGACACAATCAGCTATGAACAGACTCAAAATGGCTGCAAAGACAGACACACATCTATAAAAAAATGACCAAAAAAAAAAACCTTACTCAAAAGAGACAACAAAAAACTAAAAATAAACAATAACAAATTGACAAAAAGCAACTAGAAAGAGTCTCAAAATGGCAACACAGAGACACACAACTGCAGAGAATCAAAATTACCTTACTTACTTAAAAATGGGCAGGATAATATACAAAAAAACAATCAATAAGTGACAAAGAACAACTACAAAGAGATTGGCTAGAATGAGAAATAATGCAACTACAGAGACAAAATATGGCTCCGTAGAGATGCTGAACGACTACAAAAATGGGCAATCAACCAAAGACAAAAATAACTCAAACAAGACCAAAACTCAAAACAACTATAAACATGCACAAAATGACCACAAAGAGACTCAAAACCACAGCAAGATGTCTCCAACTAAAAACAGACACGAGACAGCAACATAAATAGGCGAAACAGCCATAAAATCTGTGTGTCTTGCTCCTATGTAGGTCAGGTGGTGGGGCCTTTTGCATGTCTGTGCCCAGGGGCCCATTGTCTCATAATCCAGCCATGACTCAGGATGAGCTTTGATAGCTGTTTGTCTGTATGTTTGGACAAACAGTGTGTCATTCTGCTGTCACCGCCGCCCTCTGTCTCAGACACATGCCCATGATTGGCTGGATGAATGCTATCAGGAAGTGCTTCCGCAGGAGGCATCTCGGGGTCAGGGCCGGGAGGTTAACTCTGTGACACCCTTCAGAAGCCAGATCTGCCCTCCTCATTGCTGTGGCGTTACACGGCCCACACTCAAGCTGTTTGCTGAATGGGCGAGTGCACTCAGGCCGAGGGGCAGCACATGGATTTGAAACATTTTTGTCTGCTCCACAGCCTTGCAGATTAAATGTAATGAAAACATCAGCAGTTCTAAGGGGCTGCCACCCCATCCCCCAACGCATATATATATACACACACATCTTTCTTTCTTTCACCCCCTTCAGACCTTCTCTCCCTCCCTCCCCCCCTCCTTGCCTTGTGAGACTCATGCCTCAAGGAGGGTAGAGGCATGAGTCTCACTAGGCGGTCATGTTTTCTCTGCGAGGCACGCCAGCAGGCTCGACTGTGCCGGTGTCATCTCTCTCTCTGCTGTCAAAATACCATCGTTTGGTTAACTTTTCCCCATTGTTCCAGTTCTCCTCCTGCTCCCCCCCATTGTCATTTCTTTTGCCTCCCCCTCCTCATTTAACTCTCCAGCAAACAATGGCTGCTCTCGCCAGGGCAAAAAAATGACACGCAGGAGAAAATAATAGTTGGAGAGAAAAGAGGGGGAGAGAGACAGAAATAATCTAATTAAAAGTAATTACAGAGCAATTAACCACAACACTGGTTTCTGGGGCAGGGTCGATGAGGAATGGGGGGCTCACCCTTTGGTAGTGGATTTTGATTGGTTAGTATGGCTGGATATGAAAGCTCTGTAGTAGTGGTTCACTAGTCATGACATGGACACACACTGCTGTCAGCTGGTCTTTTAATGCATTATTTTTTTTAAAAATCGCATTGAACACATTGGAGATTGTCTAATGGGGCAAAAGTTTCCTGCTTTAATGTTTAAGAAACACATTATTTTTCTCATACTGTCCTAATATGACTGAAACATTGTATTAGCATTTGTTGGGGGTTTACATTGTTTGAGCTTAGTTAGTTATAACTGTTAGCCTTTGTGGTAAGCAAACTTTGCCAAAGGTTACAGATTATCTGGTATCAATCACATTGTAGTAAATCGAATAAAGTAAAATTAGTGATGGACATCTTTATGGTATGGTTGACTATAATCAATAACAATCCCACCCCAGCACCTGACATAAGCAGTTTGTGGCTCGTAACCAGCAAAGGTGCCACTCTGAAACCAGTTTTCCTGTCTGAAAGGCTGTCCAAATGCAAAGAACTCATACAAGATTAGGCACTGGCTCTGAACCAGGGCTCAAACAGCTTTGGTTGAAAAAGGGTTTATTTACGCCTTAAAATTCACAATGGAACAAAAAATAATAACAATCTTGCAGAAATCTTGATGACACGTTTCAAGGTACAGGTTCTGAATAAAGGCTTTGTGCATTTCTCTCACCGCTTTGAAACGTTAGAATACAGTATTTATATGACATCTAGACCAGTTTTCTAACCTAAACGAAAATCTCAATTTATGTGATATTCCTATGGTAATTTGTGAATTGTTGGATTGAATGATGGAATTAGACTGTGGAGACAGCTTGTGACATTAATACCTCCCACTTTATTTTTTATTTCTCTAGTTACTTTGAAAACAAGCTTGCTAGAGAATATTGTCTGAGAGTGTATTTCAGCCGAAATGTAAAAGTTTTGGAATGTCATACTGAATCCACTCATTTTTGAAAAGCCCATCCACTTACACTCCTCTCTCCCCCTCCTGTTGTCTCTTGCAGAACAATGAGCCTTTAAACCCCGGTTTCCATGGATACCCACCTCACAGTCAGGTAAGAGATTAGTGACGGCTTGCAAAAACCTCTGTAACAAAAAAATGTAAAAAAAAAATAATGTTATACAGAATCCTTGAGCCATTGAGACAAGCTAGTTTTCATCCAAACAGCTCCCCTTTGAACAAAGGTTGTAACAGAAGATCTATATTGAGGCATAAAGGGATCAGTGAAAACATAGTGATAGATTGGGTCCTCTAAAATGTAGTTTATTTCTATTTCTAGAAAATGGAAAAGAAATACAATACAGTTTTAGAACCTCTCTTGTCCTCTCCTCTCTGCTCTGTGTAAACTGCCTACAGTTCGACGTATTTTTTCAGTGAATCTTGTGACTGATGCTCTCAGCCAAGTCAGTCATAGCTCCCCAATTGCATGAAATCATGCAGAATTTAATTAATTTAATTTAATTTTTTTTTTTTTACTGCAAACAGATATATATATTTTTTATTTTAAATAGAATTATGATAAAATATCCTTATTTTAAGCTAAGATTTTTGTTTTCTGACAGAAGCACTTATTACACAACTCATTCAAGGACTATATAAAAATTCTGATTCTGGCTTTTCTTTGTACAGTTTCTGCATGATAAATTGTTAAGCGTCAGTGATTAAAAACAAATAGATAACCTGCTTTTTCAAACCTGCCCCTGCTTGTGGGTTGTGGTGTTCAGATTTAATTCTTCCTGGCCAGGGGAACCTAATGTTTCATACGTCTAGCCCTATAGCAGGCTCTTTTCCACTTCGACATCATTATGGAGACAACCCTGATGTTCTGCAGGGCCTCTTTTAATTCTCCCCTGCTACAGCCTATGGTTGCATATAAACGATGTCCGTTAGAAGAATTGATGAAAGGAGAACTGGTAGCGATTGAGCTTCTCTTTCAAAGGCTTGACCCTCAGAGAGAGAAACGACGCGCTCACCTTCTTTAAACTAAGCTCTGCACACTCTGTTCGCAGCACTGTTTCACAGTATCCTCTCACACTTTCTCTCTTTTTATGCCTCTCTCTCTCTCTTTCTCATTCTAAGTGTCTCTCCATGCATATTGCTCTCAGTAATGAGTGCCTTATGTGTGCAGCGTAGCGGCAGGGTAGCTGACTATTTTCTTATCTACCTCCAAGCAGCAGCTCTAAACCAGCTCAGTGCTAGTGTGTGCGTGCGTATGTGCGTGCACAACCCCTTTTGAGTGTGTTTATGTGAATGGCCTCTGTATGTAAGAGCTCGCGTGTGTGCGGCTTTTGTCTCCGTGCATGCGTGCGTGTGTCTCCTGTCGGTTGTTTGGGATGTGCAGCTCTCTGGCAGTGCCACAGGAGGGGAGTGTTGGTCTGTGTGCCTGCACACCCCAGCCTCCCTCCCCAAATCACAACACGGGAGACTCTCACAGGCCTCATCCCCTCCAAAATATTCTTTTTTTCCCCCCCTCTTCGCTGCCTGTCCAATTGCTAGTATCTCCTTTCTTGGGCAGCTCCCCAAGGTTGCGAGAGGGAGTCTTAAAGACGATGAATGGACTGAAAGAATTTAGCTTTCAGGTTTAAAGTTAATTTTATGTAGTTTTTTAAAGTGTTTTCTTTGGATGTTGTCCTGAGAATAAAAAATGAACATCATAATAAAGATTACAGGCAAAAAAGGCATGTGAGGATAAGGCGGAGAAGTGGAGCAGGGGTAAACCAGAAATGGAAGCAAGTTATTTAAGATGGCTTGCCTGCAGGGCACAAAATCATACCATAGTGAGGTGCACAGTTAGAGCAGACTTGTATTCCACTCTTGTCCCTGCCGGGGTCCATCTGCTTGTAAGACAAACACCTGGGCAGAGAACACTTGTGATCTGCAGTACGTCTGAACTCCCCTTGTCATCTGTTCCATTCAAAGCCAACGCATGCGGCCACATTTGTTTAATAAATGATTTAAAAGTCGTCCCTGCTAATGTATTCTGCCCTTGAGCACACATATTAGGAGACTCCTGCACACTAGCTGCTGGTTATCATGCAAATTGGGGCTAGCCCGGCCTACCTTAGCGGGATCGCCTTGTTCATTGCTGCAGTACATTTGTCTTTGTAATGCTCCTGTCTGTTGTTATGTATGCGTGTTTGAACTGCCTGTAGGTCTGCTTGTGTCAATATGACTGTGTTAAGTGGTGACAGGCTCCTGTGGGTCCCTGCTGCTGCACACAGTGTGGGGTAAAAATGTGTGTGTGCGTGTGTGTGTGTGTGTGAGTGTGTGCGTGAGTGAGTGAGTGCATGTCCATTCTAACCTGAGGGTCCATATATGTCAGTCTCCTGCTGTTTAAATTAGCAACACACACACAAACACAAGTAAAGTGTGTCACAGAGATACTCACCTCAAAATGTATTGGCCAGTATTGGCTTGTCACGGATATGTCTGTGTCTTAGCTATTGGCATATATGCACAGATATTATTTTTCTTTTTTACAGAAAACATAATTCAGAAAAACTATTCTTGAGTTGATTTGAGATGGTGTCATCGTCACATAGACTGCATGGCAGCTAACATGCAGGAAAGTGTGGCTGTACCTCTCAAAAAACACTCTTTAGATGAATATAGCCTACTTGTTGAATTGTTGAAGAAAGCAGCTTTGTCTTCAACCATGCTAAAATACATACTCTAGGAGGTTGTGTCTTTGTAATAGGTTCATTTTTGAGCCCTATATTTTCTTGAAATAGCAAATACTGTAGGTGAAACACTTGTTGTCGTGGTGTTTTCAAGGTTTAAAAGTGCTTGGACTTTTAGTGCCCGAAAGATGCAAAATAAAAAAAATCCCTATCTCACATTTAAAAAAATGTTCATAACACAGGAACATCTAATTTAATGTGACAAGTAGTGTTAGTCTGAAAGTATACTGCACTTAGTGTATGACCTGTATATGAATGTGTAATTTACCAGAACTGTAAGGTGCTGAAGAAGCTTGAAAATGTTTGAAAGGTGCATCAGGATTCACACAAGGCCTTAAATGTTACAGAGATAAAATAAATGGGATTTTGTCTAAAATGCCAAAATAAGCAAATCCTTTTTGATATCTATTCAAATGGAAACTGAACAATGACAATATACATACATGTTGAGAATGTTTTTTCTTTTGTAACTACACATAACACAACTTAACATTTAACCCAGCATTACATTTTTTAAGTTGAGAATAACATTAATTGCTGGGTGTTTAAAGCAATTCTGTCACTAATTGCATTCATAGTACAACTATGATGATAGTTACGGCTTCAGCAGTTTAAAGTGCCTGAAAAGTGCTTGAAATCTTCCTTTTAATAATCTGTATGTTCTCTAAACCCCAGATGATGGGGAGAAATAATTATTTTTACCATGTTAACTGCATGTACTATTTTCATTTGTAATTTATCCAGCCTTCAAGTGCAGGAAAATATCGAAAATTCTTAAAAAGTGCTTGAATTAGACATTAGTGAGGGTGCAGGAACCCTGCAGTTCCCCCCAAATTTCCTATAGAAAAGTTAAGACTGAGCTATTGATCTGTAGATGCTGTGTTTGAAGGCCCAGGCCTTTGTTTGAATTAGCTGATTAGTGTGTGCTGGTGGATATATAGCCCCTTTGTTTGAGTCCATGTGTGTCTGGGTGCCAGCCAAAGTGCAGCAGCATGAATATGATCACAGCACATCTTTGTGTACATTATGTGCTTGTGTTTGTGTGCGACTGGCTGCGTGTGTTTATCACAGTGTTCAGTCTGTGTGCTTAATCCTCAGATCATCCCCTATTCATCCTCTCATCCTCCTCACTTACAGCCCTAATCCTGTCATCCCTGGCTCTTTTTTTCACCCAGCTCTTTATCCATTTATCCCTCTATCCTGTTATCTCTCGCTCGCATCCACTGGCCCCTCTTTCCCCCCAACCCAGCTCCCATCTTTTGCCCCTTTCCCCCACCACACACACACACACACACACACACACACACACACACACACACACACACACACACACACACACACACACACA
>JAOWBC010000458.1:19578809-19594842 GCA_028566105.1 Hypoplectrus providencianus
GCTTTCCTCCCCCCGCAGGCTACAGCAGCTGTAAGCTAAACACATTATTCCTCTTCAAAGAGAATGACGCCAAATGGAGGATGCTGGTAGTAACTAAAAGGGGGTGGAGGCGTTAGGCCCATGTGGGAATGCACTTTAAAGGTGACGCACCACCAGTCACACTGTCCTCATGCATGTTTATGGGACTGTCCTCTATTTTGGGTGACACATCTCTATACCGTAGTGTATAGTGTATATAGGTGTTGTAAAATCCACAGTGTGACGTTTGTGCAGGACAGCTCGTCCTACGCTACCTTGAATTTAGGGCCTGTTGATAAATTTGAGGACACAATGTATGTGAATGTGTAAAAGTAAACCAAATAAAAGTTCCCAGCTATGTAAATGGTGCCACAGATATGCATTGCTTCGCCTTTTACTAATTCACAGTTTGCTGTGGTAGAGCCAATCACAAGGTAACCACACTCTAAAGCATGCCCTGCTTAATCATCTGTCTACTATAAATGAAGCCATAATTTACAAGTGGACATCATGTTGTATTGAAGAAGACTTCAAACTAGTAATAAAGACCATAAACTTATTATGACAATGTTTACTGAGATAACATATCAAGTATAAAAGGAGGGTTGTTACCTTATTGAACTCTAAACAATCAGACTTTTTTTTGCAACCAGTAGGTAGTCCCCTACTGGCTATAAGAAAGAATGCAGGTTTGTGACACTTTAACATTGGTGTCACTTTCCAGACCATGACGGTTTAGTGTTGATGTTTTTTTTTTTTAACACTTTCACCTGTTGGGAAAGTCATTGAGAAATCTACTTGCCCAACATCAATTTTTACTCACTCTATACAAATTGTTATATTTATTGGTGGATGTCAAAGAAAAATGATATCTAACTTGATGTCATTTTAAGTTTATCATAAAAGTTCATTACAATTTCCTCAAACAGGCAACGTGATTTAGTCTCAGCCGGCCCAGGAAGTCAGGCAGTCTTATTTTTGAGCCCTACTGTTCATTTCATTTATACAGTCTATGTCCTTCCAAATTAAAATGTGCCAGATAATGCAGGGGTCTGTGTTTGCCCCCGGCACACTGGGTCAGTGGTGGACATGGCTCCACAATGAAGATGACAATGACTTTGAAGCTGTTTAAGCATTGCGCCTGCCTCTTTTCATTTCTGCCTTTCCGCTTTTCACAGCTCAACAAAAACATGTCAGCGCCACTAGCTGTGTGGAAAACATGCGCACATCCAGTGCATTTTATCCCCCTACATCTCTCTCCCTGTGTATTTGTAGACGTCCAGAGTTGTTGAATCATCCCTATAACCCACCTGCTTAGTGCTGAGCCCATGAAGAAGGGTGTCAAGCTGAGCCGCAGTTACACCGAGTGCTTTGCGAGGCAGCGAGCAGCATCTGAGTATTTATGCTGCCTAACTTTACCACCTCCCGCCTTATCTCCACAACACTGCTTGCTTAGCCAGCGCACGACAACAGGCCTTCAAGGAATTTGCGAGGGATCCACACCCTAGTCTATTACCCTCAGGGTTCTGTGGGAGCGTAGCTGCACGCACATGAGAAATGGACAGAGTTTTACAGCTGCACTCCCATAACAATTCGACAGGTACGTGTGCGTTTAGTTGTAAGCGACCTGTCAAAACAACACTAACAACACTCAGTTTAACCAGCTACATATTCCTGTGGGATTACGGCTATTCTCACATTCTCCCACATTAGAAAGTGACAGATAATAGAAGTCCCATCCCTCAGAAACAGTCGCACCTGTTTCCACAGATTAAGTGCTAAACCAAAGTGCACAGTCCTCCAGATTGGTGGCCTAATGCACTATGTGACACCACTTTACCTCAGGGTTAACTGCTCTCCTTCTGCCCATACAGCCATGATGATATTGTCCAACACTAATGTTGCTCTAACTGCCACCACCCGAGGCTGTATGCAGTGGGTCGAGGTGTGAAAACACTCCGCATGTTACCTCTCACTGAAATGGACGTACACACACATACAGAAAGCAAGCGATGCAATGCACAAACGTGGTGCAGCAGAGCTCTAAATGTATGCAGTATCTCTAAGGATACCTACTCCTGCATGACAAGCAGCGCGGTAACATTGTACCTCTGCACACACTGCGCCCCGGCTTACACTGCAGCAGTATGTCAGCGCCGTTGGGTTTTTTAAATTTAAACTTCTTCCGCAGAAGTCGTGACAGCAGTCTTCAAATTCCCCGTCCTGCTGCATGTACTCAGAATTAGCAATGCTGGATTTTACTTAACTATTCCTCTTGTGGAACTGGCAATGCAGCAAGCATATTAAAATGTTCAAATTCTGTCTTTGTTTTGAGTCCTGCTCTCATGGATCTTTGGTGATATAGGGTGAATTTTCTTTAAGTCTCTCTGCATTACAGGTCAGGTAAATGTCAGTTTGGGATTGGTTAAGAGCGATATGAAAGATGGTGAGCACATTAATGCTACAGAGGGACACACACCCCTGATACATGAAAACGTTATCTCTCTCGTTGAAGTCAAGGAGGTTAAGTGTGTTTGGACTTGGTTTGTCTTTTCATCATTTACTTTACATTGAAAACACTTCATTATGTTTAATCTGAGATTTGTTTGCATCCAGTCAGGAATATTTACTTGCAGTTAGTTTTCCCTAACAGCTGTTATTAACTTCTTCTGCCCTGGTAGTCTCTTCACCTCACCTCACCAAAATAGATTATGCCGTGTTTCCACTTCATGGCACCGCATGGCCCACAACTCATTCTTTTTTGGTTTTCTTTTGGCAAAGGTATATAGTACCTGCTACATTTTTGGTCATGGTTCCTAGTAAATAGCCAAATCTATATTTACTACTTTTGACAACTGAAAAAGGGCTAACATCTTTGCGAAAGAAGGAATCAAGGGAATGTCGTGTTGAAGATGTGATGACAGTTACACACATCCCACACTGAGGGGGAACTATCTGCAGAGGAACACAGAAAAAGAGAAAATAACTGGTCTTAAAGAAAAGTGAGTCTAGTACAGCAGAGCAGTGCAGTGGAAATAAAAAGGGAACTACATTCTGTCTTACTCTGTTATCACTATGTATTTCTGTTAGTTGTTGTTTTGCCCTTTTCAAAGCTTGATTAATTATTCTTCAAATGAAACTTTTTAGGGTTCTTTTAAAGCCTGTTTTAGGTTTCATCTTCATTATCAATGAGGATATCAACGAACGGGAATATCAATGAGAAGTCCTGTTATAATTATTCACAATTTGAAACAGTCCAATACCCAAAGCTATTCAGTTTGCTAACATTGATGACAACAAAATCAACACTTTCTGACTTTTGGATAGCGAAAGCCAACAAATCTTTAGCACTTTCCCTTTCAAAAAATGACTAAAGCTGATAAGAATACTTGCAGACTTATTTTATCTCAGTCAATTCATTTTTAAATCATATAACTCTAGTTCCCAAACACCTGCCCTGTTCTTTTATTAGCAGCTGTACAGTGAAGCCAGACAGTACGTGATTCAATTTCTACATATGTATTGTGGTGTATTGTGATTTGTCAAAAGAAAAAAAAATCTGGATTGTGCATTGGAATATTTATTTTTAGCTCCTATTGCCCAGCCCAGGCTGAGTCAGCGTGTTAGAGAAAAGGCTGTCAGTGCGATCATGACAATGATGCTGATGTTGATGATGGTCTGAGCTGTCAAAAATAGAAAATGTGTGTGTCACAGACCTCAGCACACATAGTGCTGCTGACACTGACAGACAGCATCATGTTTTGTGTTATTGAAATAGGAATTAATTATGACTTTTTTTAATTATTTATCTATACACTCATTCTTTTGTAATTTGGTTGGTTTTTTCTCTCTTTTATAATCACCATGTCACATTTGGGTCAACAAATCCTCCTATAATAATGATAAAAAAAGACATGCATACACAAATAAATATTTTTAAAAAACCATAATAAAAAGTGTAAAATACACAAATCAGATGCATATTTCTACAATAATGTTTTCATTAGTTGGTGCTGGAACAGATATCCTGAAAGATTTCAATTAACTGAACAAATGGGAAAAATTCCAGTCAAATATTATGTGTTAATTCCATATATTCATAAAGAGTATGTTTTTGTGATTTAAGGGAGGGATATTTTTTGTTCCCCCATATTTTATTGACTACAGCTTCTACATAAAGTTCAAATTGTTTTTTTATCCATGTGTCCTCTGGTTGTGTACCACTGAGCTGTTGATGTATCTCTAAGTTGCAGCCTTCCTGTCGTCTGATTGGCCCACAGTTAGGAAGGAGAGACTGGAGCTTCTGCAAGGAGGCCACCGTATATGGAGATGGGCTGTGGCCTTCACTTTGATAGACATTACAGTGCAGCAGAAGCTTTGAGTGACTTGAGGGGCGGGTGTTGGTGGTTTTAAAAGGGGAAAAAATATCTCCCTCTGGCTTTCATCAAGCGTGGCAGGCAAGAATGGAGAGAGAAGGGGGAAAATGAGAAGGGGGGGTTGGACGCAGGCATACTTAGCTCTCCAACCACAGGAAAAGAAAAGAGACGGATTGCAGAGGGAGAAGAAACTGCAAAGAGTATTTCTGTCTTCAGCCAGGCAACTTTGCAGGCGCTCCATAGTTCCAATAGACAAATGGTTATGAATTTGCATGATTGATGAGTTTCAGTAGCATCATCTTTTGGCTGCTCAGTGTTTCTGTGGTGTGTGCTTCACTTGGGTGGTTAGAGGCTAAAGTCAGCAGACAGACATAGATGCACGCTTGAAAGGTTTTGCTGTGAAAAAGGCCTCTCCTCCCCCTCATCCTCTCCGTGTATGGAAAACATATGGTGTCTCAGGTAACACAACTGCTGTGTGTTTGTGCGTGTGCATGCAGGAGGTGAGAGTGAGACCTTATGGATGAATAGATCCCTGTCCAGATGGTCTTTTCTATTTTTTTAATCAGATTGTTGGTTACAGCCTTTCGGTCGATGGTTGATCTTCTCAGTTTTCCCATATTTGTCAGATTGCTTTTCATTTTAATACAAAACTCAGTTTGTCTAAATGTATCACTTATTCTGCATCTTATCTCACTAAAGTCAAGAATAAGTCTGGAAAGACTGAACCAGATATAACTCGAATTCAACATGTCATTACTTCCCATAATCCCCATTCCCTCCATCGTTAACCCCCCCTCCCCTGTTTCTTTTTCCATTATTTCTTTTTTCCTTTCTCCCCCTTCCCTAGTTTGACTATATGATGCTGCCATGTAGGGCAGTGCTGCTCCTCAGTCAGCGGGTCAGGAATGCCTGTGTAGACTTAACGGTGCACTGGTCTCAACTCTTAATCCACTGACGGCTTTCATCTGTCTGCCTGTTTATTAGTTCATCAGCTCATCTAGTTCATTATTGTTTATTCTTGCTTTGCTAAAACAAACCTTCAAGTTAAACTCGAGGCCACAGGCACTGGGTCAGTGATTTTTAAAGGTGTGAAAGATTTGACTTCAAAACAAGACTCGAAACATTTAAGCTGAAATTGTCATGTTGGAAGCTCTAAGGCTCATGATGATAAAAATATTAGAGGTTCTAAGGTCATCAGGAGCCTCCTCTTGCTCTCTGTGACTTTACCCCTCCATGTTTTGTACATAGAGAAAATCAGAGCATGCTCGTGGGTTAGCCTGCCTAGCGGGACCCTGACACTGAGCAGCTAGCAGTTAGTGGGTATGTGGCCGAAGCTGTCAACAGTTTGTCACCAAACCCCTTGAATTTAACAGCAGGTGCCAAGCACGATATGGAAGTTGTAGCATTGTTTTAGCAGTTGTAGCAACATAGCTTACCTCAAAAAGTACATTTTAAAAACAACTTTAAACAATCTTCTAAAAATCAATTTTTAGAAGGTTGCTGTATCTAATGAGAATGTTGTGAAGTTGGCAACATTGGCACAAGCAGGTACTTTATTCAGGCATAATACACTGGCAATAACCCTGGCAATGGTTTTGTGACCAGCTTTTAGTTGAAACTGGAAGGTAAAATTTAGCATATTTCTGTCCTGCTGTTAGTTAGCGGTTGGCTTCTCTTTTTGTTGATAACAAATGACCATAATTTCAAATTGTTTGTACCTAGTTGTAAAATGATTGGAAAGTTCTCCATTTTTTCATCATATTGCAACAACTGGATATTACTGTTGTGACGTGGGGCATGATTGAAGTTTTAAATGTTAATGTGCAATAGATTTTTGAGCACGATGCAAGGTTATTAACACGTCTAATTGTGCACAGCCTGGATGAGATGAAGTGAAATCCTTCCCCCTGTTAGGTCTGGTTTTACAAATTTAAACCTCCTCAGTGAAAGCTTAAATATCAGCCTCTTAAACATTTTTTCACATGACTAATCATGTGCGAGTATTGAGTTGTGACATCTCATTCAGTTGGTTAACAGTTGGCATTGTTTTATTCATCCTGGAACCACGAGATATAAACAAAGTTTCTTTTATGAGCATCTTCTCTGGTGCCCTAAAGCTGTATGTGGAAAGCACATGATGAGCAGTGTTTATGTTTTAGCGTTTCTGTTAATGAAACATGTCAGTTCAAAAAGTCCCAGTCACTGGCCAGTCAGTGAAATGTATTTATACAGCCCAATATCACAAATTAGTCTTACTCGAGCAGATCTCCCTGACTGTCTGCCAGACTTGTCTGATACATGATGGATTCCCTCTTCATCCAATCATATGCTTTTACCTTCTTGTGCTGTTGTCACCTTTTCTCAAAATTTACTATCTACTGCTATTTCCCCTCTGCCAAGCATTTTTGGTGTGTGTGTGCCTCACCCCTGGGCTAGGATATGCCTATAGGACACACCCTTTAGTGGCTGAATGCAGGCTACTGCATGTTTATGAGCTTGCATGCCCTAACAAGTATACTTAGGCTTTGATTTATTCTAGCCTGGGTTGGCTAAGGCCTAACCGCTGAATTTTAATGTCTTATCGTTTCTTTTTGAACTGTTTTTTGATGATTCCTCTTTTATCACTCGCTGACAGAAACCGTAGCAGATGCGAAACACAATCAGCTTTCACACATTCTTCCCTAACATACATTCAGGCTTACCACAGCGAGAGTGGCAGTGGATGAGTTTCCCAGATTTTTCCGTCCTGCTTTTTCGGATTGGACAGCCCTCTCTGATGCCTCCTCTATCTTTTGGGCCAGACCCCAGATGCTGTCTGTCTTGCAGATGGGCCCTTTTAGCCTCAGCTGGCTGTTTACAGCCAATGCGGTACATAGACACTGCAGAGGAACAGTGAGCAGTCAGGCTATAGGAATTGAGAAAGAGAGAGGTGGAGGGCTCGTTTGCTTTGCGGCATCTTAGTTACTCTGTCTAATTAAAACGGCTGTCTGGAGACCGAGTGTCTCCAGGCGTCACCCAGCCCAGATCCAACCCACGGCAGAGACCAGACCAGTGGTTAATGGTGTTGGATGCTAAGTGTCTTGCTGCCTGGCCTGGTGTGCAAGGAGCAGCCTTGACCTCAAACCCAGTCACTTTTTCTTTTTTTCTAGCCTTCTTGCCTTCACAGTTCATTCTGCATCTGTCTGCTGCTGTCTCTCCTTTTCCTTTACTCTTTTCTGTACAAAGATTTTGTGAAACTAAGTCCAAGATGCCCTTGAGTATGTGAAATGATTGAAGCGAGCAACATTGCAAAGTCACCACACACACAAACACATACAAGATAAGGTGTGTGCACGTTGGAGCAGCAGCAGCAGCACAGTTGTGAAGAATCTGTAGAGGATCCTGCTGCTGATATAGTTGTAACATTGCAGAGGGAAAGAACCTGAGGCCGAAGTCCCAGCTGATACAGTTATCTAAATTCACATCTGAATTATAGATGGGCTGTAAAAGAAATCCGAAAATACACAAACATGTATTCACACAATGCTGCAGCAGCTGTAAACATGTCACGGTTAACATGGCACAGTTCGTGTTTATCTCCCCGTGCGTCCATCCATCCCATAAGCATCTTTTGTATCTCAAACCGTGTATCGAATTTTCTGACTCTTAATAATAGATGTGTTTGCTGTAAATATTTCATGGTCGGCTGACTGAAAACTCATGCCTGTCAGAGATATGGAGGTAGAGGGGAGGGGGGGAGAGGACAGCAGGGAGGGAATGGGGGAGTGACTGAGTGGCAAGGGAGAGAGAGAGTGAAATTTAAGAGGCAGGATTTTAACCCCCTCATTCTGCTTTCATCAGGACGCTACAAGCACCACTCACGGAGTACATATGTTAAATTGTCTCCCTCTCTCCTCCCCCTCCCTTCCCCGCTCCTACAGGGCTCTCAGGATTCGACAGGAGGACAGGAGGGATTGGTGGCCCCACCCTTTTCAGCTTTCCCTCCTCCACCTCCTCCTCAAAACGGGCTGCCAGGAACAGAGTTTGGCCCCGGGGCCATGTTTGGTGCTGGGGGCCAAGGCACAGCAGAGGTAGGGGCTGGAGCTAATGGAGCCACCACCACTACCACCGCCAACAACAACAATGTAAGCACTGTCCTCATAATGCCTTGAGTTATCAGTTAGATGTATGGGATGATGAGGCATCGTCCAAACAGTCTGTTTTAGAGGTGTTCAGGAGGCTGTTGTGCAGTTGTGTCTGTGTCATTCTACATAACAACCATTTTAGCCAAAAAAAAATGGTTGTAGTGCTACTACGGGTGTTAGTAATTTACTGTTTATCTGTTAGTTGTCAACAGTCAATACCATTAGTTGGACAGTTTTTAAATAAAAAAAACATATATTTTATTGTAAATACAATTAATGGAGGTGATAAAGGCCAACACTAGTAAGAGTTTTAACTGTGATTTTGTAACTATTTTGTATTTGCTGCTGCCTATCTTGGTAGGTCTCCCTTGAAAAAGAGATTCTTAATCTCAGTGGGATTTTCCTGGTTAAATAAAGGTTGAATATAAAATTTAATTTAGAGTTATGCTACGATTGGTTAATTCCAGCTATTGGTGAGTAAATGTGAATAAGCATCCCTAAATGTAGCTCTAGTGATTGCAGTGTTTGTCCACTACCTCCATCTGGACTAAAATGTACTTGTATGAATTGCCATGAATGTTTTCACAGATGTTCAGGTTGCCACTGTTTATGTTCAGATACCGATTATACATTCCAAACAGTTACTCTTAGCTTGCTAACACGTTAAACTTGGATAGAGGACATGGTAAACATTATACCTGCTACACATCAGCATGTTAGCATTTTCACTGCTAGTATATTAGCATTGCGTCAATAGCATTTAACACACATCACCAGCCATCAGGACAGCCTTACAGAGCTGCAAGCAAGACTAGATTATCATATTTCCTTTAAAGTGCCTTTAGATTATGTTTATTTAAAGTTGATGCAACAACTGTTCACTTTTCAATATTGGGTAGTCAAGTCATTCCTTCAAATTGGATTAAAGGCCCAACAGAGCTTTTACTCGGTAAAATAATTATCATAAGACATTTGATCTTCCCTTAACCTTCACCTCTTTCTCTCCACCACACAGGGAAAAACAGAGGAGGTGTCCCAGGGTGAGGCGGGTGTCCAGTGCGGTACAGGTGGCACAGGAGCAGGAGGTTCTGTGGGAGACCCCTCAGAGGCCAAAGGAACCCCGAAACGCCTCCACGTCTCAAACATCCCCTTCCGCTTCCGGGACCCTGACCTCAGGCAGATGTTTGGGGTAAGAAGCGAGGAATGCTGTGGGCCTCATTTTTAACAGGATCAATAAATCAGTCTAGACGCCCGGGTCCTCCATGGAGGGCTGGCTCACAAGGGGTGGGGTTTAGGGACACACAAAAGAATCAAACTACCACAATAGAAAAACATTAATGGGTGCTCTCTTGATGCTTAAGTGGGCGGCAATGTGTGCCAGTGTGTAGAGTCCAAAGAGGAAAAAGGGGACAGAGCAGAGTTCAACTCAAAGGAAATGCACTGAAATATGAGAAGATGTCTTTTGTGTAGCAGTGACACCTAGTGCCAAGCAGTTGTAACTCACACGGTGTCAGGAGCTTCTGACTTTGCAGTAATTCTGTGCTTGAAGACTGAAATATAAAGCAACGCAGCAATGTCATTGCCTTCGTTCTTTGCATGCATATGTTTTCTAATTTTTTCCTGTACATTTCTTTGCAGCAATACGGAAAGATCCTGGATGTAGAGATTATATTCAATGAGAGGGGTTCAAAGGTATGCACACAGTTCATATATGGTCTTGAAAGATAAGAAAATGTCTAATTTTAACAGTTATGTTTTCGAGATTGGTAATATGAATTTGAATTTGAATAAAGTAACTGAATATTGTTACTTCTGAACACAACTTCACAATAAGTGTTCAAAGACCTTTAATGTTTATCATATTTGTTTGTTGTCTTCTGGTATCTCACACCAGATCATCTGATGCCCTAGTCTGGAATTTAGCAAGCCTTATCCTGATTAAAACTGGTATAATAAACAAAGTGACAGAATACATTGATTGCTGTAAATTCCTTAATCCTGTATTCTTTTCAATTACATTTTTTGTAACAATGTAGATATAATAATAAGGGCTCTGAGAGTCTGCAAATCGTTGGTTTAAGTACTTCAAATATGCTTACATATTGACCTTAAAAAGCTGTACAAACCCTCTCTTCCTGACTGTTGTCAGTAATTCCCACATTGCGTGCTATTTCTCTCTACATGTGACACTTGGTGATGTGGTATCAGCACGCCACATGGGGAATCTTTGTTATGAAACCCCAATTATCTCTAAAACAATGTCACCCCAAGGTCTAAGGATTCACAGATTCTCCCTCTCTCTATTTCTACACAATCCCTTATGATGTGGCCCTCAGTCACCTCCAACCTCTTTAACCTCTGCCGTGTACCACAGGGCTTTGGCTTTGTGACATTTGAGACCAGCGCAGACGCAGAGAAAGCCAGGGAAAAGCTCCACGGCACATTGGTGGAAGGTCGTAAGATTGAGGTAATTTTCCTCTCTCTCTCTCTCCTTCTCTCTCTCTCTCTCTCTATTCTTCTCCTCTCTCAGAACTCGTAATTCTGCTTGATCACTGACTGCTAGCCAGCTCCCATCCTCCCTTTAGTGATATGCTCTGATGCAGCCCACTGGTATCCCACTCCCTGGTCCTCTGCAATATGTTAATTTTTTTAAATTTCAAAAGATTTCCTTCTTTATTTACTGTTTTTGTGGTGGGAATGATCGGGGGTGCAAGAACACTACGTAAGGCATGCTGGGTACGTTTCCTCTGCAGATTTTTTTTTTTTTTCACATTAAGCTCTTGCCTCTTCACCTTTTCTCCCCACTGATGCGCAACTTGTAGCCACACTGATGTTACAACTTTTTCCGCAACATTGGAATGATGTTTGTGTAGTTGGCACCGGAGGGCACGAGAGGAACGCAGTGAAAGGATGATGCATGGCAGATTGCTGTCAGATGCTCTTATTTTCTTCCCTAGTGTAGAAATCCTTCTGTGTTCCCCTCTCCCGGTGCTGTGGCTAAGTGGTTGTGACAAGCTTATGGCTCCTGGTGCAACAGCAGCATGCGGGGAATCACAGCAACACTGACGCATGTTATGGAAGTCTGGATTCTTAAATATCTGTGCACTTGAGTTTTTATGTATGTGAAGTCTTTGTGTGTTCAGGTTGTTTTGATTTTTATTAAAAAATGTTTGTTTTTAACTGCAGCATGTGACTTTTTCAAAGCAGTTTTCTTTGTTTTTAATTGGGGTGTCAATCAGCCAGTTGTCCATATTGGATCTTTGACCTACGTCGCTGTAAGCCAGGATTTCTGCATGGGCTTACTGTGGTGATTTCCTTGTGGTGTGTGTGTGGGTGTGTGGGTATGTGCGAGTCAGTTCCTGCATGATGGATGAGGCTGGCCGGACCCTTTTTTTTTAGTTCCATGCTCTCAGTTCTGCTGCAGTGTGGTTGAGAATGAAAGACAGCCACCTGCATCCACTGGTTGGACATACTCCCTCTGCCACCTCCACCTTCAGTCAATCAGCAAGCTGAATGGATACTGATGGAGCCAATTTCACCTGCATCAGTCTCGCCCCTGTGTTTAGTCAACAACCTGTGTTGTCCTCGGCATTGCTTTAACCTGACTCTGTTTCTCTCCCCATGTTCTGCATGTTGTCAACCACTGGTTATTAATCAGCGAGCAGTTTGTCTTTTTCAGTCGTCATTTTGCATGAACTCTGTTGTACTCCAGTAGTGGTGTCGGGCTATAGCGAGTCATGTATGAGCTGCATGGTGGGCCAGCAACAGGAGTGTGTAGAGACTCTTTCTGTCTGTTTATGGTGCATGGGCTTGAAGAGACAAAAGGCTGGCGGAGGACAAATCGTGGATTTGTGTTTATACATTCTTTCATCTGAGGAGAAAGGGCCGGACTATTTCTATTTGAGGCAATGCCATCTGGCAGTTTTCCTTTCTTGCAGATGTTGCTGCGTTTCGCTTTAAATGGTCATATCATTTCAGAGTTTGTTGAATTATGTTTTTGAGATGAATATGACGGAAATATAACTGCGGTCATCATATATTTGTATAATAATTCAGAAACTCTGAACTATAGGCCTTTTGTATACCATGTTTATACATAAATAATGTTATTGTGTGTGAGTGTGCAGTTCACTGCTATCCACTGGCATGAGTGTAGCTGATTTAGGCTGCATGGTTGGCATTTTTATATGGAAATATTGAGTGTAACTAAGGCAGTACTGCAGACAGCTGGATGCTTTTTCTTGCATGTTTATTCTGTACTGATATCTGTTGAATAAGTTTTGGTGATGGGACTGTTAACTTACTTTGGCATGAAATCAGTTGCACCCAGGTGCCTCGTAGTCTTGCTCCACTCACTGAGAAAAGGCTAAATTCCTAGTTTTCAGATAAGCTTTTGACTGAATGATTTAGAAAGGTATTTATAAGGAGCACTTATTTTTGTGCATGCCAATGGGAGTCGGTTAATAGCTCTTGCTCTAGCTTAGCTGCCTTTTAGCGTGCATGTGTGTAGCCTATATGAAATAGAAAGAGAATTGTTGTGCTTAAAGTTACACTGTACTTCTCTTTGTCTGGAATAAAACTCTGCGCTTTGAAGAAGTCAG
Organism: Hypoplectrus providencianus; assembly: GCA_028566105.1. Classification (NCBI taxonomy): domain Eukaryota; kingdom Metazoa; phylum Chordata; class Actinopteri; order Perciformes; family Serranidae; genus Hypoplectrus; species Hypoplectrus providencianus. Next base: position 19,591,929 of record JAOWBC010000458.1, read on the forward strand.
TTTCCTGTGTGCTTCCAATGTATCCATGTAAGTGGCCCAACTACAATTCACTTTGTCTCTACCTGCTTCTCTGTGATCTCATCTCATGACCACTCATTCTATATATAGACTATAGAGTACTATAGGCCTATATATAGCTGCAACAGTGTGTATCTCAGTACAACACACCTCAGAACACTTCCACCCACTCATGGCTGTCTCTGTGATTGTGTGTATGCTCTAACATTAATGGTGAAGCAGGTCCCACTCATAAATTCTTTAATGTCATTGACTTGTGTCACAACCCCAATTCTTGAAACTCCGTGTAACGAAAAAATACAATGCATTAAATTCACAGTGCACATTTACAAAAATGTTAAATATATTGTCTTTGTATGATTTTCAATTGAATACAGTTTGCCAGATTTGTCAAAATATTCCCTTCTGTTTTATTTATATTTAACACAACATCCCAACTTTTGGGGGTAAGATTTAATTTGACATCCTTCAAAGTATTAACAATGGATCCTTTAGTCACATATTTGTAGTTGAATGTTTCATTCTTATGAAGAGCATTAAGGGTCCCTGCATGGTCTCATTTGCACAACTGCAGACCCTGTTCAAGGAATCATTAAGTTTATGCTGCATAAACTTAATGTGTCAGCTCTGGTTTTGCAAACTGTGCTTCTTGCTGATGATTGAGTCCAGCTCTGTATGACCAACAGCTCAAACATTATTTTGTCCAGGTAACAGGCTTTTTACCATTTCTCTACCTGTTTCTGAGCAGGGGACAATTTCAAGGTCAACATGTATGCTGATGACATTCCTGTCTCTGGGAATGCAACACAAATTGAAGTTAAACCAGCACTGAACAGTCAGCATTGTACCAAAGGTTTACATTGTGTGACACAAACATTCTTGGGACATTTCTGGTCTGCTTGCTGTAAATCAGTCCACAGTGTGGACTACAGTGTGGAAGGCTCAGGAGATGCCGCGTGGGCTCAGAGAACATACTAAACCCACTAGACTCCCATCCACTAACTCCTGCTCTCAGGTTGTGTGTTTGTGGTTGATCTGTGTGGCTTGAGCGTTACGGGAAGTAACTGCTCCTCCGCAGCGCAGAGTTTTAGTCTGACTTTTGAACACAATTGAGTAGAAAAGCTGAGGTGTGTGTGCAGCTCTGCATGCAAAGTGGGAACCTATTGAATAAAGAGTGTCATCATCAGTACATGGGTGTGTGCAGTGAACAGGATGAGAAGAAGCTGTGCCTGTGGTTCTGCATGCCTGACCATGCACATTCTCACCAGCCAGTGCTGCCACCACACACTCCTCAAAGGGACACAGTTGGCCTTCAGCTCACTTTGGCCTCAGCCTTCAATCAGTCATTTCCATAAACATTCTGAACCTTTTGGATTATGTATGCAGCACCATTTCAATTGTTTGAAACAGTAAGACTGTGTGTTGTTGGATGGGCGATGGCCTGAGGTGAAGGATTACCAGCCTGTGTGTCCCAGTTCCATAGATGACCCCCCCCGGCTTTGAATTTGACCAGTCCTGTTTTGTTATCAGAGCTTTCTGTTACTGCATGATCTGAAACAAATAATGAATGACGCGTATGAGTGTACATGTGTGTTTGCTTTGTACATGAGTGAAAATGTAGAAAATGGTTGAAAGAAAAGGGGAAAGAGAGTTTGCACTTTGCCCTTTCCAACCCTGATTGTGTCGGCTCCTCTCTCTCTCTCTCTCTCTCTCTCTCTCTCTCTCTCTCTCTCTCTCTCTCTCTCTCTCTCTCTCTCTCTCTCTCTCTTTCTTATCACTTCATTCTTGTTGCCAGTCAACTTGTCTGTGTCTCTTTTGTGTTTAATTTGGAAGTAGCTGTTTTCCTAACCTTCCTTTTTGCCATCATCTCTGTCTGCCTTATTCTGTTTCCATTTAATGTCATCTGTTTTGTTTTCAATTTTCTGTCTTATTTTAATGTTTGACTATCAAACAACCTTCAGTATGTAATTTTGTGGTGACTGGTAAAAAAAAAAACTGGAAATTACAGCCGTTCTACCCACAACCAATTTCCAAACACACACTCTCCTCTTGTGGCTTAACCTAACCACACAAGAATGAGTCATTTCGTGCTAAAGCTAACTAAAATATGTCCACTTGTCCTTTTGACTATAATAGACCCAGACAGCATTAAACCAACCTTTTACTATTCTGCTCCTATGCAGGAGGGTGTTGTGCATTTGTTTCTGCACTCCTGACTTTTCCTTGGACGTTTTCCAATTCTCTGCATCTCAGTACACTCAATAGGCTACTTTCTGGGGTTAAGGCAAGGTTGCCCCATATTTCCATTTTCCTCTCTAGAGCACCGACTACCTTCCTGTCACTGGTCTGATTACTGTAATGATGCTCTGAGCTCCGTACAGTTGAGAGCTAGCATCCTCTCAATCTTTTCCTTCTCTTTCTTCTTTCTCTTATTTTCTGAGCTGTAACACTGCTGCTATCGGGATTTTATTACACATGGGGCAAGGGGGAGGAGGAAGAGCAGGAGGAGGGGGGGCATTTAGGTTTCTTTTGTTTCTAGGATTATTTGTTCCTTCATTTATTATATTTTTTCTGTTTCCCTGACGACTTCTGTGTGTTGTTGTCAGTCTCCACGGTAACCACTCGCTGTTTCTACGGCAACGGTAAGTTGTGTACAAACATCTATCACTGAACTGATCCCCTTCCCACCCCACCCCTGAAATGGGCATTTGATACAGTCGTATGTACAGTATACTGTGAAGATATAATAATAGTCTTCCCAGTTATCAGCTGATGTTAATGTGATAGGGCCACACAGTGTAGTGCCCCAGAGAGCTACTGCTGTTATGTAATGTTACAGTGCACAACACAGTATCACAGGCACACTGACAGACGGACACAGCATCTTTCAACAGAT
>JAOWBC010000458.1:19613703-19635546 GCA_028566105.1 Hypoplectrus providencianus
ACCCAAACCATCTCACAAGAGCCTCAACCCCTTTGAAACCGTTGTGTTTCTAACTGAAGAAATCTAAGAGAAGCAGTACTCAGCTTTCTTGATCAAAGAGCAGAAAACTGGTGGCTGACTGCAGGATCATGGCTCTGGGTAACCTTCTTCTTCTGATGAGCATTTTCTCATCAAAACATGACACTGTGTTTGGGCTAATCTATTGATAGAAGTCGTAGGTAGGTTCCTCCTTTTAAACCCCCAGCCCGATCTGTTTGACATGCCAGAATAATATGACACACCTTTCCAAAGGTACTTCTGAAGGTGAACAAGCAGATACTGAGATATATTCTCTATATCCTCTGTATTTGAGCCTTCATGATACATATGAAGAAAAGTCTGAATGGATGGTTGCATAATCTGTTTTCTGTTCAAGGCAACTGATGGTTTCTTTTCACACTTTGTTGGTTGGTAGGTATTCCAAATTCACAAATGTTTGTTTACAAGCACTGAAAATGTCTGATGTATGATTCGAGTAAGTTAGGTTGCATGTGTGATCCACTTTAACTATCTTGACAATAGGAACTAATTGCAGTACAGGTAACACTGCAAGATCTGCAAGTTAATACATTTCAGTAATCCAGTTTCAGGTTCCATGTGAGCTGTTCTGTATGAAAAGTCACATATCAACAAAAAAAAGATTAGTGCTGCTTCTACCCTCTTAAATTTCATGGATTTAAATAGTGTTATATATTCTCTCTAGTGTAACTGATATCATAGCCGAGAGGTATTATATGGTATTCTGTATTCTGCTACACTTCTCCTCTCAGGGACTGAAGGTTTGTCGGTTCTAACTAGTTCTGGCTTGTTATACCTCACTAGTGCCCCCTGGCGGTCACACCGCGGTACTACACCCTCTAGTTTTTGCAGGCACCTGCAGGCATGGCACTGAATCTGGTTGAGCGTAATTAGCTTTTGGTGCGCCATCTGTGCAGATTGTGAGTGGGAGAGGCAAAGGTTTAGGAAAACGACAAACAAATCTTTGGTAGACAAACTTTATTGATAACACCAGCATGTGCAGCAAGTCATTAGAGCGCGTGTTGCTGGAGGGAGGCGTGCGTCGCACACCTTGCACCTGCCTGTGCACACAGAGCACGCTGTCAGCAGCAGCAGATCTCAGAATGTAAGTTTGAATATGAAGATGTTAATGAGTGATGGCACGAGCCTCCCACGGTGCTGACGGGTCTCCTGTCCTATCCTCCTCCTGCCTTGTCTCATCTCATCTAATCTCCCTTCCTCTCCTCTCCTCCTTTCATCCCTCCTCTCTCCTCTCTACTGTTCACAGATGCCTCCGCTCTGCTCAGCAGTTTGGCACCTTCAGAGTGACAGTTTCACGCCTCCTCTATTACCTTAGGGCTATTATATACCATCTGAGAGCAGCACACACACACACCAACATAAAGACATACTAAGAATTTGTGCTGTGGATTTCCCACCAGAAGAAAGCTGGACTATCTGAACCCTTCCAGCCTTCATGATGAAACTCCAGCAGATGAGTCATTCTGCTCATTCTGAGTCTTTCTTCTATTTGAGACAGGATTTCAGGATCCTACTGGCACATTTGAAAAAAACAAAACAAAAAAGACCACACAAATATTTACATTTGCACAAGGAAATGTAACATAGGAAAACATATTTTTGTGCCACAGATTAGTGCATGAGTTTTGGTTTATATCAGTTTATGTGCATGTGTGTGTGAGAGAGAGCAGACATGATTAGAATTAATATTCATCATATGGTTCCAGGTAGTTGGTGGTCTGCGGTCGAGGAATGGTGTAATCTCTGTCAGGGTCGATATCCTGAAACACAGAAACAGTAGAATCACACATTCATCATGTCAGAGCAGTTAATACCCGTGATAAACTGTGCTTTCATTAACCTTACAGTACTTGGCTATTATTGCCTGCAGTGTTGAAAGGTCACAGTGCTTAATTGCAAAGTATGTGAAGTGGGATTGTTAATCCTAATGGTTTATTACTCACTGTCACAGAGAATCCAGATTCGTAGGGCGATCGCAGCGATTGCTCAGTCCCCCTGCCTGAGGGGAGACACAAGATACAGTGGGCTAATTATCGGTTCATCACATACTGTTCATCATAAAGGCCCACAGTGCGAGCCGAGCTGACTGATAGTCACATTCAGTTTGCGATGGTGGACATCGGCTCCATATTCATTCTGGCTTGTCATAATAATTGAGCATGAATGAGATCTTTTAGTGAATCTATTATGGTCACTTCTCTCTGTTGTGTTCTCTTGTAGGGTAACATAGTATTTATACATTTAGCTTAGGTTGGCAAAAAAGGCCCTTAAAGCACAACCAAAGAAATAATACATTCATTATTTTATATAATTCTCATATTATTTTACTGTTTATAATCCATAAGCAGTACTTTCCACCCGTGCTCACTGTAAGACCCTTGTGAGTTTTCCTGCTGCAGCTTTTCTTGGTCTGATATGACTGCTAGCTCATGGAGACAGAGCGCTACACTTCCTGCTCTAAAGACCACGCCCACGTGAGGGGAAAACATCAAAACACTAACTAAATAACAGTTTCTAGTCAAAACTGTTAGATTTCAACATATAATGTGAGTATTTTATCACTCTATGCCTACCACAGATGCAAAATTAGCTGTTAGCAAGCAAACGTTAGCTATGTGTTAGCATGCTAATGTAGCTGCCTCTCAGCTAAGGCAGCTAATAGTACATGACTTTCTGAGTTATCAATCCAATTAAAGCACATATTTCTTCGTGTCAAATGTTGTAGATTAATCTAAAGAAATATTGTTAGCCTCAAACTGAATTGGGAAATATAACCTAATGAGAAAATGTACTGCATACTTTGGTTAGCTTAATCTTATCAGTTTCAGGATCAGTTTTACCAATTGTTACATCTACATGTCCGTATGAATTTTTCTTCTTTTAAAAGTTCATTTTTCCAGTTCATAAGATGTAAAGCTTAGTTATGGGTGTTTTACTCTGTTTGTGGTGCAAATCACCAGACACCACACAGCAGCTCTCAGACAGTTTTCTTTTGTTAGCTAACAGACTTGATTTGATAAGGAGGCTCCTTATTCGGTATAAAGTCACTGGAGAGCAACTTAGTGTGTATGAATAACAGGCTATGATACACATACTGTTCTTATTGATGCAGCTTTGAACATAGACGTTGGAAGAAACAAACAATTCCTTTTTAAATCAATATTTAATGTCACATTATTGATTCCTCCAGTAAGTAGCTGCATATGAAGTTGGATAATGTACAGCCAGCAGGGCATTATTGTAATAATGACCTGCTGGCTGTACATTACTACATAGCAGACAGTCAGTTTGCTCATTTTATTCCTCTTCTCTAGTTGTGCCACTGCTTTCCCTTTTACCATTACTCAGTGATAGCTACTTGTGGCCAGAGTTCAGAGAACTGTGGAGCTTAATTTAATAAAACTCCTGAAGTATCTTCTCCTGCCAGGTCACACCATTAATTTGGTCTATACAAAGCCAAATTTATTGATTGTGACTGTAATCAAACAAGTTATGACCATCATTTTTATTCAAAGCAGTTATTTTGTCAACCGTTTTATTTTACAAAACGTGGCCAAATATGTTAGATTTCCCCTGGTTCCCCTCTAATTTACTGTTTTTTTGTGCTCTGTGGTGGTAAATCAAATATCTATGCTTGTTTGATCTGAAAAAACATAACAAAAAAACTATTTGCATATGTCACCTTGATCAAATTAAAGTTAGATTATTTATAGACTATACACAAAGACATAGACATAAACATAGTTTTCCTTTTTTCATGCACAAATCTGTTTTTTTAGATTATGGGCTTTTTATGCTTCAGTTATTATAGAAGGTAACAACTACTCCTTGAGGTGTTTAATTTATTTGATCCATTAGTGTCTGTAGATTTGTCTTTAATTAACCAAGAAATAGCATTTGAGGTCGTATTAGCTGATGCTTCATTTGCATATTTAAACATAACATTTATTTCCCTCAAGAAAAGAGTTGTTGTTTTCATTTTTTCTATACCTAGGTCAGCAGAACACCCAGCCTCTCACCTCTCCTGTTGTCACCCTCGTTCTCAAAGCTTCCGTTCTCTTTCCCTTCCTTGGGGCTGGCCAGTCCTGGGATATCAGCGCTGGGGCTGGTCCAGCCTGCAAAGCTCAGAGGGATGTCCTTGGACTTGGCCTCTCCCCTGCAGAAGAAGGCAATCTGGGACAACCCGTACCCCATCAGTAACACCCAGCCATTGGCCACCAAGGCAATGCTAAGAACGGGGTCATCCCACTGAGGCCGGCGGCCCACCTTGGGGTTTCCTCTAATGAGCATAGTGATCCACACCACCCAGATGCAGGCGGAGAGCAGCAGCGTGAGGAAGAGCAGCGTGGCCTGAGCTCGACTCTGCTGGCGCCTGGCTCCCGTGTAGCTGTAGCTGTATGTGAAGCAGGAGCGGCACAGGAAGTGCAGGGAGAGGATCAAGCTGATCGCCAACAGGCACAGCACGTAGATCTGCAGCATGACAAACTCCTCCGGGCTGTAGGCACATGGTTTGTTATCTCGGACCAGCACCAGGATCAGCCACTGGGTAGAGATGATGACCTGCACGGTGAAGAGCCCCAGAGCCACAGCGGGCTCCCCCCAGCCCCGGGCCGCCGCGAAGCCCAGCAGAGCCAAGCAGCGGGCCAGCAGGCAGGAGAAGGCCAGGGAGAAGAGCACGCTGAAGAGGAAGATCCTGGTGGGGCAGGTCTGAGGGGTTAGGCGGATGATGAAGGCGAAGGTGATGGCAAAGATCCCAGCTGTGGCCAACAGGAACATGGACATGCAGGCCACCGTGCCACCGATGCTGCTGCGCTGGTTCCTGGAGGAAGCACAGATCCACAGAGACCAGAACAGCATGCCTAGGAGGAGACCCATGCTGAGTAGGAAGCCTGAGGAGGCCAGGGTCTCCAGTATGATGCCCCACGCTGCACGGCGGTCACACAGGAACCTGTAGATGGGGTTCAGTCCCCTACCGCAGCCGTGGTTGCCCTTCGGGAAAGTTCCATTTGATGAAGTAGAGGAAGTGGCATTGATTGAGCTGCTGTTGGTTGACTGACACAGACAGGTGAGAGGGACATAGAGGAGGAGGAGGAGGGGGAAAAGGGATTTGTGCTTCTCGGATAAAAAGGCCATATTCATTTCTAGTAATCCACTCAGGGATTTAGTCCTTCCTTTTAAGTGTCCTTTGATATCCAAGATCTTTTTCCCTGAAACAAAAAGCACAAAAACATTTCAACATCAAATCAAATAACAAGTTTTCCCCCAGCACTAACAGCACATTGAGTGACGGCGCAAAACAGGCAGGATGAAATGGAAGACAGGATAACACAGAGGTCACAGCGTGGAAAAGAAAAAGGGGGAGAGCGGTTTGACAGCGAGAGTGAAGAGAGCAGGAGGAGGGAGTGCATAAACATGCCACAACAAGGCAGAGGAGTGTGTTAGCCAGGGCTGAGAGTGCAGGGAAAAGCAGCGGCAACGTGGAGGTGAGGCTGGGACATGAGAGGCAACCGTTCTGCTGCAACACAGTCGTAGAGTTAGAAAGCAACAAAATAAAGGTAACAGGATATTATGTTAAAAATACAACATTTTGGTACAAATGAAAAGGCTGGTAATCTGAATACAGTTACTGTCATTAAAAATAAATTACTTGAAAGGATTACTTTATCGACCTCTGCCGAGGTGGTCATGATGGTGACTTGGCTTGTGTGTTTGATAGCATAATTACAAAAAACCCTCTGGTCTGATTGTCATGAAGCTCAATGGATGTGTAGCATGGGCCATTCAACCTATGCACTGTAGACCGCCCAGGAGAATATGCTAGCACAATGGCTAAGCTAATTCAGGGATGTTTCATGCACCATAATGCAGCTGGTTGTGCGGTGGTCTGTAATCGGCGGTCTCATGTCGTCCAGCTTGTTGATGAGAAAGTGGGTAAGACCAGAAGACACAGGGTACAGCAGTTTATGTGGGGCCTGACCTTACACGCCCCATTCATGTTTTTTCCAGCATTGCTACCTGTGGCCGGACTTCTGTTTTCTGTGTGTTCTGCTAGGTTAGTAACCTCTGCTGAGAACAAGCCAAAGACTAAGGGGAACTATTGCAACACAGATTCTCACTTTGTGCTTAATGTTAACTATTATTTTTAGTTTAAGCTGTACACTAACTCACCATGGAGGTATTACAAGATTTCTCTGATATATCTGCAACACAATGTATAGATGTCAAAACTGTCAATTTTTAACATTCCACTCATACAACTTATTTTTTTATTATGTGTTAACAAAAAATATGGCCAGATCTTACAATAATGTGATGGTGACCTCTCCTATTTTTGGTCCCTGCTCCTCAGACAGCCTGAGTCCACCAGTGGAAGACCACAATGCACTTCAAAACAGCCTCAAAGCAGTGAGCAGATACATGATTTATTTCTACTTCTGCTCAACAGTGTAAGGTTGGGTCTGTGCGTCCCCACAATATTGGCAGAGGACATGCACTGCTGTCAGCTTGACATGAAAATTTAAGATCAAGACGGACATCCAAAGTTGCAATTGAATGCATTACGCATCACATTTCAGGGCATCTATTCAGTAATCTATAGTGGAATGTGTTAAAAGTGACCCTCCCAACACTGGCTTTATTTGCAGTCCTGATTGGAGATGAGAGATATTCACTCCTGATATCTGATGGCCACTTCCTCCAGCCTATAACAGAGCCTTTGTTTCAGCGTCAGGGGATCAAAGATGACCTTTTAAATAGGATTATCACTTGATAAATATGACCCTGGCCCTCAACTTTGCCCCAAATGGCCAACATTTGCATAGTCGGACAGATCAGACAGCGGGGTATTCTGTAATGGATGGATTGAATTGTTTCCTTGATATGACGACTTGAAGGCTTTGATCAGCCAATTATTGCATTTTCGTGACGATAATCAAACATTTATTAGTAAACTAAAAACTGATCACAAAGAATGCACACAAATTCTGGAGATGTTAATCTGTATTTAAGAAAGTAGGGATATGGTTAGTGACTATGACTATCAAAGCCTTACTTCACATTGAAAGGCCTTTTCCAAAGCAGAACCACGCCTTTATTAAAAAAAAAAAAAAAAAAAAGTGGAACTTACCTTTAATCCTTTGGGTTATAGAAGTTTAGGAGTGGCACTCCAAAAGTCTTGATTCAAAGTTTTGCAAACATTTAATGCCCCTACTATCCTGATGATGCCTCCATACCTCTGCCAGCCCACGGTAACAGGAAGAGTGTGAGGGGATGGAGGTCTGAAGCCACCAGCCGAGACGGCAGTTTTGCATCAACAGGTTGGACAGGAGCAGGAAAGCCTGCACCCCTACTGTACTCCTACCGTCCTATCAGACCCCTCCTGTCTCTCTTTGTCCCTCCCTCAGACTATAGGTGGGGCTCACACACCTGGAGGTGATGATGCACACATACACCCACAGGGAGGGAGCGCTCACTGCTCCCTACTCCCTACTCATGAATCCATTGCCCATTAGAATTTGCATGTCATCTCCAGATAACAAATGCACTTTATGCGGAGTGATCAGAGTGTGTTGAGCAAATCCAGCAGAAGTTATTGATGTGAAAAACATGCTGTGAACTGGTGAGCGGCTTGTTGTTGTAAGAGAGTTCAGGTGAGAGTCCAACTGACTCATCCCAGTCTCATCTGGGAATCAGAAAAGGGCTGAATGTCACCTTAGTTACTGGGAAATCAGTGCAACAACATTTGGAGTTGGTGAGTTAGCCGCAGGGAGGATTGCGTCAAGAATAAAGAGTGCTTTCAACTGTTGTCTTTTACAAGCCCATACGTAACACCCCAACTCATGCCTGTACAGGCACTGAGCTTACAGGGTGTGTCCAGGTAAATCTGAAGTCACTCTTTCAACTGTAGAGTTACAGTTTTATCTTTTAACATCAGGTGTTTTCAAGTGCTTTTGCAAGAGTGGAATGTTTGCACATATATGTGTGTATGTTATGTTAAAATATTAATGTTAATCTGCTTAGAGAATGACATTTATCTTAAGTATCCAAAGCAATCATGCATCTTTGTCCTTTGGTTTGGCTGAAATGGAAGAAATGAAATATTCAGGTACAGAAGCACAATGTGACTTGCTGATAGACGCTTGGTGTTTTTTTAAGAAGAAACCATGGCAACCCACGTGTCTGGGGAAAGGGCTTGATGGACAACATTGTTGAAGGATGTTGACAGAGGCCACATGGCAGTGTTTCTGTGAGGGACTTTGCAGTTCAAAATTTACATTTTTTGTTTTGGCAACAACAGTCAAAAGGTGTGTCAGTTTGTCAGTCTGTCCAATTTGGTCCTGACTGATGTGTCTCAGCAACTAGTGGATGAATTGCTGATTCATTTTATACAGATACTCATGGTCCCCACCTGGACACTGACTCATCTGTCCTGACTGCCTGAGATGAGAAAGAAGATGTCTCACTCATTGGCTTCTTCCATCATCAGCTGCAGAAAAAAAATGTGTTTTATTGAAAATGTTATGGATAAAGACATATTTTAAAAGCTTTTTTGCATCCTTTCAATGTAGTCTGATATATCAGCTACAGTAACATTAAGAATGTACCAAAACTTTTGTGAAACCTTTGCTGAGGTTAGTTAGGATCTGAAAAACTATGCTAACATCACACCATTTGTAACGTGTTGATGCTGGTGGCAACTGATTTTATGTGCAGGGCTAAGCGTGCCAAAACAAAGACAGGCTTTTCTGCATTCTCAAATCCATTCTCATCTCTGTTGATAATTGTATATGTGAAATAACTAGAGCTTTGTTGATTCTTTGGCTTTTCATTGAGCACCATAATAAGGTTAAATTTCACCTGTCTCAGTCCTTTTTCAGGTTCATGACTGAATACCTGCCTAAAGAATGACCTTCTCATCAGACTGTTAAATGCTAATGTTAGCTTGCTAACATGCTGAACTGGTGGTGATGGTGGGCATGGTAAATGAAGCATGTTTGCATCGCCATTCTGAGCCTGTTAGCATGCTATTATGTAGGCATGTTAGCATCAACTGGAATGGCCCCTGATGTAGGTTTCCACCAACCCTGACCTCAATATCCAAGATGGCTGCTCCGCTCACAAATATGAAGGTAAAGCTCTACTGATATACTAATACATACTTGTCTGAATTCTATGTAACGACACATTGCCACAGTGTTTGTATGCTAAAGATACCATGTAATGCTATGTTATCAACTGATATCGCTAATATTGGCTATAGCAAATCCACTACAGTGAAACACAAACGGTCCATCTGCTGTCTTGTAGGTTTTCGTGGAGGATTTTTGTTTTTCCAAGTGAGTGAAAGAGAAGCAGTCAACGCAGACATCAGCTCTGAATTTCAACTTCTGAGGTAAAAAGAAAGCAGCATTGGCTCAAAGTGTGTGGTTTCTTATTACAGTATCACAGAACTGCTAGCCTGGCTGTATATTTTGAATACTTTTAATATACAGTGTATAGGGTTTATACATATAGAGAACAATAATTCTGTAGTTTGAAACAATATTTAGAGTATTATATATTTTTAACATAAGCCCGATAAGGCTTACTCTAAGTTTCGTAATGGGTTTTATTTGTGTTTGCACTCATACTTATGACCAGATTTTTTTTTTTTCTGGTTAGATGAAAAAAAACAAACACCCATTTTCTCTATGGGAGTGTGCTGATATTTTCATTCATTTGAGTTGATGACTGCTGGGAGAAGTTGGAGAAGGATCGGTCCTTATTCATGACATCAAATCATGACTGTTTTACAGTGCTCGGCACATTCTTAGTTATTAATTATTTAATACCTGCCATACATTTGTTTCATTGGATTTATCAAGAAAAAAAGAGACAGACAACATACTTTACTAAAAATATACACACTTTACTGCGGCTATCAGGACATACCAGTTCACAGTACAGTGTCTGTGGTGTTGTGTTGCACAGAACAAACAGAATATGCCTTTTGGTTTCTCTAAGGAGGGGTGTGGGTTCAGATAGCAGCAAGGAGAGATAGATGGGATAAAGGGAGTTCTCACTCCATGATCACATGAAAGTGCATTGTAGTTTTTTTCCATTTCAGAATATTGCACGCTCTCCTTGCACCCCTAGGTGTTGACAGTAGCCTTGTGGACAAGGAGTAGAAAATACAATGCAAAAATAAAAGGGGGAGAAGGTATAAAAGGTAGGTTGGTAGACAAGGTCAAATGGTTTTTAAAACGCTGAGAACTTAGTATTTACATTTTAATAGACAGCTAGAAGCAAATACAGGCTAGTATTAACTAGTGTTTTGCTTGCGTCCATTGCCGCGGGATTGGAGTGGCGGAGGAAGAGAGGGAAGTCCGAATGAGGAGGGAGGAAAAGTGAGGAGAAGACTATTATAAATGGAAGATGGGAACAGGAATAAGGTATGTGGAGTTCTTTTTCTCGTCTTCTCATTTCAAGTATATATACTATAAACAGTATCATATAATAATATAAAAATAACATAATCATTATGCTTTCCATCCACTCAGTGGACTGAAGCATGAGGTAGATAGACGAGAGGGCATTAGGGGGTTTGCCGGCGGCCTTATCCCGGCCTGCCGAGCTTGGGTTGAGAGAAGGCAAGGTGGAGAGGATTAGGGGAGGTACAGGCAGGTGAGGAAGGCAGGAGGCAGCGGGTTTAGATAATGCCGTATTTGGCCAAGTCGCTGAGCTCCATGTCGCCGAAGGCTTCCCATGGGCACACCACTGTGATGTCTGTGCCCAGACCCTCCATGCCGGGGATATCGTCGCCAAAGCTGGAAGGCAGAAAGGAAAAAGTGGTCAGTGATCTGATATGACATGTGTTAAATACATATGTATTAATATAATTGTATTCACCCCTTCTGGCCTGGTTTGGGGGCCTTGCTCTTGAATGTACGAGTCTGCCTCTGCTTGAACTTGGGTGGTCCCTTCTTGGGTGTGGTGGGGCCGGTTGCTCCACCAGGGGCCAGGGCGCTTCCTGCAGGGGGGCTGGCGTTCATTTCTGCTGAGGGTCTCTAGAAGGCACAAAGACTTGTTTTAAAGGGGCATCACAGAGGTCACACTTTTCCTCTTGGCTTCCTCTGCCTTCTCTTCTTTTGTGTCCCATCCTTGTTTCTCTCCATTAATCCTGTTTCCTTCCAGCTCTCAATACCAATCAGTGGAGATTATGCAGATTAGTTTAAAAAGCCAGATTAGCTCTAATCCCACTCTGATCCGCAGCGGACTAATTGCCCTTCCAGAACAACAGGGACACCAGGTGCAATGGGAACTCTTTTCCGTTATCTCTTTGATCTCTCATTCATCTGCACGTTTTGTACTGTAGATATCAAACTTGAAGATACTGACTGAACTATGACATCCACATTATTCCACATTTATTTAATTGTTTTGTTTGTGATCTTGTTACTAAGTATCAAGACATCTCTTCAGTGACCTGCCAATCTTGAACAAAACATCCCTGTCTGTGCTCATTACCGATCTGATCTTCAGCAGGCGATCCTGTCTGAGCTCTCCTTTAACCCCCTTCCTCTGACTTCTGACACCGCTAATCCTGTTAAGGCAATTTGACAGCGGTGCAAAACAACCTGCTTTGTCACGTTATGTAACTCAAACGTATGCGCCGCCTGCATCAGCAGCAGCAGATCTCCTCTCCACTGATAAAGTTAGAGAGGCTCTCCTGAGCAGACCATCCTCCTGCTCTCATGTGAGGGATCTGTGAAGCTGCTCCACAGCAGCCAAACGTGTCAGCAGCCATCTGTTGCTGTGATTGTTGCTTCTCAAGACAATCCTCTTTGCTCTGGGCTTTGGAAACCACAAACACCTGTCCTCCACTTCATGTTCAGGCCTTTTGCAAGCCTTTGTTTTTGTTTGAAGCCATTAAATTTATGAGCTTTTCTACATATACTACATTTCTACATATTTACTTCAACTTACATGTTGCTCATTTTAAATACATTTAGCTAGCACAAACTATTAGAAACTTACTTAGGGGCTGAAACTAATGGTTATTTTCAGTATAAATTAATTTGCAGATTACTTTCCCAGTTTTGATCAATTGCTAGAGTTATAGAATTTTAGAAAACAATGTCTGTGCCTCACAGGAAAAATTCAACGAAAACAGCCATTTCTGCCAATTCAGCTTAAGGATTGATCGAAATATTCAGCTAGTCTTTCAGTCTATCAGTTCGTCATAAATCTGGTAGTTTAAACTCTACATTGTGTCAGTTTTAGCCAGCAAGACACAAATGCATCAAAGCATGCATTAAAACAGTCCTTAACCCACAAAAACAAGTCTTTATCTGAACTCTCAAGAAGTTCAGAGCTGACATGACTCATTGTAGCCATAAGGAGTCCACCAGTAGTTAATGTTTCTTACCACTGAAACATTATAAAGCTGATAATGTCATGAGTAAGTCCTGTCAGTAAGGTAGTTCTCACCTGCTGTCACAGATATCCCAAGAGGCCACCACCGATCTCCTTCAGAGATAGTCCTTCTGTCTTCTTCTTGAGTTTGTGAAGTGTGTTGTGAGTGCTGCGCTTTTATATGATCATCTCTAATCCCTTTATCCTCCTGTTTCCAGTCACATGAGCACTGTAAGGGGTCAAACATCTCCGGCAAATCCAGCATCTTCCCCTCCCCTCCCCTCCCTGACGCTAATTGTCCTTGTTCCCATCAGCCCCGCCCGCCGCTGCCCTCTCTACCTGCCTGCTGTGTACAGGCTACCGGGTAGACGGTGTCAAAGATCAATCTGCAAGGATCTGATCAGGCTTATCCCTCTAAACCTTAACACGGCTGCATTCAGACAGCCTGCCGCTCGCATTTCATGTCCATGTGATATGTTGACTTCACGTGTGGAACGTTGGAGCCACAGTGAAAAAAACATTATTTACATCTAAATATAGTTTCTAAAGCTTTGAACTGGATAAAAAACATAAAGACACTCAATACAGAAAGGGTCGTCTTTCTGTAACAGAAGTCACATGTAAATCAGAAGATGTTTTAAGTACTTAATATTTGCTTGAAGTGTTATTGTTCTACCAAGAACTAGACATGAAGTCCGTCTCCCGCCACCATCAACTTCAATTAAAGTCAGGCTGTGTCAAACATCACTGTTTCCCTGCTTCAAGTAAACCTCACTTTCCAAGTATTCCTTCCAAATTAGAGTTCATTACAGGCCTATTTGTGTCTGAGCGTCACAGCACGAATTTGGCATCCTAACTGTGAGAAAAGCTGTACTAATGTAGGAGGGCCAGTGGTGCAGTAATTAAACTGATTAACACCAGTCAACACAAATAGAAAAGAAAGGAAAAGTCTGAACAAACAACAGCTCCAGTTGCATTTGACTTCATCCCTCTGAATTACCTCTGACAATCTGACTGAAATTTGTCAGTATTTTTAATTCCATTGCTAGAATTTAAAGAGAGGTCAAAAAGCAAATGTTGAATGTTTAGGACTATGAATATGTTTAAATATGCCTTGCCCTTTCAGAATCTGTTGTCACTGGCGTCATTCTAATGATAGTCTATGTGAAAAAATGATCAATGTAAGATCAAAAGTCTACATCTGAACTAGTGTGAAAAGCTGATAGAAAGTTGTTTTTCTTAATGATTTCGATCTTGCGTGTGGAAAATGTTGATCTCCCGAAAGGGAGGATCCTGGATTAACATGTTTGGAAGCGGGACAAGTACTGAGAGAAAGCCTTGACACAACCACAGAGCACTGATGGGAAGTTATATAAGCACACATTTTGGTCCCAATTCTTCAAATTATCCAACCCTCTTTTTGTTAAACACGAGAGATATTTACAGACTAAAATAACAACTCAGACAGAAGGAATTCTGACCTTCTTTATATTACGGTAGTTATCTGGTTGATATTGTCTGATTGATGGTATTGGGGGTTTGTTTCTTAATATCTTTACTGTTCCTTTTTTAAAACTTACATTTTATCTTGAATTTAATCTTATAAATGTTTTAGATTTAAATGTTTTCAAGGGAGATAAATCCAAGACTGCAGCATCACATCAGACTGCAGACAACAGACAAAATTGAACCTCATGGTACCACTACAGTTACAGTCAGAAGATCACCAAAGTAATTCAGAATAATCATCTGGGGAATATAAATGTTTTTGCCAAGTTTCATTGCAATCCATCAGGTAGACGCTGGGATTTTCCAGTCTGGACTAATGTGGTAAACCAACCAGCAGACATGGCCATCCCTGAAGCTGGGCTGCCAGAATTCCAAAGAACATTAGTTTTTAATATCTACAAGCGATGCCCTTATTCTGCCTAAATGTCTATCCAGTCATATATTCACTACGATGCATATAGGCTGAAAAGTTTTTAGAATAATGTTAAAAGTAAGTTTGTTTATTGCATATATCAATGTTCTTTTAGAATGAAAACCTAAATTTAATTATGTTGAAATTTTTTAATCATTGGTTTGGGATGTGGGTTGATTATTTGTTGCACATGGTTTGGCTTAGGTTTGGAAGGAACATAACAAGCATCAATAGGCTTCATTAAAAACAAGTGAAGCCAATCATGCATTTGACAGGTTGCTACCACAGTGTTGTCCCGATGGGTGTTGTCCATGTTTTTGTCCTAGAACTTGTTTTTAGCTCTTAAAAGTAAAATCTAATTGATTGCATAAAGAAATGATTTTTCAGTCTTCAATTTTATTACAAGATGCTCCAGTGGAATCAGCTGTACGTGTCGTGTGCATATGCACTAAGAGTGGGTTCTTGAACATACAACCACATTCAATGCCTTTTCCGGCTCAAGTCAACAGTAAGATAATAATAAAAAACTAAATAAGTGAACTGAAACTAGTTTGTATTTTTGGACTTTGATCTTCAAAATGATAACGATGACTGTGAATTTGTTGATTTTATTCTGTGTGAAGTGAACTTTGACCCAGCTCAAGAAGTGTGAACCTGTGCAATACTGTCAGTTGTTTATTTGTGCACCCTGTTAACCAAGCTAGCAAGCTAGTGCTAGCTGATTATAGAATCTTCTGTGGAAAAAAAAACCAAACAAATAAAATGGCAACGCCCAAAAATCCTGATAGTGACATCCAAAATGCCAAGAATTAAAACCGTTGTTAATAAACTAGTGGATGGCATCCTGGTGGCTTCATGTAATTATTATACAGTCTATGGTCCTGAAGGAGGGCAGGACAATGGCTAAGCCTCTTTAACAGTATATAGGCTGGCAAGAGGAAGGAGCTTTCAGGGCACAGATTGCCCTACATGTAATGTAAACTCTGGATTATCAGTCTGTGGGTTGGGAATCACAGTGGCCTGTTTCATCAATAGAGTCATATAACAGATTCACAAGAATTGCCAGTATGCTGAAAATGTTTTCCAGAAATGCTGCTGTAAGTACAGTTCGCTAAGCTCCTTCATCTGTGGCCTCTTATTAAAACATGCAGGCAAATAATTATACACATCCTCCTCATTAATAAACGTGAACTGGACTGAACCCTGTGCTGTGTTGACATCCATGGGTTGTAGGTCAATGTGTCAGTCTTGGAGCCCACCCTTCTTATGTCTGCCTACATCCCGCTAATACTTACGCCACTAATTAGATTAACTAATAGATTCGGTTTGAAAAATAGCACGAGGGCAGCAATATGAAGCAAGGGCCACTACATGTGCGTGTGACATGTTCAGCCTCATAGGCAACATTTTACTGCATGGCAAATATATGTAAACATCAACTGACAAGTCTGTTCTTTCATAGCTCATGAATTCCTGTGTGTGTGTTCAGAGGAAAACCATACTCCCTCACACCCAGGCTCTCTCTGGCTGGAGGGCCACCATATACAGTAAAGGCATACAGTACATATGATCTGTTGGATATATGGAGGTCTGCTTCCCACTCTGCAAAAAGCTCAAAGTGACCATGAATGACTATTCTGGGAATATGAATGCACCTCTATTTTACTTCTTAAAATCAAAAAGGGTCTAGACAGGACTGAACCACAGTCTCTGGCTCACTTTGGACCTAACACACAGTTAGTATCCAAGACAAATTTATATGTTTAAATTTCAAGCCATCTCCCCAAAAATAGTAAAACGTGACTTTGTTAAAGATAGAATTTAGAATTAGGGAAGAGACGCCAGACACATTAACTTTCACTTAGTTTGCAGTCAACCTGTTATTGTGCTTTCACCCTCTCTGTACCCACTGAGGGCTGTAAGATATAGTCCCTGCAGCTTTGTACGGCGAAATAATAACCCATCTACAGTGTCCTTTATGTTTTAAGTTACATTAGATTAGAATCCGAATCAAGCTATCTATGCTAAATAATGAGTTGAGAGATTGTGTCATGCATTTCAAACACTTTATATTTCTACACAAACTGTAAGAAATGCAGCAAAGAAATGACTCTAGAGGTAACACTGGACCATGGAAACAATGGAAGTATTGACTTGCACCTTATTAAAAGTCTTCCTGGGTGAGTGTTAAAATCTAACTTTAAATATGTGTATAATGTTGCACCTAGACCAGGGGTGCCCAAACTAAGGCCCGGGGGCCAAATGCGGCCCGCCATTTATTTTTAACTGGCCCGTGTCATAACATATCTCATTTCTTTAAAACTTGGGTTGTAAAATGGTCAATAAGAATCTAATAATGTCTCTGAAATGGATCTGAGTCTGTAATGTTATATAATCTAGATGATTGTGGTTGTATTATTATATTCTTTATTTTTTTTTTTCATATTTAACCCAAAAAAGCTATATTACCTTTAAGGTTCAATGTTTTGGCCATCAAACATAATATAAGTGCACGTGGTTGATTAAACCAATATTAGTGCATCAGAAGTTCAGTCCAGTGAGTGGCCCAGTCCTTCGTATGCTTTTCTGTATGTGGCCCTCAGGACAAAAAGTTTGGACACCCCTGACCTAGACTAATAATAGTCATGGACCACACGTGTCCTAGCATGTCATAACACGTCTGCCCCATATGAACGGGGCAGCGCCGCTCAGACTGTCTGGTGTGCTGGTGGATATATGCGGTCAGATGGTGGTGGGCCAGTATTAGTGTTGACAGTCGTGAGCACGTTCTCACAGCGATGAGAGGCAGACCTCATGCAGCCTGCTTAAACACACGACGCTTCCTAATCCCATCTGAACACTTGCTGACGGGGCATTGGCAGCAAAACTGACCTCTGACTTATACTGCACACTCATACGCTCAGTCAGAGCTTAACCTAGTTATTCTTTTAGTCGTTCACCTACATGCGCAGCCCCGTCAGATGAACCCCCTTCAACAACCCTGCAAGTCATGTTCCATATTTTTTATTTCATTTTTCTTAAAAATTGAATGCAGCACAACTGACAGGATTTAAGTTGTTTTAGTAAAATTGCTTTCTTCCTAATGCAAGGGTAGCTTTATGTTTATTTAACTGTTTATTCATAACTTATTGCTAACTATTACAACTCTTTCATTCATTCGCCTACTTTAAGATTAGATTGGATAACTATTTCAAATTTTGATCCATTAAGTTACTTTTAGCTTGTATTTGAACTATTTATCCATTACTTTTAGCTTACTATTTTATTATTATATTATTATATATATGTTATTATTTATTTGACTTATAGATTATTATTTCAACTGTTTAACATTGTCATAATTACTGTTAGCCAATATTTTTCTATTTTTCTAATTCAACAGTTTATTCTATTAGGTTACTTTAATATCATATTTTAACCATCGTCACATTTAGCTCATATCTGAACCCTATATCCATTTGTTTTAGCTTATTATTTCCACTGTCATCCATTACTTTAAGCTAAGTATTTTCAATCATTTATCCTATACATTAGAAAGATAATGTCTAACCATTTGTCAATTACAACAATTATGACAATTTATTCCTAACCTTCAGGTGATATTTCAAAATGTATCAATTACCTTTAAAGAACTATTCACACAGTTGCTTCACCCACAATTCAATAGTGCTAACTTGTATTTAAGCTCATGATTTGATTCAATTTCCAATGTAAACCTTTAAACGAAATAAAAACCATTCTTGGACTAAGTCTTGATCTCTAAAGATCAGCAGATCATAAATTCTTTAATTCTTGTATGGTCATAAGGACTTTTCATTTTCAAAAGAAAAGCATGCAGCTCTGTTTGGGCTGAACTCTCATCAGGTGATCCTGTTTCACATGAGGCCCTGCTGAGACGGCAGTGAGTTCAGAGGACTGCAGCAAAGCTTCAGCCCAGCTGCAAGAGGAGAGCTTTTCTCTGAAACAAAGACTCAGTATCATCCTGTTCCATCTCTACTTTAAACCTACTCTTGTTCCGTTCCTTATTCTGTTTGATCTGCCAGATCTGTGATGTTTTTTTCATTTCTTCCAGCCTGGATGCTGTAGTCCTCCATTTATTCTATTTTATATTTTTATACTGCGTACGTAACTCTTTTCCTGATCTGTCTATCTAGCTGCCAGCTCTTTTGTAGCTCTTGATTAAGAAGTGCTAACAGCGTTCACATATACTGCATAAATATATTATTCATTAGGAGATCACTGCTGTTTCTGTTGTTGCATTCATATTAGATATTAAAACCTTAACAACTCTGTTTTCTATTTTACATAAATCATTTCCATTCTAACTCAGTCAGTATTTACAGGCCTCTCCTTCCCCCTTTTGATTGAAATTCCACGGCATGGCTTACAGAAATTCACTTCAAATGCAGCTAATGATTTTTCTCAGTCATGCAAACACATTATGCATTTCCATTTCCTATCTTCTTTCTACGCTTCTATAAGCTTTGATGTGCGAAATCCCTTCAGTTTTAGCCTAAATCTTTTACTTTCATGGCAACTAGCGCATTTCTTTTCTGTATGGATTTGCCTTTAGTAAATATATTCATTTTCTTTTGATTAATATTAACTTTTACATTTCCTTTTCAAACCAATCCAAAGTATTAGTATTGCGCTACAGTTGAATGAGCATTGAAAGAATGTGCTGCTGGGGTTTTTTGAAAGTCATCATGTCACACTCTTTGCTTTGAGAAGCTTGTGGCTTTATTTAAACTTGCAAAATTGTCTTAATGCAATAATAAATAGATGACTTATCCTTTTCATTGTGATAGCAAATCGCTGTTTCTGCTTTTGGTATCCTTCTAGGGATGCTGGAAATTTCCCTTTGTGTGTCAGCGTTATGTAAGTCTTTAAGAAGCCAGCGTGCTGAACTAATTGGACACTGGGAAGAATTCTCTGAAGGGTAGATTGACCTGAATCTCATTTCCATAGGCTTAGGCGTCATTTGGCGTCACGATGCATCACTCAAAACATTTTCAGGAGCTGCATAAGTCTCCTCTCTCTCCTGCACAGAGCACAGTAAAACGCTGGCAGGTGAAAATCATTAGAAGGCAGATATAAAGTTATTCATCTGGGTGAACTTATTGAGCTTCTCCCTAATATAAAAAAACAATTTTACCTTTGATTCCTCAGTGTGTGTACAGCAGGAGTGTTCTTGGCAGGAGCTGACACTTTGCCAAACTATCCCCTTTCTTCTGAAACTCCTCAGCGAGTCTAAAAATTGGGATTACGCTGCATAAATGCAAAACCTTTCACAGCGAGGGCCCCACTGCCATAAAATCCTGTTATTTTTCGCCTCACAGACTGAGGCGAGCTGTGAGCTACATGTGCAGCAGCAAGTATGTGGGTGTGCAATTATAAATATGCCATATTTCATTTGAGGCAGGAACGAAAACATTGTGCAAAGGGAAAGGAAGGAGGCAGTGGACAACTTTGCCGTCCTGCAGCCATTATGGCACAGTCCGAATATATAACCGGAGCACAAACATTGAGATTCATGTTGCACAGTGTATGCTGAATATTATTTGTTGAATGCTGTCCTTGGCTTTCTTTGTGTTATGAATCAAAGCAAGGACGAAATGAAAACTTCTTCTTGTGAAAGCCTGCTGAAAACAATGTTCAACTCAAAGGATGTTTGCAAAAAGATGTAAAGGCCAGCTCGTGTGCTCTGACATGTAGGATGATTGCTTTCAGACTTGGTGAGAAGAAAGACTTTATTGTCTGAATTTAAACACACAAACTTGATACAGAAGCACAGCAGAGAAAACAGGTGCAGACACGACCTTGGCTTCGATGTTAGACGAATCAGAAGAGGAAGAACAGCAGTGGATGTGTTTCTTTTATTGAACAGAGGTATAATCTAGCATTTGAATATATTTGCGATTGAGCACGTTGATGGGTTCTGCAATTCAGATTACATGCATGACTTTGTTATACATCTGAATGGACTTACAAATCCAGAAATTCATCGACCTTGTGTATGTAAAGAACTTGGCTGATGTCTGAATCCTATATTGTGCATGTTTTTTTCAATACACACATGAACAGTAGGGTCAGTTTTCATTACAATAAATGATACTTAGAAAATACGTATGTTAGCTATGTAGTTACATTAGTTATGGATTCAATTCAGTGTTGACTTCATACACCACATGAACAAAAGTCTCTTGGGTCAAAGCTCTGTGTTTGTATGACCTTTCTTTTCCTCTTCACTGAGTGGGCTTTACTGCTCTTTATACTACATGACCTCACCTCCTCCTTTGCTCCTGTCATCATTACTTTGGCCATTTAGGGTTACCAACTAACAAAAAATGTAATTATGGTTCATATCAACCTGCTCACAGACCTGTGGCGTCATTCTGATGTTCAGTCCATGACATTGTCCCTTAAGGCTTTTTACAGGGCTTGGACATACCATCCACACTAACTTTGCTGTCACTTTTTAGGACATGAATAAAAAATTCCTTGGCATGTATTTGAACAATTCTGTTTATGCAACCAGCTGTGTACATATCACATATGAGATGACTTATACAAATGTCCATATCCCTAAGTAAAGTTGGATTCGTCTTCTGCTGAAGCTGTCCAGCCTCTATACTATTTCCATAACCCCAATACAAATGGTAGATATTTAATCTGCTTTTCTCATGATTTACATTTAAGTTGATTGCTCCCTGTGAGCGCAGCAGACTGTAGCTGCTGTGAGGAGTATAAAAACCCATCTAAGCATAATCTTGGAAAAAAAAAAAATTGCATCATACGGTGCCTTTCAAACAGGGCCAAAATGTGTTCAGAGATAACAAGCGATAACCCCTGAGAATTAACTTGACCTGACAAGAGAAGCATTTGTTTCTTTCATCCTCCTGAAAAGCAAAACTCTCCCTTCACACTTCTGGATGCCCACGTTGTGATAGTAGTCGAGCCAACTGCTCCGAGTGGGTGTAGCGCAGCAGAGGGAGGTTTAGAAAGACAACAGAGCAAAACAGTGAGAGTGAGGTACGGTAGATTTGAAAAGAGAGGGCAGGTTGGATTGGGTGAGACTGATAGAGGGAGCTGGAGCTGTAATCTGGGCTTTAAGGCTTCCATCGGTATTAAGGGAGGGCACTTATTAGATTGGAGCGGTGAGCGTTTTCTCCTCAGAGGCAGAGACTAATTGGATATCACCAAATAAGAGAGGCTGACGTTATCATGACACAGTGCAGGATAGGAGGTGGATGACGCTCACACTGGCTTGGAAGTAATGGAACCAGTATTTATACCAATGAATCGTGGCTGCAATAGCCCAGAAACAGAAATAGTCACTATCAGGCACGCATGCACACATAACACACACAATGTAAATATGCTACTGCGTAGGCCTCAAGACATCTGGGTCCTGATTGGGTCCTGCTGTA
>JAOWBC010000458.1:19635646-19646168 GCA_028566105.1 Hypoplectrus providencianus
CTGTCTTTATGTTTCAGCCCTGAGACAGACCAGCGTCCTGTCCAGGGTGTACTCTGCCTCTCGCCCAATTACAGCTGTGATTGGTGTCAGATAAGCGGTTAAAGATAATGAATGAATGTATTGAAGTCTGTAAGAAAATAACCCCACTTCACGTTTGATTTATAACCTCAGCAAACACTTCAATTCAATTCAACTTCAACCTCAATGAATTTGTCACTTTGTTCCACGCAAATCCGCCAGATTTTGAATTACTGATGAACTTTAATAACCAGGCTACCAACCTGCCAACATCTTTGCAACATTATTATGAATCAGAACTATTTTTGGACAAGGTGTGACCATGGTTAGGTGCCAGGTGCTCTCAAAAGGTGATTGAACCTGATTTGTTCATGTCCTATCCCCTAACATATCAGCTATCCTACTTGGTACACAAAGTCAGTGCCTCACCTGGGCTGCTACACAGGTTTGGTTCTGCCAAGAAAAGGATTCATAATCCAGCTTTGTTCCAGTTCCCAAAACCGTTCTGTGCATATGCTGGTTCCAAACTTCCAACTGAGCGACAGCAAAAATGCCAAGCTTCAGGTTTCAAATTGAGTCTACAAAATAATTGCAGTGGCTACATCCACTCCATATACGCTTTTATTGAGCTTACATAGAGGCAGCATGTGCACTTACACATTCTCCTGAGCAAGAAATTCAAGGAACATGGATTAATGTGTCAGTGAGCGTGTTGGCATGCGTAACACGTCAGGAGAATGAATGCTTTTGCTGTAATTAGATTCCTCACTGCCTGCATATCACACAAATCTCGAGCATCGCCTGCAAATCAGTCCACTATGCTGCTGCAAAAAGCTTTGAGGCAGTCAGGAGGAGAAAAAGAAAGGCGGGATCAAAAGGGCAGAGCAGCTAGAGAATGGATTTTTGCGTGTCTGAATGCAGAAAGGAGCGCTAAAAGATTAAAGAAAGCAGGTTGAATTGAGGAGAAATAAGGAAGCAAAAGGTTATTCGGTGTAGCAAGTGCTCGGAGGCGTCCCTCACAGGCTCTGCACACTGGGGGGAAATTAGTCCTTTGAGTTGATGCGATGTGATTTTATATTCTGCAGTGTCACGCAGTCATGTTTCAGTCTTACACCGCACAGTGAGAATAGAGACGCTCTCTGCAGCTCGGCCTTTAATTTTACATTGTGCACATGTTTCCTGCGTTCGCCTGCAGACTTGATAAATGCTGCATTCATTTTTGGAATGAAAAGGAATGTTATATGAAAAGGAAAAAGCTTATTTATGGCTCCCTTTTTACTTTTTTTTTTTTATTTTTTTTTTACAGCCGCATATTTACCTTTAAAAAAAGATAGGAGAGAAATTAATGAGTAAGCTGACATTCTGGTCTGTTTCATTACAGATCTGCCAGTGCTATATATATGTTTAGCATTCACACAAAAGCACTAATTAACTAATTTATTATTTTACTGCTATAAAACATCCTGAGAGCTTTTGATGGGAACATCTGTTTGAACTAGTGTTCAACAGAGTTTCATAGTTTCAGTGCGCATGCTGTTTTTCTCTTTCAGCCACAAATACACATTTCACAACAACACACACACACACACACACACACACACACACACACACACTTGGGCTCACAGTGCCTGTTTTGCTGCATAACTTGATATACTACTAATGAACAAGACTAATGCTTATTTATATGTTTATATCTTCGTCGCAGCCCATAAATTCACAATCTGTTCAGCTTTATTATTCAGTCCCATGTGTGTACAAGACAGGATACGCCCTTGGCTAGCTAAACATCCCATTTCCAGCCCACAGTGTAGTAATGTACTCATTAATACTTAACAGAGTCTGTAACAATGTGATGCTGTGATTGCCGCTTTTAGGCAGTCATTAAAACCCAGGAAGCCAAGGAATATACATTATACATCCTATATGTTGGAGAGGCTGGTAGATGATAAAATCGACACCATGCCATGCATTTTAAAACAGAAAACAAACCCTGTGACCTCTAAAAAGAAACGACAAACACTTGGAGTCTGGTGTATCAATGTGTTTCCCTATAAAGTTCTGCATAGTTTAAGAATATTGAATATGTGCGGACCAAACCCAATTCAGTATGTGCTTATTTATTTAGTTTTTGTTGATTTTGTTGTCCAATAATGTCTCGTATAATGCGCTGTAGTATTTGATGTAATATCTGTGCAGAGGAGTGTATGTGTGGATTTGCTGTGGGTGAAGTTTTGGACAGGAGTCAGAAAGTCTCACTTCATCTCCAGTGTGCAGTTCTCAAGCCGGTGCCTTTTTTAAACCAGCAGCCGACCGTGAGAGCTCTGCTGCTTCACCTGCAAACTGGCACTGAAAAGATACACAGTCACAAGAAATGACACAAAATGATCACAAAGAGATGCAATGTGGCCACAAAACAATATAACAAAGAGAGCGATAACACAAAAAGACAACAAGAAGATTAATTGGGTACAGAAAATAATAATGCAGGCACAAAGTGTCTACAAAGAGACAGCAAATAGCAACTAAGGTACACAAAATATACAAATTTACTTCATAGACACAAAAGAACCAAAAAGATACACAAAATCATAACAAAAAGATGCCATTATTTCAAAGAACTGACTGCAAGGAGATAGAAAAAAACCACCAAAGACAAACAAAATGACTACAGAAGGCATTAAATAACAGCAAAGATGTAGAAAATGGTAACCAGGAGGCATACAGTGACAACAAAGATACACAAATTGACTATAATGAGGCACAAAATGACAACAGAGATATACAAAACGATGAGGCAAAACGCCCACAAAGGGGGCACACAATGACCACAAAGACAGAAAACAACGACTAAAAACACCAAAATAAACCGCTGGAGAGATACAAAATGACCAAAAAGAAACTTTGAAAAATGTAGCTCGAAAAAAACAGAATATCAAAAATCTTTTTGAAGGCCAAAACATTTGAAATCAGGCCGTTCATCCTGTGCTGTGCCTCACAAATCAAACAAAGCAGGAATTCAAGATCGATGTATCCATGGGGACATTTCTCTGTATTTCTGTATAGTTTGTTAAATGGCTCAGACACAACTCTGCTGCAGCATACTTTGTTTCCTCCACCACAGTGAACTTTGACTGCCTCCTCTGCACCCAAATCCCAGCTGTAGGCATGTGGAGGCAAGGTGGAAGTTTCACTTTAGTTCCTCACCCACTCACACTGTTACAATGTGCAGACACACACATGGCAAAGAAACGCGGTGTGAGAGAGAGATCGTACAGAAAGGCAGGGAGAGAGCAGAGACGAGCTAGGAGGGAAAACAACTAGAAGGAGAAGGAGAGAGCGAGGGGAATAAGGAAGAGATGCTGCTGCAAGAGTGAAGGGAGGTAAATCTTCAGTCGGTGCTCTGAGAGAGGAGAGAAAAGAGGAGAAGAGATAAGGGATTAGCACTTTCCACCTCTCCCCTGTTACCACTGTCAGGGCTAATATCTCATTTCTAGTCTTAGCTGGCGGCTCTCAGGCAGTCAGGGAGAGGTCAGGAAAGCTCCAGAGACACAGGCTAACAGTGAGGCTCTCATTGAGCTTAATAGCATAAAAGTCCAGAGACATGGAAAGACTCTGAGGACCGGTCTCAGAAGAGTATTCATAAGGAGATGCTTTCATATAGCTAATTGTGGGAACTAAAGTATATGTAATGCTCAAATGAATATACCCATTCATGTGTCTTAAAGTGAGCAGAAAGGCAAAATGTTCTTTAAAAAAAAAAAAAAAGGAGATTTGTCATGCTCAGCGTCCGACGTAATTTAAGGGAAATGTTTGGTATTTAATTTGTTTTGGCAGAAGAGGAGAGGAGAGGAGAGGAATTACAGTATTTGCAACAGATCCTAGACCACAAGCAGGGAAAGTGACAAACAGAGAAGCCAAAACTGAAAATAAAGGAGTGGCCCCCTTATAAAGTATAAACTTACTATTTTGGATAAGGGCTGTATTTTTTATGCAGACATTTATGTTTTATTGTGTACATTTTATACATATTTAGTCTTAGTCAGTAAGTTTTCTCTGCTGAAATATTCATGCTCCATAACCAGCGCCTCTTAAACTGGTAGTCACTGTTTTCCACCTGCAGGGGGCAGAGGAGTCTCACTCAGCCTCCCTGCAGGTGAAAACCTCTGCTTTAGTTCTCAGTCAGTCACAGTGGCAGAGAGGGTGAAAGAGGACAGACTACTATGGTTTCACACTGCTGTATGTCTGACCACAGCTCGGCATCACACACACTCCGTGCATACCAGAGTAAGCTATGAATAAAGTACATGGTTTTGTGGGTAGACCTCTCAGTGTGTGGACTGCTAATCCTCTGCACAATATTATCTGGGCTTCAGCTGCAGTGAGTGAGGCTTGCTGCTAAGGCCTCAGCTTATGCATAATTGCCTTAGATGCAATATGCCAATACATGTTGGTGCAGACCATGACATGATATTTCACTGTGCACACCTCAAACAGATTTGTTTTGCAGTATACAGTCCATGATCTGTTGTTAATTTTGTCAACAGTG
This sequence comes from Hypoplectrus providencianus, assembly GCA_028566105.1. NCBI lineage: Eukaryota > Metazoa > Chordata > Actinopteri > Perciformes > Serranidae > Hypoplectrus > Hypoplectrus providencianus. The sequence goes on from JAOWBC010000458.1 coordinate 19,640,211, forward strand.
GTACTAATCTCTATCTTTTACCACTGGGGGGCAGACATACCGATCCGAAGGCTAATTAAAATTGATCGAGTGAGAAATTTGTCGGTGCTGTGTCACTTTACAAATCAGTTCTAAGGTTATTCTACAAGCATCATTTCAGACTTTTTAAAACTGCCATCCTTATATACATTACAGCATTTTTTAAACAGGTAATTGTAATTAAACCACAGAAAAATCTTTTGATTTTAAGTTCATACTGCTGCCACTTTACCCCAGATACAGATCCTGGCAGACACTGGAAACTTTTTGGTGCTTGATCTTGTCTCCATGTTACTTTTAAGGAACTGGCGATCAGCTCTCCAAATGATTGAACGTTATCCTTACACGTCCTGCCTTGGTCATTCAGGGACACAGCTCTTGTACGTGGTTCTCCAACACAGTGCTACCCTAAAATAAGATGACAGCTGAGAGAACGTGAGTCTGAGAGAAGCTGAAGGGGTTGTTGGGTGCAAGCGCTGGCCTCGTGGCTCCCTGTCACTCCGTACCACTGGCTGCCTGCGTGTCACCGCTCAGTTGCAGACGATGTGTTGTTTCGCTGCTCGGCCTGTTGTGTTAGTGGCTGCATACATGTGATTACACTGACCGCTTTTGACAACCACAAAGGAGGAGAAAGGATAGAAGGATGGGATAAAAAAAGAGTTCGGAAAAGACAGATAAAGAGATGGTGAACCACACACAGCGACGGGATTCAGGTTATAGTCATATCAAAACAGAGAGATCAGGAGGGAAAGCATCAAGGAGTGGTAAGAAATGGAGAAAGACTGGGGAGATAGATCGTACCAGGGAAGGACTAGCTGAAATTTCAAAAGCAAAAGAATAAAAGAAAAAAATAAACAAGATGAATGAGAATATTACAGAAACATTTACAATTGTTTTATGACTGACAAAGAACTAAGGCCCTTCAAAACAGAAAGTAGGGTCTTGATGATGCGTCTAGCTTGGTGACCTGCTGATGGCGAGCTAACAGCTAACATGCTAACCCGCTGGGCTAGTGCTATTCAGTAACAACAGCTCCCCAAGCGTCTCTTTCTTTATCAGTATTAGGCTGTTTCTTCTTTTTTTTCATCTTTGGAGGAGGATTAGACAGAAAAATAAAGCTAACCAAGCTTGTTTGCTTTAAAGCTTAGCTTTCAATGCTAATGGGACATACATTCATAAAGTGTATTTATTGTTTTGATCTATGACTATGGTTAAGGCAGCAGCCAATGGTTTATTCTGAGAAACAGTGTGCAGATTCATTACTAGTTAACCTCCCCTGTCTGACAGGGGAGGTTAACTAGTAATGAATCGTCCAACTCAGCTAATGAGTTACGACTGCGTCCTCCATTTTGGACCTGGTCCAAGCGGTTGACCACTTCCCATAAGTCAAATGTGAAAGGTTGAACTTGACCAAAATAGCTCATTTCAGTCCACAGCTTAGTCAACACATACTTTAGGGATAGTTTTAAACATTTTTTAATGTGTCTCTTCCTTTTGTCCCAAAGTCAAACTGCATTTTCTCTCCCTCAGAGTTTGTGCTAGAAGAGTAGAGTAGAAGAATCTGCTATGGAGGTTACTGCTACACAATCCAACGCTGCTACAAAAAGACTCTGCTGACCAGACAGCTGTTGCTGAGAAAAGCGAGAAATCTTCCGCATGTCGAGGACTTCACTGTTATCTTTGAGTGAGCTCTTTGCCCGCACTTTGAAGGGCCAGCAGCTGCAATCAGATGGTGTTGGTTTGGCATGCTCCTGACATGCTTCAGTTGTCGATTGCAGAGATTTCTTTTAAACTAGGCATGTGTAAACAGGTACTTTTTCTTCTTTCTTTTTTTTTTGAGAAGGAAAGAGGGAAAAGCCCCATTTTAAAAAACACCTGCTTACGTGTGGATAAAATATTAAACTCCCTACCATATCCGTGTAGTTTACAGACATATAATTCCATTTTCATACTTCGGTTGTCCACAGTCAGCTGTAACATTTAAGTTTAGAATCCCAAAAGAACCCATGCAGAGTCCAACACTGAACTTTAATTAGCAGGCATGCAAAAGATGCAAGACAAAAACGGCAAACAACTTTTTTTTTTTTTTTTTTTTTTTTTAAATGTGGGGTGAATAGTAGAGGAAAGTTGATAAGATGATAAGAAAGGAGATACTTCGCTGATAAGGAAGGAAGACGGAAAGAAGAAAAGAGACAAGGTGGGTAATTGATCCTTTTTCATAGATGAACAGATTGCTGCAGTTAGTGTGTTTGTGGTTGTGCATAACAATCACTGTGGAGATCTCGGTGCAAGGAAATTCCTCCATAGCAGATTACGCAGAGCAGAGCAACCTGCCGCTCTTTCATATTCCTGCCCTCATCTACCTTTCAGAAAGCCAGCCGCCGCCTGTGACCGCTTGTTTGTGCTGACTGTTTGTGAACGCTATCTGATGCAGTGCATTTATGTGAGTGGGTATGTGTGTGTGTGACATTCCTGACAGGAGTAGGTGGGTGCTGGTCACATGCCCTGCAGGTCAGTTTGTTAGAGTTGGCACCACAGAAGAGCAGTGGGGCACCAAGGTAAACAGCACATAAAAAGAAAAAGCTGGATGGTGCTCTTATGAGAAATAGAAGCAGATTATGCTGAGTGGTGCAGCAAAACAACACACACACACATACAGAGGCACACACACACACACATGCAGGCACATGTGCAGCGTCTCCTGAATTGACCCCAATTATTGACACGTTGAAAACATGCTTAAATAATTTAGTCTGTATTTAAAATTTAACAGCTCACATGCCAAAGCCCAGCACATCCAAACCATGGGCGCTGAATGTTAATGTGAAAACTTTTTATACATTTTATATGCACGTCTGCGTGGGCTCCAGATGAACATCGAACAATCTTGTGAAACCTCTCAATGAAGATTAAACCCTAAATTATGCAAGATTCAACCTGATGCCATTTTTCCTCTTAGCGAGGCAAACTATTTCCTAATTGGAATTATATGCACTTATGTGATCTCTCTGTAATAACAGGTTAGCTGCAGGAGTGAGAGATTACAGGAGATGCAGGGAAAGAGGTGAGCCGGTACGCTGCGTTTGTCTTTGGCAGCCAGCTCGCTCTCTTATCCACACCACCAAACTGCTTGACAGTTAGAAGATTTGTTTACAGTGAAGGATACTCTGGATGATGAGAGTGTATAAATATTTTGAGTCATTTCTGGCTGAAGATCCGAAATCCACCTCTAAACGTGGATTCAGCCAGGAGAATTAGCAATCCAAGTATACTCCTACTCAGCCGTGTAACAGCAGGCGTTACATTAATTTAAGGGTTGCCGGGGTAGAAGGTGTTCTTTGTCACCAGAGCTAAGAAGCACAGGTAAATACCGTATTTTCCGGACTATAAGGCGCACTTAAAATCCTTAAATTTTCTCAAAAAACAAAGGCGCCTTATAAATGGAGTGAAACTGTTAGGGTCGACTCGGGGATCGAATCCGGGTCGCTGGCTTGGAAGGCTGGCGAGTAAACCACTGAGTTTAAGTTTAATAGAGCTATTTCATTTCGCTTCATGCGTCTTATAGGCCGGTGCGCCTTATATATGAAAAAAGATTGAAAATAGACCATTCATTGACACTGCGCCTTATAATCCAGTGCGCCCTATAGTGCGGAAAATACGGTATATATTTTTTCAGGACAGTTGGCAAGTTGCAAAGGTGAATATAAAACATTACATTACACCCTGATGATTCGATGTCTCTACCAACCAGCCAAGTTACGGTTTATGTCTATGTCTGTCCAGATTGATATGTAACTAAAACCAAAACTGTATTTTGTGAAGTCACCGTAACCTTGGCCTTTGACTTCCAAACTCTAGTCAGTTCACCCTTGAGTCAAAGCAGATGTATGTGCCTAATTTAAAGATAATGCCTCCAGGAGCAACTTGGGATACAAGAATTAGAGTAAAACTGGTGTCAGGTGAAAGCCAGTTGAGATTGCATTTTCAATGTTCAGCTTTTTTTGCTTCCCACGTGGGTTGTTTACCTGCTTGATACCAAAGCCTCCTTAAACATGATTTGGTCAATAATATAACAAACAGACCAGAATGCTTCTGATGTCTTCCAAAATCATGTCTCATTGCCTACTGATCTGTCTATACAGTTAGTCTCTAACCCACTTTGAATTTACTGTGCCAGCATGGGTGTAGTATTGACCTTTTCAACCAGCTCAAGGCAAGGAAAAAAAATGTGTCTCATAAAATGTTGAACTATTCCTTTATCTTTTAACAACGTAATAATAGGCAATCTCATATAGTTACTCTACATATAAGTGGATAGTTCAGTCCAAGCCTACTTTTCATTAACAAACTTCCACTGACGGCTTGTGTTTTTCACATGGGCATACTGCATTAGTGCTTTGGGCTTCCTCCTGTCTGAGTCCAATTAAATGCAAAAAGACAATGTTGTATTAATTATATTCTTTTCCTCAATATTTCTGAGTATGCATGCAAGGGTAGTGCTGAGAGTCTGTGCAGAGGTGAGATTAAGTATGATAAAACCATGCACCACCCAACCCTCGTTCACCACAGAGATGAGCTGAGGATTTTCTTAATAGTTGATGAGGCCTAGGGAGACGCCAGAAGCAGATAGGAAGCGGCAGGAAAATAAATACCCATTTGTTTTGTTTTTAAAATAACTTTTAGACAAGAGAGATAATGAAACAATTTATCTGAGCAGGGTTCTGGAGCCAATCCCAGCCCAGTCAGTACCAAGAAACAGACTTGCAGATCCAGGTGTCCTGCAGGATTCCAGTGTTATGCAATGGCCAATAAATCTACAGTTTGACACGTCAACATTCATATGGCAAAATTCACAGCCACAGGACAACAGGGCCATCAGAGGCTGAGAGGAGGAGGACGGTCCTGAGTAATGTCTGTCCTTCATCCCACAGACCGAGCCAGTGAATGAGCTTACCTCACATGATGTTTTCTATCTGAGTCACCTACACATTAATGGGCTTACTGTTTTCAAATAGAATTTTAAAAAGGTGAATCACAGCGATGACCGTTAAGAAAATAAGACACTAAAAATAAGACGAAAAAATTGGCGCTTGCCAGTTAAGGGCCTCTTTATTTGGGAGTTGTTGTTGCATCAGTGTTTGTCTGTGTCCTGACCGACAGCCACAGACCAGCCACAGCTACACCTGCTCAGCCACTGAGGGAAATACGAGCCTGCCCAGACTGGTCAGAATATGTGTTTTTGCAGACATGATTTTGATAGTTTACACATTTGTGGTCATGCCCTCATTATGATATTCATGCACTTTCCCTCACATGTTTGACGTCTGCATTAATTCTCCCGCCAAATGCTCATTCCTTCTTTCCATTCCTCCCTTTTCCATCCAGATCCTGCCCTTCTTCCACAGGCTTTTGCTATCATAATGTTCAGCCTCAATAAAGTCTGATCCAGTAATTTTTACCCATCAGGATCACTGACTCATCTCCAAAACCCAAACTCATGGTAAAAAAAACATGTTTATCACGTTTCTTTATCAATAACTTACTATATCAGTGTATTGTTTTAGTGTGCTTATGGTTAACAAACAAACTATTATGTTTGATACAGTTTGTCTGATGGACTCATAACATCTGGTTTCCTGTTTCGTTTGTTTTTCCATCCTTTTGTAGTCTGTATGATTTAAAAATAAGTGTTTTATATGTTTAGATGCCACTGTTTCATAGGCCTCAGAAGGAACAGAATGGGACTAAAAAGGCCCTGGACATTTCCCAAAACTTATGCCCACAGCCCATACACAAATATGTGTTTAAATACCCACTGGCTGGTGTCATTGATTGTATAACATGTATCAGATTCTCAGGATTACCCTCAAATAACCTTCAATATTTATTTAATATCAAACCCTTCAATCAAACAAAGTGTCCAACTATGAAAACAGTGAC
>JAOWBC010000458.1:19652962-19670793 GCA_028566105.1 Hypoplectrus providencianus
CTTCTTATCGGGCTCATTATTGGACCTTAAGATTTGTTCCCAGGCCAATGTCAAGTTTGACATTTGGGGTACTAGCCCAGTGACAAGCCATTGTACCGCCAAAGGTACAAATTAAGCATAGAATTTCTAAGAGTGTCCAATGTATTTAACTCTCATACTCCTAATTAACATAACCTTACCCTTAATTTCACCTGACCTATCTGGGTTGCACGCTGGGCATGCCTTACTTGATCATAATAGAGATTTTTGTCTAGTAAACATTTGTGGTTCCAGATCTGTTTGTGCCTCCACACCAAGCCAACTCATTCATCACACCGCAGAGGGGTAACGTATACAACCCACCCAGAGGGAACGGCCACAACTATTACAACATGATGAGGTAGACGACACAACCACAGATATGCATGCGCAGCACATAACCCTGTATAATGTACAGATGTAAAACCGCATACCCACAGAGACACACATAGAGGATCGTTAAGGCAAAGCCTAATTAGACCATTAAACGTCTACATCCAGCGACAAAAACATACTGTGACTGAAACTAGAATTGAAATGCAAAAAACAAAGAGACAAGCTGTTTCTGATTACAAACCTCTTCCTTCTTCTCACGATTTCTTCCCCCTAACTATCTCTGTCTGGCTTTGTGCTTCTGTCCCCCTCCTCCTCCTTGTCCAGGACGATAAAGTCTCCAGCCGAGAGGCGTGCAGAGACCTGCGAGGACTACTCTCCCTGCCGCTACTACGCCTACCGCCACGGCTTTCAGCAGGCCTACCAGAGATACTTTGGCTCCAGGAATACACCCCAGAGACCAGCCGGGGCTCGTCGATACTAGACACAAAGTATCTGTCTGTCAAATGCAGAATTATCATTATCGTCTGGGAATGAATGAGCATTCATTCTGTCTACATATCATGACTTTTATATAATTTATGTAGTTGTTTTTGTGGCCTCTTCTGGATGAGAAATCCTCGAAAAAAACCCACATTTTTATAAACACAGAGGCATCCAGTGTGACTCACAACCCATCATTACACACATGTAGAAATTCACGGCCCATCTTTTGTGTAATCTCAGGATAACTTTTATCCACTATTATCACACCTTCGCAGCATTTATAAGCTTTACGTGATACGCACGAATGAAGAGTTTTGCTCATTATCCACTAACATAATCTACCTATTTATCCAGGCCGGCACTGCTGTCAGTGATTATTTCCATTGCTTTTAAAAATAAATAAAATTCCACTCATTGGGTTTTGTCTTAATCCTGTGTATGCAATGCATTTGCCACAAGGGTGTGTGAGAACATTTTGTGTTTGCTGTCAGTGTTAGCAATGCATGGCAGATGTTAGAATGATACTGCTCCAATTTCTGCGACTGCTCAAGATCATTTGTCAGCTCCATGTGTTTTAAAGGTCAGACCAAGAATTGTAACACAAAACATTGATGAAAAAGAAATGACTTCCATATCGTGATGAGTATGGGACATCACTTTTTCTTGTTTTATCATTGACCGCAGAGTCCAGGCAGAGTTATTGCACGAACCAGGATTACTCAGCCATGGAGCAACTTCTCAAACATTTGTCAATAAATATTCTGGAAGTTAATTCATAATGGAGCTGCCACCGTGTGAACATCGAGCAACACTGACCTTTTGCATAATCAAAGGTGGAAGATCAAGTGTGTGTTGTCTGCTGACTGCACGGCGGTTTATCATAAGAGAAGGGGGACACGCTGGTTCTTTGGGGTTCAATCTGAGTTTACTGCACAACAAAATGGCAAAACAGGGTTTTTTTAATTGATCTGAACTATGAGCAGGTTACCTCATAATGTAGTTAATCTACTCATTTGATTACATGCAGTTCCCTACTCCCCAATGCTGATACTGGCTTGCTGAGAGGTTAAACAAGGACACATAATGCTGCTGACTTCAATATGTGTTAGATCTGGTTTCTTGTAATCTCACCAGGAATGTGTGCGATGCATCAGTATTCAGGCTGCTGCAGACGGTCACACAAACAGAGACAGGTCAGCATGGCACAGTGCTTAAAAACAGACAGTCATACTGGATGTTTGCTTTTTTATGCTGCCACAAGGCCGCAGATGTGCACAATTAAAGTTGTTCTGAGGTTGAATCCCTGAAGTCTGTCCCCGAAACAAGACAAGGCACCAACATTGACCCAGACAGTCAAATTACACCCCATACAATACTGTCAGGACCGGTCCAGAATCTAAATATCCAGTCAGGAAAAGCAAAAGCAGCAGAAGACATTTTCATATCATAAGAAACTTAATCACTGTTTCTCTTGGATTTTTTTTTTTTTTTTTTTTTTTTTTTACAGTGGATTAGATGCTTAATTCAAGCATCAATGCTGCAAGCATTGGTCGTTTTTTAATAATAATATACTAGAGCACAAAAGAATTTTTAAATGGCCCAAGATTACAAAAACAGTCTTTCAGTGTTTAATTAACATGTTCCACTTCACTGTGTGAAGCTTTCTGCCACTATATTGGCAAACCACCCACTTGTTTTGGTAAAAATAACTTTCCACATTTCAAATTACCCTTCCACAAACCTTCAAACACACTGGGTTTGTTTCTAAATGTTGCTTTATTTCTGTCGGAAATCACCGCGGTTTGCAATAAAACAGAGAGCCCTCGGATTAAAATCATGTCACATAATGTGGGACGGCGGTTTCCCCGTTTCAGCTTGTGTTACATGTTTTTCTCTGCTCTGTGCACTTATTGACCTACATGGAGAAGTGTGTGGGTTGGCTGTAAAACTCTGACCTCTCCAGGCTGCCAGCTGGCATTGCATTGCTCAGATTTCATTAACTGAAAGAAAAAAGTACTTTGATGTGATTTCACTTCATTCTATCAAGATTCGTTTTGGTGTTTAAGTTCTCTTTCTCCGTTTCCTTTACTGGTGTTCTTTTGTCTTTATGCAAAAGTTTTAAATTATAAGGCACATACAAACAATGACTCACAAGGACAATCTGGTTTCTCAGCAGCGGAAAAATTAACAAAGCAATATGTTTCATTGAAAAAAACAGCCTGTGGCTGCTATTCAGCTCTGAGTTACACACATTTGTATGTTGTTTTGAATTCTCTAATCAATGGTGGACAAAGATTTTCATTTCAAAATGTCAAACATGGACTCCAGATACAACTATGGTTTGTCTGGTGATGAGAAATTGTTATCTTTATCTGGTGTACCTCTATATTAAGGTGTTCAGAAAGAATGCACTGCCACCTCTGAGCCTGAACAGTCAAAACAATGTGCAAGTGACAGAAAGGGCATTATATCCAATGGCCAGCAGGGGGTGACACTCCTGGTTTGAAAAAGAAGTTGGTTTGTATGTAATTCATTAGGAATAGGGCCCTTTTAATCACTTGATTTGTTTTCAGAAGTAGAACATTTTCATTTCATTTTGTAAATCACAGTCCCATTTAAAATAAAATACAAAATAAAACAGGAAATACTTTAGGATGGAGCTACTGACTCTTCAGGTTGCTAACACAGTACATACACACAGTGTTCTTTTTTTTTGTCTCTTTTTACACAGTCAATGTGTTTTCTCTTGATTAAAGTTAACCAAAACATTTAAATAGCTTAAAAACAGTGTTCAGCTGCACTGAAAGACACTCTTAATTCTCACTAACTGAGCTAGCTAGCTAGCATTGGGGTAAGCTAGTGAACAGGCAAGAAAAATATTCAGCCAGGAAATGCTAAAGCGTTTTGGCCATCTGGAACATTTTACTAATTACATAACATGTTGTAAAATTATGAAGAACAATATAACGCTATATGACTAAAAAAAAAAAGGACATAAGAACTTATCATTCACCAAAAACAAAACTAACATCCAAGGCCTCCACCAACAGTCACACAGGAGGAGGAGTTTATTAATTGTTTTTTTGTTTGTTTTTTATTGTGACAAGAACAGCATGGCCTTTTCAGAAAAAAAAAGAAAGAAAAAGAAAAATCAGCTCGAGAAATATGCTTTAACGAACCCTGTTAGAAATTATGTGGAGTCAGAATCTTTTTGTTTTTGGCCAGATACGTGTACACATACTTCCTTGGGTTCATACAAAAATACAAACATACAACTATTTAATATAAAAAAAATATTCAAAATGTATAATAATAATAATAATAATTATAAAAAACATTCAAAGTAATATAATTGTCTTTCAAGTACACTGGGGTAAAGTTCAACCATGTTTCTACATAAAAAAACATTAAAAATAATATAGTCCTAAGTAAGGCACTCAAGTAAATGTACTTCTCCACCCCGGGAAAACATTTACATAAAATCTATTTTTGCATAGGATTTTTGTGGAGGTGTTCTCTGCATCCATGTGGGTGTGTGATACATGATTCCCTAACCAATCACACACCCATGTTATAGTGAGGGCTGCATCTATAAACCCGCTGTGTATTTATGTACATATGTGTAAGAAGAAGAAGGAACGCAAGAGAAAAGTGACAGAGCTGTTCAAGTCTCCAGTCCTGAAGAAACAAGCTGAAGATGAAGACTTTGGTCATCCTGGTTCTTTGCTCCCTGGCTGTCATCTGTCTGACCTCAGGTAAGAGCTGCAACAATGTTTTTGTTAGAACGATACAAAATATTACACAGTGTTGCTGCTTCTTTTTAAAAGTCAAATGTAAGCACTTTTCAAGACTTTTCAAGACAAGATACATTTTCCAGTTTATCTAGCACCTTGCCCTAACTGTATGGCGCATCCAATAAATAGAGAACTGATTATGTAGTTTCTCCATCCTATTAAGTTATGTGTAACTTTGCTACAAATAGCTTAAAAAATATCTTACTAAAGTGATCATTCAACAGAAAGGGGACAAATTCTAAGAAATAACGACAAGATTTCATGTTTTTAAAATGTGTCAGCTGTTTTCTCAGTAGACTGAAAACCTTAATTGTTCTATTTTTTTCAGTTTCAAGCTGTATCAGAAAATCTAAGCACATTTCGAATCTACTACTCCTGCTGCTACTAAAGATCTGGCCATCTGATTAAGCAGTATATATTTCTATGTATATTATTTATTATTTCCCCCCTCTTGTCTGACAGATGCCTCCACTGGCTCCCAGCCTGCTGACAACCCTGACCAGGAGGGTAAGATCTTTATTCTCCAATATTGTTTTTGACTGTATCATCAACTGTTCATTGAAATAGAATATCATAGGATACAATGTTTAGCTAATTCAAAGAAGAACTACAAAACAAATTTAATGGTATGTATTTCATTTTTTAACCAAACAACATTTTTAAACAATTCATTTCTTTTGCCATGTTGGTATTCAAAAAATAATAATTTTGTGATAGAGCGCATTTAAATTTATATTAACTGTCATGTTTTCAATATTTTACGATACATTATATTTCACTGACAACTAGAATTCCCTCAAAATGGAAATATATACACAATTAATCCAGTAATAAATGTGTGGGAAGAGAATATTTTTTATAGAGAAACTGATACTGTAAAAATGCTGATTTAATAACCACGGTCGTACAGTACAGCATGTTTGAATGGCTGTATGCAAAGATACCACCTTATATTTCATTCTGTTGGATTGATAAACATGTATTGATAGACAAAGTGATGTATAACGTGCGTGGTGTGCAGGTATGTTTGTGGAGAGGGATCAGGCCTCCACAGTGGTGAGGCAGAAGAGAGCTGCTGGACAGTTGTCCCTGACCCAGCTCGAGAGGTATTTCACTCCGCTACTTTCTCATCATCTTTAAGAAGCCAATCCAACAGCATTGTTACAGTATCTGTATCACTCTATTCCCTCCTCTGTCTCTCCTCTCAGCCTGAGAGAAGTGTGTGAGGCCAACCTGGGCTGTGAGCACATGATGGACACACAGGGAATCATCGCCGCCTACACCGCCTACTACGGACCGATCCCCTATTAAGAGCCAACCCCTGATAACTGACGTTCTTTACAGATAAGCCAGAAAAGCATGAAAAAGCATTTCCCAAAACAGTTCAAAAGTTGTTACACAAATTAGAAAGTGAGATTTGTGGGGAAATAGTTCATATTTCCATCATTCATAGACCCACAGAAATATCTGTAATTACAGTTACCCTGTAGAGTAGTGTGATGAGATGTAATAAAGATAGATCAAACTCTGCTGTGTGTGCTCTTTCCTAACCTGTGACCAGTGGTGGAGGGTTTATTCTTCTCCTTTATCACAGTAAAATACTAATACCACACTGTGGAAGTCAGAAATGTTAAAAATCAACACAAGGCTTTCACCAGAGGAGTAAAGTATTATGTTCCCCTCTGAGATGTAGTGGAGTAGAAGTAAATAACACAGAATGGAAACGCTAAAGTGGATATAAGTATCCTTACATTTGATTTAATAACATTGCTAGAGTAAAAGAACCTGGTTACAGTCCAGCACCTCCTGTGTCTCTCTGCATTGGACCTGAACCCCATATCATTTAGCCCCATCGGTTAAATATTGGGGGTTGTGGGCAGTGGGTTAGGGAGACAGCAGGTCAAAATAAAATAAATGTCACATAGCATCATCTGAAAGATTCTTCATTTTAAGATTAATTTGAGATGCAGCTCAGCACTGTGTCAAGTTGTTCCAGCCATAAACCTCTAAAGAAACAGTCCTTAATGAATCCGTTTAGTAAAGTTATTGAGATGTGTCAGGGTTCAGTACTGTGATGTTTGGCTTCCTGAAGTCCACTTCCTGTCATGCCCAGCAGTCGTCTAATCAGCCTCATCCCCTACACCTGTGCAGCCAGCCGCAGCTAGGCTCCTCCCACCAATCAGACGGCCTGTATTTAAGGTGCTCTCCTCCATGCAGTCACTGCCAGATCGTCTCAGTGGTGCGCAGAACTTCTCAGGTTCCAACCCTGTCTGTCCCTGAACACGTCTCCTTGTCTCTGCTCTGGTAACCCTGTCTGCCTTCTGGGTGATTGTTTTTTTCAGGAATGGGTGAAAATGGTTAAATAACTCTCCATGGTATTAACATCAGTACACCAAGACCTTGCAGCAAATGTTGCCAACTCATATATATATCGTTAGTCATTTTTGGCCAAATTGAGATTTTTGCTTAACTTTACTCTCCTATTACTTCTGCATCACCCTGTCTTTCTACTACAAGCAGAAAGATATTTGCTGCAGATAACCCCTTTTTTTTAATATTTGTGAAATAACTTACAGTTCATTACTTTTTGTTTGGAAAGTGTTTGAAAAACCTTTGCTGCCATACTTTTTTGTTTTCTGTTCTACAGTGTAAGTCCTGACAGACACACTGAGGTGGAAGTGCAGTGTTGAGTGATCGTTCACATCTTTTTGACAGGACACTGAAATTAATTTAATTTATTAACACAACATGGTAAAGTAAATGACAAGCTGTGTTTGTGAGACAGATACCAGATATTTGTTTTGTTTTTATGGCCACAACTGCTCTGACGAGTATGGCCACTAGATGATGCTGATGAAGAGGTAAATGACCAAAGGTTTGAACTCAGGATCAAGTCTTTATTGGACAAGAAGAGAGTAACCTTTTAATGTAGATCTGACCTACATTGCCTGAGATATACATTTTAACAATACAAGAAGAGAAAGACAATTACAACAGAGGATTCCACATACAGAACAACTACAAAATAATCCAAAAACTACATAAATTACTCAAAACAACACCAAAAAAAGGTCTGTTGCCCCTGGTGCGACCTTTTGCTGGTCTGTGCCTAAGGGCCCATTGGTATTATCCATCCATGAACTAACACATCAGGCAGCTCAACAGTAACATTGCCTGTTTCTGCTGCTGCTGGTGTATATCTGTCTTGTAGTATCAGTTGTGCAGCTAGTATCTAGTCAGACAAGTCTATCCTGAAATTGTCATAGAGAAAACACCTTTGTTCTCCTACTGTCTGTGCAACACTGGTTATCTTCACTTCATCCGTTTTTTCCCCTTGTGCAAAAAGACAAAACATTAATGGTGATAAGGGAGGAAATAATTAAAAAGAAGAGTAATCTCTTACAATGTCTTTAAAATGGTTTGTCAGTTATTATGTAATTACCTCAAAATAAAAATTGGTCACTGGGAGGACTGACATCAAGTTTGTGTATGATAAAAATGTAGCCAGCCATTCAGCAAGTTATTTCCAGTGTTTGTGCTAAACTAAGCTAAGCTAAATGGCTGCTTAGCTGTAGCTTCATGTTTTCAGTGCAAACATGTGAAAACAGCCAGGAGAGACACAAAATGACTTCAAAGAGATATAACACAGCCCAGCTTACATGTACAATGTACAATCTACTTGATGTCTGTTTTTTTTTTTTTTTGTTATTTTCACAAAATAAACCTAGCCTAGCCTAGCTTTGCACACTGGCAGCAACCATAATAGCTGTTTTCATTCTTATGCACAGCTAAGCTAACTGCTAGTTGTAAATTCATCTTTACAGTAATAAAAAAAAACCCTGAACAAAATGAGCCATCATTACTCTCAGCTAGAAAGTGAATAAGAAGAATAAAACATCACACCATTGTACTGATGTTCATAATGCTGATTGTACCCTTAGTTTTTCATAAGTTTCTTTAATTTCATAGTGTCCGAATAATGCCTATTATACCGCATTAGGAACTGACTTACCAGGCTTTAATTTGTCTACATGAAAAAGCAATAGGTTCCATGTTGCGCTCATGAAGAAATAACAATAAAAATAGGGAGTTCCCCTAACTTACATCAATTACAATCATTCAACTCATTTCCTGATCGGAAGGGGAAAGCTCTTTCTGAAATCTCTTTCCCCAGCCTTTTGGAGTTCCCCTTGGATTTTGCCATCTGCATATACTTGCTGGACACCACATCACTGTTTACAGAGAAGTGTCTCAAATGTAGTTACTGTGTGTTGTTTGTATGGTTGGATTTTTGCATAGTTATTACCCGCAGGGTGTCTGTAACATGTGAATGACAGCCTCAAGTTGACAGAAAAGTCTGTTTTCACTCCAGCTGCTGGTGAGCTGCTCAACCAGTCTCACAATGTCATATCTGAAACATGAGCTCTTGTGTTGCTAGGAATATTTCTACATATTGTAAGAACCTTAGTCTCTTGTGACACTGGTATTGAAGATTGACACCAAATATCAAGCTTATTTTTTCCAGAATTAAAATTTTTATATATTCAGTTACCTGCTAAGGACAATGCTGTCCACCTCAGCTGTTTGTTTTGTTCAACTGGCTTTACACCAGCATGTTAGCATTGTCACTGATTGCATGTTAGCATTATGATGTTAGCATGTAGCTAAATACACTGCTGTGTTTAGTTACAGTGTCACAGAGACACTTTTACGGCTGTAAATTGATGATGCTCAACTTACAGTCTGCAGATGAGTAAAAATACAATATTTTTCTCTGAAAAGTTATGCAGTGAAAGTATAAAATAGAGTTAACTGTTAAAACTAAAACACAAGTTACTCCAAACTCTACTTAGTAACTCTCTGTTTTTGTTTCCACTAAATTTTAAGTATTTGCTGTATAACTTTAAAACTACACATGTATATTTCATATATACATAAAATATATCATTGTAAATATAATTCAACCTGCCCCACATCTCTCCCTGCTTTCTATTTCTGGTATAACCTGTTTGTCTTCAATCGAAACATGGGAAGTCCCATTGCGTCACCAGAAAGCCAACCTTTATAAGCTCAGCTGTTTTTCTTTGCTGTCAAGACTTAGTTCATGTCTGACCCAAGACAGATATTTGGTCAACATAATGGATCTGTTAACGTTTGAGAAGGAGAACCATGAACGCATCCAGGCGGTAGAGAACTCATTTGGTCCAGGAAGGAGTTCCCTAACTAAGCCAGGTCGGGTTCTGATGGGACAGGGCCGTCTAATGAAGCAGGGTCGACGGAAGCCTCAGCCCAAGATTTTCTTTCTCTTCAACGATGTGCTGGTGTACGGCAGCATCATCCTGAACAACCGCTGGTACAAAAACCCAAAGGTCATCCCACTAGGTGAGCAATTCACAAAATAATTATGAATGCTTACTGAAGAGAAAGATAATGAACAGGGAAGTTTTTTTTATGGAGATGCCGGCTAATTTTGGGTTTGTTGAATTTATTTGATAAAAAAAAATTAAAATCCCATTCACTTCCATGCAGTGACTGATTAAGGATATATATCTATTAATTTAGGCCATTAAAACAAGTGGAACCAAGTGATAATTTTTTGTAACTGCATTCAACTCTACTTTATGCTGCTACTTTATGTCTTGTTCAGCCCAGAAACTTACATTTTGTTTCATGCACTGTCTTCACTGTCATTTCAGGGGACATCCAGCTGGAGGACATGGAGGACGGGGTGGCATTGAGCAACCAATGGCTGATCCGCACGCCCCGCAAGTCCTTTTTTGTGTCAGCCCCTTCATTTGAGGAGAAGCGGGCCTGGATGAACCACATTGAAGTCTGCCGCTCAAACCTGCTGGAGGGCGGCAGCAGCCAACCTGGCTCCACCTTTGCTGTTGCCTGGATACCAGACCAGGCGGCTTTCAAATGCATGCGCTGCTTCAACAAGTTCAGTCCAACCAACCGGCGACACCACTGCAGAAAATGTGGCTTTTTGGTCTGCAATTCATGTTCCAAGAAGCGAGCGGTAATAGGCAACATTCACCCTACCAAGATGCTGAGGGTCTGCAGTCTCTGCCACACGAGGAAAGAGGAGGAGGAGACATCCCGTCTGAGGGGGGACAGCACTGGAAAGAACAGCTCAGAGGAGGACTATGAAGTGGCATCCAGTGATGAAGAGGAGAGTACAATTACTTACACTGAAAGCAGCTGGCTGGACTCCCACAGTGGCACCTGGGGACAGACGGACACCTATATGTACCCAAGACCAGTGAAACAGCAGCCAGAGTAAAGCACACTGCTGCAGTCTCTGTTTTCTACTCTAAAGACTGTTGGGCTGTTGAATGCATCAAGGTTGATCCCATAAAATGCAACCATTATTTACTTATGTATTATAGTTCACGTTTTGTCATTACGGAAAACCTTGTAGTCACAAAGCACCTTTATTTTACAGTGTAAGTATTATTGGATGTCAGAGAATGAGGAAAAGAGGAAAATATTATTCAGTCTCTGTTTACATTTAATGTAATCAGCAGTCGTATTTTAAATTGTCATGATCTTGAAAAAATAAAGTATATACAAAGCAGATAAAGCATGTGTCTGTTGTGGTTATTGACTGATGTTGGAAACACAAAAAACACTTTCTGTCATGAGTCTGATTTTCATACCTCAATTGAACACTTGTATTACTCACTGTTAGTATTATTATAAGGGAGCTTCAATGTGTTATCAAAAACATAAATGATTATGTCACTAATAATCATATAAAAACATCTTAAGAATACATAAACTGAAAAAAAAAGTGAAATAATTAAAAAGGAATGTCACTAATTTTTACTAGATTTATTACTAAAGTAGAATAAACTTTTTTAATGAGTCCATGTTGGTGTCAAGTATTTTTCAATACAGTGATTGACAGGTTGCAGTTTATACTTTCATTTTGGTTTCCTTTAAAATGTTTTTTTTTTTTTTTCTTTTTTTTTTTTCAAAAGAGTCACACAGTTGTCACTGCACAGTTGTCATTTTATAGTGATAGTGTCCCAATCAATTATAGTAATTACATTTTATTGTGAAAGGAGGACCCGCAAATATAATGACTAAAAGAAGATTTTAGAGTTATTTGTGCAACATACCACGACATTGAATTAATTGAATGTTATTCAT
This sequence comes from Hypoplectrus providencianus, assembly GCA_028566105.1. Taxonomy (NCBI): domain Eukaryota; kingdom Metazoa; phylum Chordata; class Actinopteri; order Perciformes; family Serranidae; genus Hypoplectrus; species Hypoplectrus providencianus. The sequence continues at coordinate 19,664,749 of JAOWBC010000458.1, forward strand.
TTCTGCAATGGGTTTAAAAGACTCCTCACTATGTTGAGGAAGTGTGTTGTTGTAAGGTGGAGATAAATCAAGCTCCTTTCCGCTCTGAATGGGTTTGCCAGTAAAGGACTGTGTGGTGATTGACGGTAAAATGTCTGAGGTTATTTCATAAAAAATATTTGTGTGTAAGCCTTCAATGAATATATCAACAAACTGGGATTGCCACGTCTTCCTGTCAACTACTCTCAATTATTGTCTTTGCTTTTAATGCAAACATGAATGACCTTTTTCTTGAGTTTATATTTGAGTTTTACTTGCAGTCATAACAACATGTAATTCTTTGTGATTATGGGTGAGTCGTTTCCTCGAATATAGTGTCAAACCTGTTTAACTGCTACACGGAACAAGGAAATGAGAGCTATTTTTACCTGCAAAAAGGACCTTTTTGTTGTGTTTATCAAATTGTCCATGGGTGCTATTTTAATGTCAATATTCTAGTTATACCTGCAGAGTGAATTTTGTTTGGGTGTGATTTGGATTATTTAATAAAAGTGATCAACCATCTCTGGTATGTTGGGTCAATTGTAGCATTGCTAGCTATGCTGTGAAAATGTAGGTGTTGTTTTTGGCGTACTTCATCATGACATATTTTTGTATTGGCGTTTGTGTACTTTATACAACTATTATCAGCTGACAATAAAAGTCTCCTTTTGTCAGCTTCTGTATAACACCTGGAAAACACTTCAGACTGTGTTAAAATACATGATCTTTCCCCAGAAAGCATGTTGTCTTCAAATTAATCTCATAAACTGTTACAGTTATAAAGGTAGAAATTGAAAAGTGAGGGAATGTCATTGCCTTTGATGCTGGAGACAATGGATCAAGTTTTAAGTGTTTATATAGCGACATCTGATGGCCACACTTAGTATTGCACTGTAGCAAATTCTGGATCCCATGATGAAAAAGACGTCAGTCAACAAAAGACTTGATTTTTATTAGGTTGTGTTTGTTAAGGTTGCTAGGTTATTGAAACTTTTTTTTGAGTACATTTGCAGAAAAAATAATCACTGGAAGTGTTTTACTAGAAAATAATTTATTTGATTAGATGATCACAAGTATTCAAGCTTTTAAAATCATTGAAGGGGAGTAAAAAATACAAGATGTGTTTGTTAGATAAAGTGGAACTGAAGTTTAAAGCTGCAAAAGATGAAAATATCTTAGTAAAGTCCCTCAGATGTATACTTAGTAGTCAGGTGAGTTTACTAGTCATAGCATGTCATAGCTTATTTGATTTAAAGTGTGAGAAAGACAGCAAGAGAATTCATTTGGATTTTCAAGTCCATTTTATTTGCTCATAACAATATTTTTTAACATTAACTTACAAACCAAAATTGAAGTCAACCATAGAGTTCAACCTAAATTGTCTCGAAGCACAGTCCAGAGAATTTTTCTTTCTGAGGATATGCCCATGTTTGTATAAAAACAGCTGACAGTTGACTTAACTGCTGACAAAGAGAAAGTCGACCTCATTCTAGGAAACAGCGATAACCTTTTTTTTCCCTGTGTTTAAAAAAAAGGGGGGCATTTGGATCAATAACATATAAGATGAATTAACACTAACAACTCTTCTCAAATTGTTTAGTTGAACCTTGCGAGAAACAGCAAAAAAAATAAAATAATAACCATCTGTATCAAGTTGAACAAGTCTAACATAGTGTGCAGCAGTCAAAGAGCGTTTAGGGGTTTTGACCCCATCCAAACGGCACAGTGAGCCATATTTTGCCAACCACAAAATCCTTAATCCCACCTGAGTCAAATCCCATAAATCCCCAGCTTGGTTACAGTTCCGTAGTCCCTGTTTGTGGGACATAATCAATATTTCAAACAGTCCACTGACAGAATCTTGACGGATAGCCCAACCAGGTGTATCTGAAAAACAGAAACAGAGTGGATCCCAACCCACCACACCGGTCCAGTGGTCCAGTGTGGTATGAACAGCAGATCTTCTGACGGCCCAAAAGAAGTCCCCCTGTGGCTGCCCGCACTCTGCCAGCAGATTAAACACTTGGGAACGCCAGCCGCAGCCTCAAGACAAAAGGTTGTTTTAACCAGGATGCATGTTCAATCTTTACTCTAGATATTTTCCCACTTATAAAGGAAAAGATGAGATATTCAACCCCTCTTTTGTTGTATATTAGGCCTCCAGTAATACCAACACTTCCTTCCTCACTGCTAAATCCTCACTTAACAGTTTAGCAACATTTCCATCATCTTATTTGTTTATAAGAGCAACATCATCATTGGCATAAGCAGCAATTTAAATGTTTTTTTTTAAACCAGGAACATATAAACTGGAGAGACTCGTTCTTAATTTCTGCAGGCATGGCTCCATGTTGAAGAAATACAACACGCCGTACTGCTCCGGTAAAGCTAATCTTGCTGAATCTCTGAGTAGCAGTGGCTAATGAGGGGAAGGTGGGTACAAACACAGAGGAAGGAGGTTAAAGTGGCTCCTGCCAGTTTATATGTGCATAACTCAGGCTCTGCAGCTTTGTAAGATATGTGTTTGATTTTCTTTTTGTGATGGGTGATGCTCCTGCAGGCAGGCTTCTGTCAGTGCGCTTGTTGTGTGGCGGTATGACGGCAACTTCACGCAATAGCCTTTTTAACTGTTTTTCAGTCTGGTCCAACTTTTTCTGAAGCACCCTTGTGAGAGTTTTCAGGGACTTGAGTCTCACCTGCATTCTCCTTGTGTGCTGACTCTTCAATTTGATCTTTTTCCGAGCAGCAACCAGCTTAACCTGTAGTGAGCTGACTTTTAGTCTGAGTGTGGTGTTAATCTGTTGAAGCTCTTGAGACTCTGTGGTGCTGTTATCACTGCCCCCGGTGTCTGCTTGTTGCTTTTTGCTGGAGTAGTCATGATCGCGCATCAATATTTTTGGATTCATGTTTGTCATGTCCTCAGTTACATCATCAGTAACTGCCTTATCACCATCCACCTGCGTATCAGCCTCAGTGACACCAGCCTGTAGGTCACTGTCAGCAACACTGGTCTCAGCACGTTCTTTCATCGCAAGAGCATATCTATGATCACTGCTAGGAACGTCAGCACTCTCTTCGTCTGGATCGGGAACTTCCACCTTTATAGCTAACACAGAGCACAAATGTAGATCAGATCCGTCCCCTCCCTGAGGCTGGGCAGGAGTGCTGGGTGAGGGGTCTGAAGGAACATCAGAGGATGCTGATGTAGTAACTGGGCTGTCTCCTCCCCCCCTTCGGCTCCCTGTTGTCCTTGGAACGCTTTTCTTCAGCAACAAATGTGGTGGAAAGTTGAAAATGGTTGGTATAGCATGATCCTTTAGCCTCCTCTTGCCCTGATGGGAATGAAAGAGAACATCAGTAAGAAGACTGTGATGCAGATTATGATTTTTCTCTGAGAATTTATGGTGCATTTTCTGATTTGAGTACAGATTTTTTTAGGGTGCTTATAAAGAGCAGGTGGACAGTAGATTTAACATAGAAATAAAGTAAAGTATCTGAAAGATGGGATTATTTTGAGATGCAGCTCAGCACTGTGTCATGCTGTTATAGTCATAAATCTGTAACAAGGATCGGATCAAAATGGCAGAAAATCCTTCCACAAAAAGACATTACATCAACATTAAAAAAAACCCATGTTATGATTTGGTATAAAAAATGTTTTTCCAAGAATTACATCTTTCATCTTTTACATGGTGAGGACTTCTGTTCTCCAAACTGCTGAGATCGTTTTATCCATTCACTCTGTAAACCCACCTGAATGCTCTAAGTCTCTAATTTGTGTTTGTAAAGTTTCATGTGTCTGTGATTATCCTAGAGGTCACAGCAGGTCATTTTATACAGTGAGGTCAAGTTTAAAAAAATATCTCTACCTGCAATTAACTGGCTATTATGCAAACTAACATCATCACATAATAAAGTTGGGTTTATTGAGTCTCAGCTTTCCAGTCATATCCAGTTGAGGCAACTCACAGACACGAGTAGGTGGAAATATTCCGATACTATATGTGAATGAAAGACATTGATACTACATGAAACATACTGTATTGTAAGTGTGCAAGACTGTAAAGGGGAGACTCATGGGGCCTAACGGAGCTCATTTTCATTGAGAAATAGTGTTTAGGAGTCAAGGGGCTCTTTGTCAGTTCTTCCCCCACTAAAGTGCATCCTCATTAGGGTTAAGGTTAGTTAATTATTATTAGCATAATCAAATATCTGTCTGCAAATAATCTGTCTACCTGATTGTCTATGAAGAACTGATCCTCCTCAAAGTGCGTGCTGCACAGCCGTGACGATGTAGTTGGGGTCCAGTTCAATCGCCGCACATTGATGGACCATCGGGACAGTCTTTCATGATCCCGAAAAGGAAATCTGTTAAAAAAAGAAAAATTTACTGTTGTAATATCAGACTCTCCCTTCCTAACAGATGTGTATATTAATACACATTATAAAATAGGCTCCATATCTGCAATTCATATGAGCATTATGCCTTTTTTTTTTTTTTTAAAGGAACAATAAATTATACATATACATTATTATATAAATTAAGAACACTCAAGTCCAGGATATAAATGTGCTAGATTCAGCCACCTTTGACTTATTTTAATCTACAGTCCCTGTATTTGTAAAAATATTAGTCCATTGTGTTTTCAATTTCACTAATCGAGCAGCCCTAAATGCAAATAAAGGATGAACATTTTTTAAGTGTTGCGCTTATCTTTATTAGGCATTTTATTTTTTTTGTTGAGCAGAAGTAAAGAGAGGCAACAAAAATGACACATCACCCCGTATGTTACCGATATTATTAGGGTGATCTGATTTGAAAGATATGCATGAGGTGTAAATGTATTCTATTTGGAGTGTTTTGGGCAGTATCTTATCTTTTCTCACATAAGATGCAATTTTGGATAATAATACTCAGTTCAGTAGATTTTTATTGGTTTTGTTATTTGTTAGTAATAAGAAATGACTGCCATTTAATTTCTTTATTCAGTACTGATTACTTTTCGAAGTATCCGACCCCGCATTTAAATTAATGCAGCGCTCTAACTTATATTAACATTAACATTATTATGCAACAATGAAAGCCTTTTAAAAAGAGCTGTTATGAGGAGTATTCCTGGGGTTGTGTGTAAACTCTTCCGCCCTACAACATGAGCAGCGTGAGCCTCTGTGAATGAGGATTTTGATTGAGCCCATCCTTGATAGAGTTTATCAAAGGATATGAAGTTGTCGAGTCTTTTTCAAGCAGAAGTTACCACGCGATACACTTCAACACAGTCACATCATGTGACAGCTCAAGTGTCGTTAGCTCAGCCTTGGTTACGTTTAACGTTTCATTGTTTTGCCTGGCGTTGACTAAACAGCTAACTTACCACTACATTTACACGTGTTATTCTAACACCCTTAGAGACTGTGGCTAACACAGTTTAGTCCAGTGGCGCCAGATACTTAGGACATAAAGCTAAGTTGACAGCTAACACTAGTGCCGCCTAGTTAGTTTGGTTAGCAAGATGCATCCATTGCCACATAAGCTGTGCTAGTGGAATGCTAATTTTGGCTAGCGACAAAGAGGCTTAAACAATGTGAACTTACCGGAAAAAACTAACACCCGAGTCCTTACTTTGTCTTTTATAACAACCAAACGCCGAACACGACATTTTGGGCGACCAGAATGTTAAAATTAACTTTAATTAAATGAAAACACAAAGGGCTCTCCTGGTTCGAAAAGTGAAGCTAATGCGGAAGTGGCTCCAACCTGTACGGGGCGACTCCACTGGTTGCAAAAAAAAAGCCAGATAGCATTCAAGCCTATTTGAAAATGACCCTGCAACTCACTTGATTTGATGTCACTTGATATAATGCCTGAAAACCAATGTTTTAAAATATTTTTTATTTGATGTAAATACAACTTCTTAACCAAACCTTTCACACATAATTTCATACTGCAAACAACATATTTCTGCATTTTTTAGCTGGCTCAGCATGTATATGACATTCTGATCCATCAACTCCATAGAGCGGACT
>JAOWBC010000458.1:19670893-19692788 GCA_028566105.1 Hypoplectrus providencianus
TGATCAAGATAGTCAAAGTTCATGATGCATATGTCTCAGTTGTATGCAATGCACATGCAACAGTAAGTATGTATGTGTGTATGTATGTGCTGCTGCACAAAATACTAAAAAGTAAAAAAAATATAGAGTATACTTTTTGAAATATAGCATTTATCTGAGTGGCTTCCACTGCAGCCACAGTTGTGTTAGAACTCAGCCAAAGCTTAATTTAATCCTTTGTTGACAAGACCATCTGAAGAGTCCTAGCCCTGAAGTTCACACGATCACCCAACTCTCTCTAACCTTGTAATTGCAGATGTGGTAATCATAGCCATGTGGCACCTTTAAAGAAGGATCTGCAAGATATTGCTGTTGTTTATTTGTGTATTTACCGTTTTTTTATTCTTGAGATGAAAAAAAGCAGTTAAAGGTTTGCGCCTGCTGTACAACACTCAGTTTTATATAAAAGTGAGATAAAACAAATATGTTGAACTAAAAACGCTTTTATTCTCAAAATAAATACATGAATAAAAATTTAACTTCTAGTAACGCGTTTTGATGACGTCAAACTAGACTTTTCCGCTCCTGTTCGGCAGTAAACATGGCGACCGGGTAACGCAATCATTGCATGCATTCAGTCCTGGAAAAGCTGTGTATTTGTCGGGCATACATAATACGTTGTGCTTTCTTTTTGGCGCACTGAGGTGCGTGTGTAGGGCGTTAAGCTCTACAGGTTTTCCTCTTATAAAAGGTAAAGTCAAGTTTTAACCCATTTGCTGCTGTCGATGCTAACGCGGCCCTAGTTACAAGTGAAGCTAACGCTACAGGCTAACTTGCCATTCGGATGCTGCATGACCCGCTCACTTATAATTTACTGGCTTTATCATGTTTGCTAGCTATCTAGAACATCTACGGTCTTTCAATGCGGTGTATATACCAGGGAGTGATAGTAGATTGTGCTTAGCTCGTTTATTAGTCCTACATTGGCTGACAACTCTATGGTAACTTGTTAGCTAATAGCTAGCCTCAACGCTACTCAACAAGGTCCAGTGTTTCCTTTTCAAAATAAAAAATTCAGTTATAGATCATTTTACCAGAAACGATGTCAAAATATCTGTTATACGTCAACAGTAAAAAAAAATAGTAATGTTAGAGTTAACTGAATTAAGAGGTCTATCCTTTTAAAGATCCTCTGAAATGTGGGGTGCATCCTTATGGCAATCTGCTGTGACAGGAAGATATTGGTTGCAAAAGTTTTCAGCGGACTCATGATAATGTCATATTTCATGTCATCAGTGGTTAACTTGAATACTTGAATACTAGGGTGAAGGAGACAGACCGTCACCATGGGGCGACGTTCAACCTCATCCACCAAGAGTGGGAAGTTCATGAACCCCACCGACCAGGCCAGTAAGTACCGACCATAACCAAGAACAGTTTCTACTGGATAACACCTGAGGAATGATCAATCTATTGTCCTCAGAATGATAATTAGCATATATTTATTTTATTCCTACCTTACAGGGAAGGAGGCCAGGAAGAGGGAGTTAAAGAAGGTATTTTGGTCTCAAACTTCAAAGTCACGATTATTTCACTCTTTCAACTCAAATACAATTGCACTGTTATTATATGTAAAACTTTGCTTTATTTGTTAATACTCCTGCCAGAACAAGAAGCAGAGAATGATGGTGAGAGCTGCTGTTCTGAAGATGAAGGACCCCAGACAGATCATCAGAGACATGGAGAAGCTGGATGAGATGGGTGAGGTTTTCTTTGCTATCCTCAGTTATGTGACTGTAAAAAATAACTAAGGTCTTTTGTTTTATGTCCACCTATTTGGGAATTATTTAAACTCCTGTTTATCTACATTTCACAAATAATATTCTACATTTTCTGTTTTTTTCTTTACAACTTCAACAGAATTCAACCCAGTTCAGCAGCCATTGCTGAATGAGAAAGTGCTGAGGGACAAGAGGAAGAAGCTACGTGAGACATTTGAACGTATTGTCCGACTGTATGAGAGAGAGAATCCTGACACCTACAAAGAGTTACGCAAACTCGAATTGGACTATGAGACCAAAAGAGGGCAGCTGGCTCTCTATTTTGACTCGGTTAAGGTAGGTTTGGGTGATGTGTTTCTGTATCAGCTTGTTTGGATTCAGACGCATGTTGTTGTTTTTTTATTGTATAACAAAAAATTTTTTTCTTTAAATATGTGGTTAACTGTTGTTATATATACACAGTATCATAAAAAATATTTTGCAAAATAAAACAATTTATTAATCATTACTATTGAGACACAAAATTGCTACACTTCAATAGAACATTGAGTTTGAGTTGTCTTACTGGCTAAATAATTGTAAAAAAAATGCATAATAATTGTAAATGTAGTGCATTTATTATTTGTTTTTAAAAAATTTTAGTGCATTATCAGCATTTATCAGACAGCATCTTGCGTTTCCGCAGAAGAAAAAAACAGCAATATGGATAAATTTGGTTGCAGACAGAAAGCTCCAGAGTGGTGTCTCAATTTAATTCTATCTATCTTGACCCATTGAGGTTTACACATTAGTATGGAGTTCAGACAATATTTTTTTGGAAACAGTGCCATGTCTGTTTCTTTTGTTTAAAAGTTATCTTAAGATTGAACATTGAATGTTTTAGTTGTTATACAATGCTTAAACTTAGTGGTGGCTACCTATTCACCATCACGTGTTTTGTCTTCTTTCCAGAATGCAGAGTCAGTGGAGGTTGACAGTATCCCTTTACCAGACATGCCTCATGCCCCCTCAAACATCCACATCCAGGACATCCCACTACCAGGAGCTCAGCCTCCCTCCATTCTGAAGAAAAGCACCTCTTTTGGGTAGGTATTAACCTGTGTTTTAGAGGTTTCTGTGGATGAGATCTGTAACTTTATTCAAGGGAATCTGTTGTATGTATCTCTCAGTAAAGGACCACTGATGGCCTCTTCTGGACCAGTTCTAGCGACAGTGCCAGGGGTGCCACGTTTACCTCCAGGGAAGAAGCCCCCCGGTCCCCCACCTGGCCCTCCGCCCCCACAGGTCCTGGCCCTGTATGGCATTCCTGCTCGACGAGCTTATGGCACAGACACAGGTAACCCAGAAACGGTTACCTTAATGACAACAATTCAAAATGTTCTTTTTCACAATGAGACATTACTTTCATAATTGAGTTGCTGCTTACATTTCTGCTGGTTGTCCTCTTTTTTGTGACCTGAACAGAGCCCTCCATTCCTGGTTTGGAAAAGGACTCCATGATGGAGTTGGGAAGAGATAGGGACAGTGGCAGTGAGAGCGACAGAGATCGGGATGATGTGGATGATGATGAAAGCGACTCTGAGGAGGACAGTGAAGAAGACAGGGATGAAGGAGGCGACGGTGACCAGAGAATGAGTGTGGATAGACCAGACGATGACAGGGAGGACGAAAGAGACAGAAATGAAAGACATGCTGGTGAGTGTTTCAGTGTTTTTTCACCAAAGACAGTTTTATTTCTGCACTAGTTGTGTCTGTTCTCCTTTATTGTATTGTATTATAATATGGGTTCCAGTTTAGTGAAGGAAAATTACATAGTTATTTCCTAAACTATTAAAAGTAAAAATGCATTGTTTTCATCACTTAAAATATTAAAGTGCTTGAATTTTAGTTGATCTGAGACGCCAAGTTTATGTATCAATGGCTGGCATGTTTTGATTCATGAAACTGTTGTATTTTGAAGCCCATCAGAATTCTGTCCAGAGACATATTTATAGCACAATAATATATGTACTGTACATAACTCTTTTAACTGTGTCAAAAAGATGTAGGACTACTGAATCAGCAGGTATACTTCCCAAAAATGCTGTATATTCTGGAGAAAACGTGTGGTGATATAAACAGTCAAAAATAATTTTATAAAGATGTTAACAGATAAGAATATGCCTTCTCTAATATTTTATTTTCTTCTCTAGCTCGCAGTGTACGGTTTGCAGACATGCCTCCAGAGGCCCCCCGGGAAGGAAAGAAAAAGAAAAAGAGGTTGGTGAAGAAGACCAAGGCAATCACCCCTCTGCAGGCCATGATGTTGAGGATGGCAGGTACTGTAGTATAACTGTGTCTTTCCATTCTTACGAAGCTTGCATGCTGTTCTTTTTCTAAAGACGTTATGGTACTTTGTCTTTGTCTTTAGGTCAGTCAGTTCCTGAAGACGAGGAAGAAGAAGAGGTCGAGGAAGAATACACAGATGAATCAGACAGCTCAGACATTGAGGACAGGGGACCGCCAGGGGAAACCATGCCCCACCTTATTCCTAATCAGCGTCTGCCCCCTCCTGCTGGGCCTGTGGGCCAGCCTGGGCCTCCACACATGCAAGGCCCACCAATGACTGGACCCCCGCCGCTCGGCCCACCCCCAGCACCTCCAATGAGGCCTCCTGGTCCACCCTCCGGCCCACCTCCTGGCCCACCACCAGGTTAGTCACAACATTTATTTGCAGAATACTGGTCTCCAACTCTGACCTGTATATTACAATAAGTAGTAGTAAGTTTGTATTAATGATGCATCATGTCATCTTCAGGTGCTCCGCCGTTCTTGAGGCCTCCTGGTATACCTGGAGGCATGAGGGGTCCGATGCCTCGTCTTCTGCCTCCTGGACCTCCACCAGGTCGGCCCCCAGGCCCTCCACCAGGCCCCCCTCCTGGCCTCCCACCAGGCCCCCCACCACGAGGACCCCCACCCAGACTGCCACCCCCAGCTCCACCAGGTAGGCATATGTGTTGGTGTGCATGACGTAATGCTGGTACTGTCAAACACAGCATATTTTATTCATCCTTGTGTGTGCACGAACAGATGCTGAGCAGGAACATTTCCAGAGAAAGTATATTTATTTCAAATGGCAGAGCTTCTGAGCTGCAGTTAAACTCAAACTAAGGCAGTTAAAATAATGGAGGAATCTCTCGGTACCTCACAATTCTTTTCCAGTGCAGAAGGCTGTGATGTTACTAGAAACAATTTTGATCAACTTACAATCAGAGTGTAAAGAAGTGATGCATTTGCCATAGTTCTCAATTAAAAATGTAAAGATTAGAGATGTAAATACTGGCATATTGTAAAAGCAATTGTTTAATTTTCAATTATAGGTCCTTTTTCCCCTTGTAAATCTAGAATTCTTAAGATTATGTTTTCCAACTTTATAATTCAAATCTATGGCATGGTGAATAAGAATTTCTGTCTTTTTACAGGTATCCCACCTCCTCCCCCGAGAGCAGGAGGGCCCCCACGCCCACTTGCCCCACCTCTGTCCCTCTTCCCTCCACCTCTCAACGCCAACGTGCTCAGTGCTCCTCCCAGCATTGTGCAGCGGCAAAAGGGCTCAGGATCCAACCAAGATGGTCCTCAAAACAACATGCCGCCCCCTCCCATGCCAATGCGACCAGGTGTCATGCAGATGCCTCCTCCCCCGGGGACGGCCGCTGCTGCCACAGGCCCCAACCCTGGCGGCAACCCCCCCAGCCACCACCATGCAGCTACCATCGAAAAACGAGCCAACATCACCTCTGTGGCAGCGGCTGGAGGCAGCCTGGCTGCTGGTGCTGGATCTGGTGGGGCAACAATCTCTGCCAAACCCCAGATTATCAATCCAAAGGCAGAGGTCACCCGCTTTGTGCCCACGGCACTGAGGGTGCGTAGGGACAAGAGTGGAGTAATGCCCGGGCCAGCACCTGGACCTATGGAGAAATCAGTGGGAGGTATTGGAGGGAGGAGAGGAGATGAAGGTATGGGAGGTGGGCAGGGGCAGAAACAGATGGCAGCAGCTGCTCCCATGGGCTTGATTAACGCGGCTCAGATGGGTGCTGTGTCGCAGCCCAACATGAAGACTAAGGACCAGGTGTATGAAGCCTTCATGAGGGAAATGGAGGGACTCCTCTGAGACTTGGGAGGATAATCTGGGTGGAAGTTTGAAAAAAAAGCAGTGTTTTTGTTTTGTGTTTTCTTTGCATAATTATAGATGTAGCTGTCTTCAAGGCCGTCAGCTAGATCAGTTTCTCTTTAGTCAACCAAGGAAAGGCTGAGACATCAGGCACTGGTCCCACCAAGTTTCATTTGATCTGGACTATTGAAAGCTGTATCAAGGAGAATGTCAATTTGATGTATGTAAGCAACCTGAATATGTATTAAAACCTTAAGATTGGTTTCTACTTAGCTTCAACTCATAAAATGAACACTATTCTCTGCAATGAAAAATAAAAGCCAGGGAATACTAAGTGCTTTTTGTCCTCCAGTATGTTTTTTTTTTCTCCGGCCAACTACTTTGTGCATTGCTATGACCAGAAAAGGCTTTTTTTTAATGATTATTTTATTGGTAATCTCCTTAACATGATCATCAGTGTGTCGAATGTTTGTCAACCAGACAAAATAGATGTATGAAACTGTTTGACCTGCAGCTAAATAAATACTTTTTACCTCATCTTTCAGTGTGATGTTATATAGAAAACAATATATAGATTCCGATTCACTTTATGGCCATGTGGGTCAGGATTCTTGATATTTGGGAAAAGCTGTTCATAAATTCACACAATCGTTTTAGAAAGTCCTAATAACCACTTGTTACAAGAGGTCCCATGCGATAGGAACAGTTGTTTCTTCATCTGTTATTTTTACAGACACACACAGATAATAAAGAGTTAAATATAAAGACTACACAGGTTCTTCACATCACAGCATGTATAGGTGCCATTCTATCTGGTTGAAGGATTCTGATTTGGTTTGTTGTTAAAAAGGCTAATTTTAATTCCAAACTGTGTCTTTCAAATCTTTATGCTGGGGGAAGTGGAAGTTCTTGAAATAACATGTATATCTTCTAAAGAAACTAAAGGACATTCTACAATTCTTGGTTTCTGACAGAGGGTGAACACAGGAAAACAGTACACAAACTATGTTTAACAGGCCTAGCATGTTGTAACGGAAACAAAAAATAACAAATATTAACCTGAAAAATGTGTCAACTTTCTTACTTTATTTTAATTTATTTGTTTATGTTTTAGGCGGTGGGAATGTTATGCTGTAGGGTTTAACAGTCTGGCGTACTCGTACATGCTTAGAAACTAGGAAAAACTACGATTCCCGTCAACCCTTGCGGCATGAACATTAACTAATTTCCGCGTCTGCGCATTGTGGAGCTGACGACACGTTGGGGGCGAAAAGCATGGCGGACGACGTTGTGGAGAGCGTGAAGCCAAACACAGAAGAAACACTCGATGGTTCGAGTGGTGGTGATGATAACAGTCTCTTTAATAGCGGCGAAAACGATGAGACAGTGAAAACCTTCAAAGACCTGGTAGGCTCATCTCACAAAGAAAAAAAGACTTCATTATAGAAACATAAACAAGGAGCAGCATAGCAGCTCAAGCTAGCAAAACTATCATAGTACCTTAACTACTTTTATCGTATAAAACTTTGTATTTGACAACGTCTAAAGAACTATTTAATGTGTCATTGAACTTTCTCTGCAGCTTACACAGCTCTGTCTCTGGTGTATTTCCGTCTACAGGGTGTTACTGAGGTTCTTTGTGAGGCTTGTGATCAGCTGGGATGGAAGAATCCATCAAAAATCCAGATAGAAGCTATACCTGTAGCTCTGCAGGGTGAGTGTTTACATTATCCACTGTCCTAAAATTCTGCATTACAAATATGGATTAAATACTTGCATAGCCCCACGAAGAATTACAGACTGGTGGTGCATTCTACTGTAGGCATATACATTTGATTTGTTCCCCCCCTCCTTTTGCTTCAATTTGTCTTTTAAATTTTTATCCTCTTTATTTTTTAAAATGTGGCCTTGTTTACATATTATGTATCACATTATGCGTTTGTGTGTGATTTATTAATATAATATCATGTACAAATGTTAAGTAAAGCCTACTTACTGTTTGGACCACAGGGAAGGATGTCATTGGCCTGGCAGAGACCGGTTCAGGAAAGACGGGTGCCTTTGCCCTGCCCATCCTGCAGTCACTGCTGGCTTCACCTCAGAGGCTCCACACCCTCGTCCTCACTCCCACCAGAGAGTTAGCATTTCAGATCTCTGAGCAGTTTGAGGCTCTGGGCTCCAGCATTGGAGTTAAATGTGGTAAGTTCTCTTCTTAAAGATGAACTGGTGATCAGATTTCTATGCTTCTTTACCTAAAATGTGCCTAATATTTCTGTTGCAGCTGTCATCGTCGGAGGAATCGATATGATGTCACAGTCCTTGGTGTTGGCTAAGAAACCACACATTGTTATTGGTAGGAAATAGTTGCACATGCCATACATATTGATTTATTTGCATTTTTACAAGCACCCTTGTCTTCTTTGCTCTGTGGGTAGCTGGCAGTTTAGTTAAAATTTTACACAAGTTTTGTCTTTTCTTTGTCAGTCTCAGCTGAGCCATTCTTAGCCTCCCAGTGACTCTTAGGAGGACCATATTTATGTGTTTTACAGGATTTGTTTAGTGCCAATAGCTTTAAATTAGTCTTGGAAATAAGTTATTTTAATGTAATCTCACTATTTTGAGCTAGGCTTGGTTATTTTAAGTGTTCCTCATACATTTGTTTGGTCAAGGACGACCAGAATATTAAAATGTGAAGCGGCTAAGATGTTTCCTTTTTTATTTTGCTGATGGGTTGTGTTTCTTTATGGCGCGATTTATGTGATGAAATGGCTGAAATGTGTTTACAGCTACACCCGGTCGTTTGATAGACCACATGGAGAACACAAAGGGCTTCTCCCTGCGAGCCCTGAAGTTCCTGGTCATGGACGAAGCAGACAGGATCCTAAACATGGACTTTGAGACTGAGGTGGGTAATTAGTAAAAAAAAATCACTTGAGTGCAAATATTAATTCATTATACATAAAAACAAAGCTAATGCAATATCTAACACTACCTTGCATGTTTTCTTTCTTCTACCAGGTGGATAAGATCTTAAAGGTGATTCCCAGAGAGAGACGAACCTTCTTGTTCTCTGCTACCATGACGAAAAAGGTAAAATAACGTGTCAATGCTGAGGAGACCTTTAATTGAGCAGTATATGATCTAGGTCATGCTTTTTTCTGTGTTACAGGTAGATAGTGATGCAGGCTTACCAGGAAAACTAATTGAATCAGTACCAGAAACTTCTGACAGGTGTGACGCTGTGCACTTTTGTTCTGCCCTGACATTGTTTTGCTTTGTTACAGGTCCAGAAACTACAGAGAGCAGCTCTGAAAGATCCTGTCAAGTGTGCAGTATCCACCAAATATTCCACAGTGGACAAACTGCAGCAATACTACATCTTCATACCATCAAAATACAAGGCAGGGCACACTCTCCTTTCTGGTTTTCATGTCTGATACTAAACGCTGCAAGCTGTCCATCCCCTGAACACCTCAGTCATGTAATAATGAAATCTATACATAGTACACTGGAGGTGTTCAAACTGTCTTGTGCTTGTGTTTGGTCTTTGGCAGGACTGTTACCTGGTGTCCATCCTGAATGAGCTGGCCGGCAACTCATTTATGATTTTCTGCAGCACGTGTAACAATGCCCAGCGGGTGGCACTGCTGTTAAGGAACCTGGGCATTACTGCGATCCCTCTTCATGGCCAGATGAGTCAGGTAGAGTTCAGACTTACAAACAAACTAAGGCCAATCATGCTGTAGACAGACAAACCTGTCCCTCTAATGCAGTAACCAACAGCAGAGCAGAGCTGTCCACTGCATACAGTAAAAATAATAAATGTATTTGTTTTATTTTTTAAGAGCTGAAACAATTGACTTTTAAATAGACATAAAATTAAACCATTTTTACAGCAGAATCATAAAAGTAATTTTTTTGAAGCGTGAGACAAATTCTGGTCATGTAGCATCCTTATGCATGTCTTATTTTCATGAACATGCATCCCAATGGAGCTGAAGATGAACTGATCAGATCTTGGTACTCCGTGTAACATCACAGTTTTTACAACAATAATACAATAGTTATATAGTTTGTGAGTACACAGCACTCTGCTCTAACGTCAGATTTTGTGGGAAAACATTTTATTGCTGTATCTCATAAAACCAGCAGAGGGTGGTGTTGTCTCAGCCCCCAGGAAGCAAAAGCTATTTGACATTTAATTCAGAGGCTAAGATAGGATGAGTATTTTTTTTTTTTTTTTTTTAAGTAGCAAATAATGTTAATGTAATCGCTGCATTGTCTTTTTTCTGCCTAATGTTTATTTCTTTACTCAATCTGTTGTTCAGAACAAACGTCTCGGAGCATTGAACAAGTTTAAGTCCAAGTCCCGTTCAGTGCTGCTGGCAACCGATGTGGCGTCCAGAGGACTCGACATTCCTCATGTGGACTGTGTCATCAACTATGACATCCCCACTCACTCCAAGGTACAGTGGGACTGTTGTTCACATTGCTGCTTTATTTGATGATTGCATTAGTTTGATTTTATTTGAATTGATTTTTGGATTTTTTGTCTGTCCCCACAGGACTACATCCATAGAGTGGGACGAACAGCCAGAGCAGGGCGTTCTGGGAAGTCCATCACCTTTGTCACACAGTAAGAACTGCTGTTCAGTGACTAAAAACAATTGTTTTGCTGAATGTTGAAATGTAGATGTGTTTGTCTGTTGCTGTTTTTCTATTGTGTTGTTTTCTATGTTATAAGTAAAACAAATATATGAGTTAATTGCAGTTAACTGATATATTCTGGTCTGTTAGATATGACGTGGAGCTTTTCCAGCGAATTGAAAGCCTGATTGGAAAGAAACTTCCTGCCTTCCCCACCCAGGAAGAGGAGGTGATGATGCTGGTGGAGAGGGTGAGCGAAGCCCAGAGATTTGCCAGGCTGGTAGGTCAACATTTTTCTGTTTTGTAGTATTTAGACGTTACTTCGAAAAAGCATGCAATTGGGTGCAAAATGGGCAGCAGAAACATTGCCTCGCCCTCAAACTCATCAATTAATGCTGTTGTTATTTTATTGTTTTGATTGAGAGAACCAAATCAACAGAAAATGCATATTAAAATGAACACATTTGGTAAATGACTGTTGGTGTTGTAGTACCATTTGAATTTATCTGATAGGACTGTGGTGGTACGTGTGATACTTTAAAAAAAAATCTGCCCAAACAACATGAAGTTAAAGAAAAATCTTATCTTCCTCAGGAAATGAAAGAGCAAGGTGAGAAAAGGAAAAGGCCCAAAGGAGGAGATCGAGATGATGATGATACAGAACAAGCAAGCGGGGTGAGGAAGAAAGTAAGAGGAGGAGGAGGAGGAGGAGGAGGAGGAGGAGGGGGCTTTGGAGGTGGAGGAGGAGGAAGAGGAGGGATGAAGAAGAGGGGTGGAGGAGCCAAGAGGGGACGACACTGAAGCCTCCCACATTAACAGACTTTATATAACCACAACGGACTATGCCTTTCTTGTTTTTGTTCATGAAGACGGCATGTTTTCCATAATTCAGTATGGGAGCTATTTAATTACAGAAAACATGCTTTTCCTGTCCCTCTGTGAGATGTTAACATTTGTAATAAAATGCCAGTGTAAAACCCAGATCTGGAGTTTGTGGTAGAATGATGAGTGAGTTTTGTTGAAGCATTGAACGCTGCTGTTGTAGCTTTCAGACACAAGAGGGCGGTGTTTCCTTTTCAATGAGAGTGAGAGGATCATGGTTTAATATATGAACTATGAATGGGACAATCCTCATTTTAATCTTGTTCTTTTTAAAAATGTATTTATTGTTTTTTTTTTTTTTACCTTTCTTAAATTATTTTTTTGTATACAAGGAAGACCTGCGTGAAATCAGAATGTACCAGAATGCTAAGAATCGATAGTGATACTTATTTTGTAACTTTTATTCTAATGCAGTCGAGCAACAGTTGCAAAAGCCATCATTTTTACAAACATGTAATTGGTTTACAAATTGGAGGGTTGGTTTTTTCCAGCCAATAATACCCAGGAGGAGAGAAAGACCGCAAAGTGAAAGCCCAATTGTCTATAGGCTGCATGTGGTGGGTGTGTGCGATGCATAGATATTTGGGGGATAGATTTGAAAAAGCGCTAACCACAGCATGATGTCATGACAAATTCCTTATCAGTGTGTTCATTCATGAGATAAAATAGATTATGAAAGGCACGAGCACACACAACCCACATCCCCGCTCAGGTGAGTCATCCAATAGAGTGTCATAGTGTGGTGTATTGATCTGCATGGTCACTCTCTATGTGAGCACAGTCCATCGTAGGCGGGAGCAGCAGCGGTCAAATCTGCTCGGTTTAGGAGGGGCCCCAGTGTAGAGGTAGCAGCGCTGTGGCTGTGGTGCATACCGAAAGCCCCGATACATGCCTGCATTTCATTCAGTTGTGTGGAGCAGCTAGTTGCATACAGGGTCGCATCAGACTGCTCGGTGAACAGGATCTGACTGCAGTTTCGTTCACAACACCAGGTAAGTTATTGTTGTTATTCAGCGCGAGGAGAGGACGGGGGATGAGAGAGCGCGTGCGGTAAATAGGAACGTCACTGTGGATGAAAGGAGCAGGATGGACGATGGGGGTTATCTCTGGAAACTAAGTTTGAATGCAACCTTCGTTATTATATTTTGCGTATATTTAAATGGCATTAGCTTTTAAATCAACCCACCCTTTCACGTGAAGTAACCTGCTGAGCCTCTTCTCTCCCAAGTAAACGTTAATGAGGTAACAGCTGAAACTCAGTAGATAACGGAATAAGTGTAATTAAGCTGTGTTAAGCTAGCTTTAAGAGAACACATTTCTCTACCTAAACATGCTGCACATAATGTTTTCTGTGAAGTTATCGCGAGTTGATTTTCTTTATGTTAACGGCCCTTCTGACAATAACTCGACTTTTAATCGCATTACAACGTTATTCACCGTACCATAGCTCATTACGGCTATCTAATGAGCTAGCTTTATCAGTTGCGCAGGTTTATTAGCCCTCGTTTAGCCTAATATTTGTACACAGGAACACAGCAGCAACTTTTCCCCCTGCTGGTTCCCGTCCATTCTGTGCTTTTTTGGGGACCTGCCAATGCACAGTCATCTTATCTGTGATACAAGATCTATCTGTGCATGCAAGTGAAGGTTGTCTAAAATGTCTATCAGGACGACGGGGACGTGTTTAAAGTGGACTATTTTGTGAACCGCAATATTTAAGAGAGAAGGGGGAACCGTAATGTGCCATCAACGACGCCCCTCTGTCCCATTTGATGTGCTGTGCGAGCAGTGAAGCCTACGCAGTATGCGCATTGATATTGTGCAGACCCATTCAGTGAGAAGCCATGCAGACTATCAGACCTTTATTAAAACCTGAAATGTGCCTCCAACTTTTAATTCATGTCACCGTTCAGTCACGCTCCAATCTGGTGACATGCGATATCCCCTCTCCTCCTAGTCCTGAGCATCACATAGCCGTGCCAGATATAAGGGAAGCTGTTTTATAATATAAATGAGATATGACATGCAGAATTATGTTTGTTGTTGTTTGTGTACCCATTGCAGCTAGAAAGAAATATAGGAGTCAAAAGGCACAATGGGGGTTTATTATGTATCTGATATTTTATATCTTAATAGGGCTACACAATATGAGGAACATATCCCGTATGTAATTAAATTGTGGTCTAACACTATTGCCACTGCTAGGAATTTAAATACAGATACTCATGTGCACTTAGTTCTTCTTTTTTATGCTGCTTTCAGTACACTGTTCAAATGATCTAGGGTACTCCTTGATGAAGACGTTCTAACATATGTTTCTGTTGACTAATCAAATTGTAAATTCAACTAACAGATCTTTAAAACTATGTTTCTCTACATAGAATCATGCAAATGCAAGATTTTAAGATTTTGTTATTTTTACTTGAGATTTGCGCATTGTTTTTTATATATAAGTTATTTATTATAAAAAAATAAATAGGGTAAGTGTACCCATTAAGCCCATGACAGATTTTTGACATATTTTGAAAGATTAAACAATTAAAACATTGAAAATTGGTATAAATGAATTACTTACACTTCAAATGAGACATTAGATTATCATTTAAACTGAATTGTTCTCACTTCAATTTGGGCAGTATATATTAAAATTGTCTGAAAATTAGATTTGGTGGGCTTAATAGGTACACTTACCCTATATAAAAATTAACTTGATCAACTAAAGAAATGGTTGTTGAACACTGAGTTGGACACAGAAGGCACCATCAAAAAAAGGATGATTTAACATTTTTAAGTGCAGCTTTTTACTGATACTCTATTTGAGCTTACTCAAAAACGTCCTCAGTGCAATGGCACAGTCTTTATGGTGTGTTGATCACAGTCTTATGGTTTGTTGATCACAGAAGTGGAAATTGCTATTGCAATGGAAACATGTTTTATTATGCCGCTCTATATACTACATGTAAAGTGTAAGGAATCTCTCCACTCCTGTCTATTCTAGGTGGCCACGTTGCTCTGGTAAACCTCAAGTAAGATGTCTCATCGGAGTGGGCAAGAGGACCCAGAGCGGTACCTGTTTGTGGACCGGGCTGTGGTTTACAATCCAGCCACACAGGCTGACTGGACAGCTAAAAAGCTGGTGTGGATACCCTCAGAGCGCCATGGCTTTGAGGCGGCCAGTATCCGTGAGGAGCGTGGCGAGGAGGTGCTGGTGGAGCTGGCTGAGAATGGTAAGAAGGTGGTGATCAACAAGGATGATATCCAGAAGATGAACCCGCCCAAGTTCAGCAAGGTGGAAGACATGGCAGAGCTCACCTGCCTGAACGAGGCATCTGTGCTGCACAACCTGAAGGACCGCTACTACTCGGGACTCATATATGTGAGTGACTTAGACCTGGACCCTTCAAATATTGTCTGTGTTTTTGTAATAGTTACACACAGGGGAATGATTAACCTTAAAACTCACAGAACCCTTGGTTCTCACAGCTGTAGATTGAATTTCACCCCTAGCTGTTATAATTTAGAAATGACGGACAACATTTCTGCTCATATGCACGCTAGTCTATACTTTTAGCCATGTACCTTTTGCACTCATATGTGAAGGTGAGATCTCTGATAGGTATCAGTCTTTGTTTGGGAACAGAGAGGGCAGTGAGCTTTTTGCTGTTCTGTATGAGTACTGACCACACACACACTCACACAGTGTGAGTGACAGATCTTACAAGTCTTTTAACCATTGCCAGACCTTCCCCTCTGCCAGATCTTGTCCCCTTCATGCCTCTGGGTTACAGATTATTACCTCCCACAATGGCTTCTCTCTCACCTCAGTCAAAGGCAGGCCTCTTCCATAAACACTAGGCTTCAGTTTGTTTGTCCTGCCCTGTGCTCCAACTGGTGGGGCGTGTTTGATCACAGAGATGACTTTACCTCTCTCTCTTTTCTATGGCAGTCCCGCTGTGATAAACTAAACACATTTAGCCCAAAAATGGTAAAAGAGAGCTATTTTTTCAACTTCTCTTTTAGCCATGAAATCTTAATGTTTTCTGCTTTTAGATTTGATTTTAATATTTCTGCATACGGGAGGTCTTCTGAATCAGTCATTGCATCTGTAGAATGGCTGTAACAACATTGTAGGCATTTTAACCTATATTTAGTATACCTGTGACATCACAGCCTTACTAAAATAATGACAATTTGTTTAAAGACACAGTTTCTAAATACAGGCTAAGTGCATTTTATGGCTTGAGGAAAATTCCTACTTTCACAGTATTTTAATACTGCCTACACCTGCTTTATGTAAAAAAGAATTGCAGGGGTCTGTATAACTGCATTGCCACTGTCCCCATAATCCAATTTGACTACAGATGGAGCTGCTCTGTGATGTTCTAGTTGTGATCTTGACCCATTTAGTGACATGTTTCCAGGAATAGAATTTGGGTTGGTTATCACCTGAGACACAAGTTCAGGGACTGCAGGGAGAATTATCCTCCTCACAAGACATGATAAAACATCACCACTGACTCTTAGATCAGGTCTTTCCCTTTTTCTATGTTAATGCATTAGAAATATACAATATTGGCTCCACATACTACTTTAAGTGAAAGGGGGAATGAAAGGGTTTCAGTTTAGTCAAATAGCGGAGTATGAACTGATGGCTTCAGTGTAGGTGATATTATCAGTTTGATTTGGCATTTTGGTCCCCCAGTTCCCTCCTTTTCATTTTCTTTCTCATACCATAGTGTCATGGTTTTCTTCTTTTTCCTGCTTCAGAATCGGCTTTGGAGCTTCTTAATTTGCCCCATAGCTAAGAGAAATTGAAAACATGTGTTTGACGGTGTTGGTTTTCTATCAGGAAGAGAGTTTCTCTATTCAGCTGCTCTTAGAAGAAGAAACCCCCTATGCTCTAAATGTTTCCAGTGTATTTGACTTACCCCCCCAGAGCCCAGCTACATCTACTGCAGACATAATATAATGCCTCCCGCAGGCTGTGTTCTTAGTTGAGGTCGTTGGGAAGTCTTCCATATCAGCATCTGTTTGAGTCTTCTGAAAGTTGAAGCCAGTCCACACAGATTCTTTATGTAAATCTTACATTTTAAAGGGTTGTTTTACGGGGCATGCAAGCTGTAGTCCATAGCTCACGTCACTTTCAGATATTAGCGAGACTTCACATCCCCTTGCATTTACAACAAATAATAGTCAAATTTTTAGAATAACTCCAGCCATCTTAAACCACACTGCTCTATGAGGGTCAACCTAGAACAAGAAATGGTGGTGACAGAGGCATGAGGCTGGATCCAAAATTGGTAAATGTGGGAGAACAGTTTTTTTCTGCATAATTTAAAGTGGGTCTGTAGGGAGACTTTCAGGCCACCAAAACATTTGTGGGCCCCTGGTCCTTGAGTCATTTATCCATTCTGTTCTGGCTCCTTCAGTGGCTCTGTGCCCATCTGACAGCTCTATCCGTGTGAAGTTAGTCAGCCTGTTGAGCCAACTCATTTATTGTAGCAGCTTGCTATCTGCGAGGTGGTGAATCATAGGCTGACCGCAATGCTACACACTCAGCTACGCCACACTAGTGGGTCTACAAGCGGGCCTTTGTGTCGTTAGATAAGCCTCAGCTGTCAGAAAGCCTCAGCATTCTTCCATAGCAAAAAGATCATCCGTCTGTGTGTCTCCTGCCGCCCACTTCAGCTCTGCTGCTGCTCAGTGTCCGTCCTGTCTTCACCAACTCTGCTCTCTTTCCCACACTCCCTCTGCTTCTCTCCTCATCCCTGCCTGACTGGTCCTTTTTGTCTTTCTTTCTCTTTTGCATCTTAGCCTCATCTTATTTCTTACATCCTTACTTTTTTTGGCACTTTGAACATTTCTGTGATTCATATGCTAGATGAGCAACATCCCATTTTCCAACTCAAAATGTCTATTTTTGCTCCATCTGCTGCAAAGCAACAGGTAAAGCAGCACTGCACAACACATGAAAACAAAAATGCACAGTCATGCTCATTCCCATATCACTTTGGAGAGAGTTTTATATGCCTCAATAAAAGCAACATGCAGCCTCTCTTTCTGCTGGACATTTGAAAGACGCGAATGTAGCCTTTGACATTCTGTTAGCTTTGTGTGTCACCATGATTTTGACCAAAAAATGCATTCCTCACTGAGTTTGAATTGAATATTCACTCATTCAACTGCCTTATAATGAGCTGCATTACTGACTTTAATGGCCTCCCTGCTCTAAAATTTAGTGGGCAAGAATTTCCAAGTTATTAAAGTTGGAGAAAAACAGAAGGTCTCCTGCTGCTGTGGATGTGATTTGAAACCAGGCATCGCAGTGTATTGATCATATTTCAAAAGCCTAGTCTAAAGTATTCATAAGCTATGTTATGAAATCACGAGAGCAAAGCACCCTCAAGGGAATGGTCAAGGTCTCTCTCTTCAACATGGATCAATGGCACTGAGGCTACCTCTGCACCCAGAGTGCCCTCTCCAGCCTCTGCAGTGCAGAAGGGCCTATCCACACAGGCCTGCTGCCTGACTGATCAGATGTGGCAGATGGGGTCGGCTGTTGTGTCTGCTGTTGCCTGTGTGTTGCTCAGCTGTTACTAGGCCACGGCATCCCCTCCCCTGGATCTGATTTCACTGTGGAAATATCACCTTCTCTTTCCTGGACTGGGACAGGCATGGTGGTTTGGCAGGCGGTGTTGAGTTCATCCTATGTTTTGCTAGCTGGCAACATAGGGAGAAAATGTTCTTTATGCTACATTGATCCTTCAGGATTTCTCTAAATAATTATCGGAAAGGAAGTTACAGTATTGTAACAACAAGCATTTAACAAGTACTTGTTCCTTTTTGATTTTGGAAAAAAAGCTTCGGCCAAATTCAACTACTGTCATTATTTTGGAGATTGGATTTTGTTCCTAGAGCAATAGAAAGAAAGCAAATCTATCACTCGTGCACCATTTCAACTCTCTAAAAGAGGAGAGTGCCTACCAAATGCTCTGCACAGAGACATGATGCTGCAAATTACAATGCCCCCTTGAACCTTTAAGCTACCTGGGACAGTCCACATTGGACCTTCAGTCTAGGTATCTCTCAGCAGCCTCCACAGCTGCCTCAATACGTTGCAGAACCAAAGAAAACAGAACACACCCTATTTATAGCAGCTCCAGTTTCCAGATAAAGGCGAAATAAATTTTTCATCAGTGTTGAAATGGAGAGTGGAGAGATAGAATTTCAGCAGACCCCTCTCTCGGTCTCTATCAGCTCTCCTATACTCAGGTGGAGAGCAATTTACAGGAAGGCTGAGAACATGGTTTGCTGTTTGTTGCACCTCTGCTTCTCCACTGGATTGGACCTGAGGGAGCCCTGTCAGCTGGATCATTGCTGCACTCTTTATTTCTGTCTGCCTCCCGCCTTCCTCGCCTTCTTTTTTTGTCTATATCAGCGGTACAGAGCATGAGTTGCTCTGTGCTGACTGAGGTCCCTACCTGAGCTGTTATGTAACGGCTGCATTATCCTGTCTGCTCTTGGGGTTCCCTTTGGGAGTCTGTGGCTGCTGAGTCACTCGTGGCACGGTGCCTCACCCGGCCCAGGATATAGTTGTGATTATCAAGGAGATGTCACAATCTTTGAGGCCTTTATATGAAAAGATCACTATAGGACATATATTAAAAAAAAAATAACGTGGTTTTTGGCTGCACTGTATTATGGTATGATGCCATTTATTGGCAGTGGAAGTAACAGGAGGGGTAAACAGAAGAGACAGCTCATGAAATGTAAAGCTCTTTAAAACAGAGCCCCAGTCATTCATTACAGACTGCAGTCTGTAGAGAACATGTGCTTTTTATGATCTCCAAGCGCCATGCTGGCAGTTAAAAAAAGAGACCACTTCTGAAAAGAATTTTAACTTCATCACAAAACATTTTACGGATCATGCTCCTAATTTTCCTTTTTTGTACTTCTGATTTTTGTAAGACAAGTCTTCTTTGTAAAATATAGTCACTGTGGAGTGTACATGTGGTTTCAAGAGGAGACAGACCAAACAAACATGTCTGTCACCCTGACCTTGACACCAGCAGGTAGCTGGCTGCCTCTGATCCCCTGGGCCTCCAGTCAGAGATACCTGAATGCCTCGTAACATGCATTACTAATTTATACCTTACTGACTAACTGACTACCAGTCTTGGCAATACACTATATAAAATAAATGGATGTAGCCAACATGATTTACAGTCGATTTTAAGGCCTTGAGTTTAGCATTTTTACCATCCTGTTTTTGGGAGTGTGAATTGACAATATTTGGATGAGAGGATGGGCCTGTGAAGGAGTGACTCGCGAGCTTAGTTAGCAGTGTGTGTGGTGGCAACTTGTCAATCACAAGGTGATTGTTATCATTAACCCATCAGGAAAGCGTTCACTGAGGTAATAAATCAAGTGAGAAATAGGCATATTTTCTCATAGACTTGTACTTCTTTTTGCAAACAGTGTAGCCGCTGCCTGCTGGCAGTTACAAAGACCTGCTCCCCATTAGCTATGTCGACTTTTTTAATACAGTCTGTGGTTTTAGCTCTAGATTACTTTGATATTGTTATGACTCTTTTCAATTACTTTTCAATTACAGTATATACTCAGGACTATTGTTAAAGTTTACACTTAGTAATTTTGAGCAATATGTGGGCAGCTAGTTAGTTAAGTAGAGATGGGCATTTGGGTAGGCCCCTGGAGTTTACCTAACATGGCAGTGATGAAAGCCAAACTGGTAAGCAGCTCTTTTTCTGTGCTGTCTATAGGAAGGATGCAAAGCCCCTATAGCATCTGCAGAATGAGACAGCAACTGCCCTACCAGGGCCTCTTGCACACTCCTGGCTGCCTTGCTGCCTGGTCGATTCAGCCTACAGCATAGCTGAGAAGTGTTCATACCACACACACTCTCTGGGGAGAAAACTTCAGGCTAATTACACAGCCAAATGCAACACCACAAGTCAGAAAGGCTAAACATTTTCAGCAAAAGCTATCTGCTTTAGCATAAGTAGACTTGAACATTTT
The DNA here is from genome assembly GCA_028566105.1 of Hypoplectrus providencianus. Lineage (NCBI taxonomy): Eukaryota > Metazoa > Chordata > Actinopteri > Perciformes > Serranidae > Hypoplectrus > Hypoplectrus providencianus. The sequence continues at coordinate 19,691,372 of JAOWBC010000458.1, forward strand.
TTTGGACTGTCTGGGCCTTTTGTTGCTGCACAGGAGACAAGAGTCTGTTTTGTGTTTCATTTAGTCTGTCTGACTCTCAATCAGTCTGCACTTTATCCAACACTGTGTTGCATACCCACGATGATGACGTAAGCTCCCAAAAAGTGGGCAATGACAGGTCTGACTCTCCTGATAGATCGCAGGCTTGATGATTTAAACAGCCAGAAATTTGCATGCTACTTTTTTTTTGTTTTTTTTTTCATATCCACTTCAAATTTTGGCTAGTGAGAGTCGTTTCTGTTTCTAGCAGGATTTAGATAGATACCCCTGGGTGACTTCATGTATTTTTTTTATTTCCTGAATATGTCATGATTCTGATGTTGACCGGCAGCCTTTCTTTGTTCTTTACTGTTCATAAATTCCCCTTGTTTGTGCATTATGTGTGTTTCATTACAGACATACTCTGGCCTGTTCTGTGTGGTTATCAACCCCTACAAGAACCTGCCCATCTATTCAGAGAACATCATTGAGATGTACAGAGGGAAGAAGAGGCACGAGATGCCTCCACACATCTATGCCATCTCTGAGTCAGCATACCGCTGCATGCTTCAAGGTATGACTGCTTTTTTTTCTTCAACCTGACCTTTTATCTTGCTTTTAAAAAGCTCTTCACAAATATTATTGAACTTCATTGTTGGGTGTATGAAAATCTCATGCTGTGAATTTTAGTGTTTGTCAATGCTGCAATAGCGAAAAAAGAGGCTTAAGATAAAATGTACTTCCAAAAAAAGTGTCTTTATTTCAGTGAAATGAAAACAGGAAGCAGTAATATCTATCTATGATGTCTTTAAAAAAAACATGAGATTCCTGTTACAGGGACCATGTTCTGCAAGATAACTTTGCCCTGCAGACCATGGTCTACCTTAGCCTCTATTGACTAGCTTGTTTTTGTTATTGTGTTACTCTGTGAACCATAAACTTACCCCGGTTAGCAAAACAAACAAAACAAAAAACAATTGACTGAGGTAGTGGCAGTGGCAGACCATCTATAAGGCACAATTGCTATTTGTGTTATATAGGTAGGACAATGACCATGAACAAGTATCACATTTAAGCCAACCTGAAAAATGCACTCCAAGTATCCCTTAAAGTTTTATATTGAGGTGGGTTGTTTTTTTATTGAGTGTGTGCTCAGTTGGCAAAGAGTTTAGCTCACTTGCAGGAAGCATGAGGTTTGGCTGCATAGCCCAGGAGATTAGTGTGTGAAGAAATTGTGTAAAGTGTGTGAAAGGTCACAAGGTCAAGGAGGATGTGACATCACTGATTATGTCGGAGAGATCGTCACTATGGGGGTCAAGTAGAAGACTACCTATCTGGCGGGTTTACCAGCTGTGTCGCAAGTGGTTAATGTATAATTGCTTGGTAATAAGCAACTGTT
>JAOWBC010000458.1:19692888-19710011 GCA_028566105.1 Hypoplectrus providencianus
TATATATACACACCATCATAATTATACCAATATTAGTGCATTTGAAGTGAGGCAGTATACCTCACTGAGTGAGTGGCCCAGTCCTTCCTGACTTCAAGTATATTATGGAGATAATATTCATATTTGAATACTTTCTCCATCACTGCCAATAGTTTTCTCCGACAAAGTAGCACTGATAGGATAGCAAAGCCTCACATCCAATAGGACGACACCAAGACACTAATGAGACCTCTGATGGGAGTTGGGAATCCGCATGTCCAACTCTTAGGAGCAAGACCAGACTGGGTAAGCATTTCGACTGGAGATGAATAATAGGTTAAAAGAGCATGCAAATACGTATAAAACTATGTTTTATTTAAAAAACATTATCAATTCAAATATGAAAAAGGCACTAAAGAATAACCTTATACATCACTTACATTATACATTTGGCTTTCTAATTTATAATTCTCTTGATTTGCTCATGATAAAGTTGCACCACAGCATCAGAAGCTAACTGTAGATGTTTGCATGAGTGGCACTGCAATGGCTTTGGTAACACGGTTAAATAATAATTCAAATAAGATTACACATGGCTAAAACGGTTTAGATTAAGCTTACCTTCATGTATGACACAGATATTAAAAAAGCATGCTCAAAATAACCTGCGTCTTCAATTAAAATTTACAACATAGTTACAAAGGTTTGGATGTTATCTGCTTGGAAATCAACATTTTAAAATCCACAAAGCTCTAAATTGAACACAAGGCACAGTGAAAAAGTGCCTGCTTCATAATAAACACATGGGAATAAAAACATTTGGTATTAACAAAATACAACGTATGACAATATTGATTGTCACCTGTAGGCTCCTGGTGACTGATGGCATTAAGTTCTTGTCCATGTCCACTGAACAAGACCACAGTCCAGTTCAGACCCAGTCCGGCCTAACTAAGGCTGCTCCAGTTAGAGGAGGGGCACTACTGAGCCGGCTCATTCTTGTTCTTCTTATTCAGGACTTTTCGGAGGCTTTCAGGCATCAGGTAGGGCCGCTCTGCACTGCCATCGTTCCTCTCAAGATCCTCCACTGGAATGAGATTTCATTCAAGGTTAGAGCACACACAAATATATATGCTTAATTAATTCAAATGCCCAACTAGTAAATCTAGAGGTAAAATTAATCCAGCTTTTTCATTTGCATTCACTTAACATAAAACGCTTCGATCAATAGTTGAGACAACCAACAACATGTATCCATTTCAAGACTTTAAAGTACTTGTCTCAAATACTGTTTATTAAACCAACTTTACTGAAAAGCATACATTCTTTTGGGTAAAGATGAAAAACTACAGTATGTTGCTTTCACAGTAAAAAAACAAACAAAAAAAACAATAAAAAAAAATAATAATAAGAGTCTACAAAGCAGCTAGCCCCAAGAAAACCCCCATAGTCAGAAATTAAAGTGCATTAACAGTGCAGCACACTAAAAAAAGAAACAACTGATGATCATGTGGTACTGATTGCATAAACTGTAAACAACTATTCTGAGGTGCAACACACCGCATTAACACTGGAAATTAGGCACATGAACGGCTTCAAGTTTCTATTGGCCAGTGGCACCAACAAGTAGTAATACAGAGTTTAGCAAAGTGAGTTTCCTCCAGAGTAAGCCATGTATGCACCGTCCAGACATTCAGCAGAGCGGGGCCAGTTCCATAATCCAACAAGCAGCATGTTATTAAAAGTGAGCAAAGACTCAGCTGTTAACAAAACCTAAACTAAACATCATCACCTCCAATGAGACAACCTCATCGTCTTTATCATGCAACAAATGAGCCACATTTTTTTTTGTCGTTTCCTCAGACATGTTTGATGTTTAACTGACCATTTCCTAAGTCCCACACAAATTTTTTCTTTTTGACTGTTGCTATGCTTCATGATGACAGAGCTGATTCCAGATTCACTCTCACATATTCTTAGCCTTTCTTCAAATAATGGATAACCCTAAAGTCAGACTGAGGTAAACAAAACAGCCTCTCGTTTCTAATCACTGATTTGTCCATCAGAAAGGACACCTGTCTCTGGAAGATTCTATTAGTTGTAGCTAACTAGCTAATTAAACATATGATAGACTTTCGGAGTTTCCAGCTGATTCATTGTTAGAAACACAAATTTGGCAAAATGGTAGTCATATAGAACCAGGGTATATAGGCTAAACTAGGGGTGTCAAACTGATCCATGAAGGAGCCATGCGATTGTGGTTTTTCATCCCAGCAGGCAGAAACACACTTAAATCAAGTCATTCAGATCACATGAACCGTCTTCACTTAGCTGATTAGTTTTATCAGCTGATCGACTGGAACAAAAACCTGCAGCCACATGGCCCTTTCCTGGAATGGTTTGACAACTAAAAATAAGAGTGTTCGTTAGGTTTTATTGTGGCTCCAAATTACTTCACCAGCCCAAGACAGCAGTGCTAATACCTGTCATATATTGGTGTCATAGTGGGGCAATGTTAGCAATTACGTCAAGCTAACACTGGAGACACAACGTCCCAAAACTCTCGCTGCGCCTCGCACGCTGTCAGCATGGGAAAATGTCAAAAGTTCTGCTTCTCTTAATTCCTGATTGAAAGGGGGTTTTAGCAAATGGTCAATTAAGAAAAAAAAATTCACACGTCTCTTTTTGTTAAGGACAGATAAGGCAAGGGGAAATATGCACCACTCATGACTTGAGAAGGTTAAGTGCAAGGAGATTTTCCCAAAGGGCAACAACAGAGTTCCAGTTCCTTAATGTCAGAATTAAGATCGTCTTTAACTGCAGAATTAAAAAAAACGTTGCATGGATTTTATTGTGCACGTAAATCAGCTTCCTCTTCCTGAGTTTCCTGCTCTTTCAGCTGCGTGTCTTCAGCGTCCTGGTGCTGAGCAGCAGACGGAGACGGATCCTCTGCCGCGTTCTTCCACAGAATCTCATGAAGAGTCGAGGACATGTAATAAGGCCTGGCGGCTGAGCCGTCATTGCGCTCCAGGTCTTCACCTTATTGTGTGTATGGGTGTATTTGTGAATGTTAATGGATGGAACAGAAAATTAGTATTGAAACCAAGGTAAAAAGGTGTTATAGGGCCAGTAGGAAGGGGAATGGGAGGTGAGAAAAAAAAAGGAGACAAAAAGAGAAAGAAAGTCAAATAGCGAGCAAGCAAAGGCACCCACAGGCAATTCAGATCTTGAAAGTTAATAGTTCAACACCCAGGAGCAGCAATTTTCAGAGTTACATACTGTTATTTTGAAATGATGGTGAAATATCCATGATTGGCACACCATATTCATGCATTTTAGAATTAGTGACAGCCCAACACCAAAAGCAACTGAGAGACTTGAAGAAGTGAAGTTTTAAGCATTGCATTTTAAAACCAGGACATTCTCAAATGCTGGTGTATTTTATGTAGAGGCCATTGGACTCCTGACAGTCTAGAATACATGGAGGACAACATTAATGGCCGAGGAGGTGTTACTTACAGAAACAGAGGAAAAGGGTGTCCACACACATGGCGTACACACTGAAGAATCCGTGGGCAATGAGGTAGGAGCCGACCACCAGAGTCTGGTGGAGACAACAGGAACCGTAAATACAATAATTGCCCGAGTCAGTCAAAACTAAAAGCAGTCTGTTTGTGTTGTGATGTTCTTCCTGGGGAGAAAGAGCAGCACTCACCAGGATGGGGACCCAGTAGTAGTGGAGGTGAGGCGCTGTGTCCTCAAAGGCCTTCACTCTCCCAGAGAAGAAGAAGAAGGAAAAGATCCCTGTGGAGGAAAGTCAGGAAAACACATTAATATGAGGCACCAAGTCATTTGTAACTACTGGCAGCCAGCTGCTAGGACTTTACCTGTTCATACCTGCTACACTGCACTTTGAGCTACAGTCCCCATAGACATCCTTTGCTATTTCATCACATTCCAGTAGCTGTATACATTTAATTTGTCTCCATTTACACTTTAAAATGCTCTTGATGCACACTACTGAGCCATGAATTAGACTATAACTGCAAACATGCAACACTGTGAATGATTTGTGATGTTGTGTATAATATTGTCTTTTGTGGTAGTGCATCGGAGACAAACAACAGATTTAAATGAAGTAAACTAAATTTGAGTTATAATGAATGCAGAAAGTATTTGTTATTCGGCACGTGTATTTATCATTGATCAAATGTTAATAAGGTCATTATGATGCATGTATAATTTAAGAGTTATATACTGTGTTAACGTCTGTTGCAGCTCATTCACTCCAATTGAATTTATTATCAGTTCAATCACGGCTCCACAGAGAATGACTGTTAAAAGATTAATATGTAATGCATAAAAGTCTGATACTTGTGTGTCTAAAGTTCCCATTGCATCCATAAATGTGTTTTTAAAAAATATCATTTTGGAGAGAGGTAACCTACATGTAAGGAAGGCAGAAGTTACTAGATTTTACAGTGCACTGTGCGTTTTTTTTTTCTTATTATTTTTTAACGTTTGCTTCTCTAGCATCATTGAAATTGTCTTCTAGTTTCTGGCTGAAGCACACTGGGAGCAAAATCAAAACTACCTTGCACTTGACCACAAATAATGAGGTATATAATTTTTGGTTTACATTGACAGGTGGGGATTTTTTGCTTTAAACTCAAACATTTAAACTATGAAGTTGCACTATTTTGTTTATCATTATCTAGTTAATTGTCACATATACATTTTCATATGTTTGCTTTTAAACTACTACTATAAGTAGCTTTATTCAGCCAAAGTTCTCCAGTGTGAAATAACAAGCATCTTAAAAAACAATGCTTTCCAAGTAGCTTTTCCAATGCTAATGATTAGAAATCCACCAAAAATTGCTAATAAACATCAGTGTGCATTCAATAATATATTTAGGAATGAACAAACTCACCCACAAGCCCGACAATGAGCAGTTTGCCCAAAAACAAGAGGAAATCTGTCACTTTGTCCAATACAGCCACCCTTAGGGATTAAAGAGAACATTTATTCTTGAGACTTCACTTGTATTAAATTAAAAAATGTAAACCATTCCATTTACGCTGACACACACTAACCTGATCATGTTCCTCATGAGGAGGAAGAAGGCATCTCTGGCAGAGGTGCAAAAGTTTTTGCCATAAATTGCCACCTAGAGGCCAAAGACAGTCATTACATTGAAACGGTTCAACATGAAATTAGAAGTATTTTTGTAATAACGGACTGAAAAAGGTCAAATGAGCCACTCACCATGATGTAGGCATTTCTGTTTATGAACTTGACAAATTTCTCCAGACACCAGAAGCAGCACTTCAGACAGCACAGCAGGAACTTGGTACACTTATTGTGTGCTCCTGTGAACGATAATATGATTGACACATGAGTAAACTAACAGACTTCTTCATCAGATCTGTAGCTATTTATCTGAAGTCAGAAACAGCAGCGGACCTTTCAGTTTGTGGTCTAGATACTCCAGTAAAACCCTGATGATCTGAACGATGGAGAGGATGAGGGAGCCGAAAGCCAGAGTTCCTGTATGATACCTAACACAAGAAACAACAATGTTGTGTTTTATGTCAAATGTGTAAACATTAATTACCTTATTGATCCTACAATGGAGAAATAACCCATCCTTCTTTCTAAACAAGTGAACACACCATGCAAGGAGCAGTGAGCAGCACATTTTCTGTGTTGAGAGAAAAACTGAAACTTCTTTCACACCCACCTGAGAGATCTCCCTAGGGAAGAAAACACGGGGAAGGCAGGCATGTCGTCCGGCTTGACGAAGGCCCAGTAGTAGGAGGCAAAAGCCCCGGCCAGGGTCATCTGCCCCAGGGCTGTGACGAAGTTGGCGCACCAGAAGAAGAGGAAGACGTTGTAGAACTGCAGGCCGATCAGGTACTTGTGATAAACAGTCTCTCCGCCGTAGAAGGCGAAAAGGCACTCGGAGTCAGGGCAAGTCTTTTTTTCATCACTGGTAGTGAAATTCTGTGCACAGATAAATGTGATATAGAAACCATGAACACACTCAAGGTCTCACTCAGATCTCAAGGTTTTCACTAGTGATTGTATTTTTAAAGAAAGGAACAAAAAGGGTAAAAAGTCAGCAATAATAACATCTCACATTACTGTTAAGTAAGAAAACATAAAATTCGAACTTACCGCTGGGTCGCAGGTTTTTCTTGAGTATTCACATGCTGACTCATTGAAAACTTTGTAGATGGGTTCATTAGAGGTAGACAAGAAGCTGATCACGGCTATTAAGGACAATGTTCAGACAGCCTTTAAATGACTCCATTTAACATCCATTGTAATAAAATTGCATTCATTTTGGAAAACTTTAGCAAACATGAATTGCTAACCCGCTCTACCACCCAAGCAAAACATCCAAATGTGCTTTTTAATGTAATTTTTGCTCCAAAATTATGACAATATTAGTATTATAACTCTGCTCATACAATGACACAACAAACTGCATATTGACAAATTATAGATTACAAAGTAAATGAACACAGAGACGCAAGACGTGCTTGTGATGGTGAGGAGCCTTTTCTTACATGAATGACAAACGGCCAATAAACTGAAAGGATACACAGCAGTAACTGCCCAGTAGGCCACCACCATGGCCAGGAGGACGAAGGTGAACAATGGGTAGAAAAGGGAAGACATCACATGTCCGATGGCTCTGTAAACACAACATCACAACCAAGTCATTCATCACATTAAAAACATTGTCACAGCCTCTGCTCTGTTTTTGCTACAGTTCTAAGTGAACTCTGACCTGCTGGCTTCTTTGATGAGAGCGATGGCGATGAGGATCCTCTTCCTGAGGAAGATCAGCAGCAGGATGATGATGACCTCTACAATGGCCAGGATAATGACTAAAGGAGAAAGCAGCAGAGGGAGAGGTCATATGGGGGCCCCCGTATCTAAAAACATGGTGTGTGTGTGTGTGTGTGTGTGTGTGTGTGTGTGTGTGTGTGTGTGTGTGTGTGTGTGTGTGTGTGTGTGTGTACTTACTGAAGGCCAGCCAGGTCTGTCTGATCTGCAGGTAGACTGTAAAGTCTGTCTGGAAGCCCAGCTGCTGGAGAGTCACATTAGCGCCTGCCTGTCCTTTCAGGGCAGCGTACTCCATGTAGCAGTGGAAGATACCTACACACACACACACACATGCCACAAAATAAACAAGTTGCTTTAACTCTAAGTCAGTGACTGTAGTACATTATTCTGAGCCTAAAGTCATCTGCTTGCTACCTACCCCATTTTTTTTTATTTTTACAGCAGTCTTGTCTGCAGAATTAGTCTTTTTATTAAACCTATTTTTGTTAAATTGAAACTGATAACTTGCTAACAACATTTAACATCCCATATTTATCCCACAACTGCCAGTCCACAAAAATGCAGACAGCACATATTCAGAAACCGTGTCTTTAAACTAGATGCCAGGATCTTTGTATGGCTGTGATGTCACAACTACACTTTATTTATATATATTTATTTATTTATAGGTTAACAGTGATTCCAGGCTGCAGTGATGCTGCAGAGACACCAAGAACCCAGACACACTCAGGGTGGACTGGACTCTTTCAGAAGAGGATGCTTTAAGGCCTAAATAGACGGATGCTGCAACCAAGCATGAATGAAAAAATAATGTAATGGTTATACACTGAAGCATTTTTTAAAAAGTATGAAGCTGAAAATGAGCGTTTCCCCTTTACTGTTTCCTACAGCTTGATTCAGACATGCACAGAAGGACTTGCCATCCATGTCTTATTCATATGAATTAAATGTGCAGAGCGCTCTCAGCCATATTTAGGTTGATCCCCACTACTTAAGTGACCAAGGTATAAGTAGTGGTGTCATGAGCTCACAGTTTGCTCAAGTTAGACATCACAAATATCACATCATTTCCTTTTTGTATTGAACAGTAAAATGTTGATTTTTTTTTTAATCAGCTGCCAAATTGCAAATTATAGAGATTATTGTAAAGTATCAACTGTATAAAGACAGTATCTTATATGATGTAGGGAAACAGCTACGTTTAACTGATTTCTATCATCTGTCCTGGAACCAATATTTGTTAGACCTGCTTTCTGAAACAGGCCTCTGAAGTGGTAGTCCAGTTGTGACAATCAAAATCAATAACATGCTTTGACCCTTACCATATCCTATGACCAGTATCACCATGGCAATCATGACCCAGACCATGATCCCAGCCAGGAAGCGCAGGAGGACGATGAACAGCAGGCTGGTGAGCATAGCAATAACCAACCCTCTGGAGAGTTGGTGGTGTGAGGAGGGAAAGGAAGAGTGAGTGATCAGTGACACCTGAGCTGATTCAGCACTTCAACAGACACACATTAACAGATGTAGGTGGGGGACTTACAGCAGGATCCAATACCAGGACTGCGTGTAATCCTCAAAGATTTTCATGACCACCTGACGAGCCTCAATAACCACAGTGGCATTCCTAGAAAGAGATTCCTTTGTGTTTATTCCTCATCAGGTACTGTTTGTGAAGTTTACGCTGGCAGGTTGGGACTTGACCGCCCACAGATATTTACAAGCTGTGATGTACTTACTTGACTCCATCTACAAGATCCTTGGCGTCTCTCATATTTCCACTTCCATCATCAAATTTTGAGTTGTTCCCCACAGTTATCACCCCACCCTTCTCACCCAGAGCTGGGAAACACCTCCGAGTGACTGAAGGAAAGAAGAATAAATGCCAACATTTGTACGCAGAGGCTGATAATATGAAAAGAAAAAAAAACATCTACATGGGTTCTCTGGATGTACACAACATGTAATATATAATATTTTGGGTTCCAACTCACAGGGTCTGCTGGGGGTCAGCATGGCAGGACAGAGACCTTGACTGAGGATTTCTGGTATGCCCTGAAACACATAATCCAGAACAGAGAAGATGTGATGGGTGATGCAGTACACAGTGACAGTGAAAAGAAGCATCCTGAGTGTCAGTGGCTTTAAACTCACCATCGTGTTAGTCACACCTTCCTTGCAGAATGTCTTGTAGTACTCAAAGTCTTTTCTGTTAGTGTAGGCTTTGACTAATGTCATGAACTTCTCAGGGCACTTCTCCACACACATCTGGAAAGGAAACAAGGCAGGACACAGTTACAACTATTGCATGACAAAGGTGACTGTCTTGGCATTGAAATGTCCTTGTGTTTTTTGTGTCTATAATCCTGACCAAACTATCTTATGGACCACAGTGATAGACTTTCATACTGTGTATGTGGCAATTACATTAGAAAATGCTTTAAGCATGTTTCTAGGAGCTACAAATGTTGAACCATGGATGCTTCTGACACATCTTTAACCTGGCACCACACCACTCTATTTTCTTTGTTTGTCTTTTGAAAAATTAAAATCCTCTAAACATTTGTGCCAAATTTGGAAGATTTCCTTCAGGTGTTTGAGTTATTTCATTCATGAGAGCACAATTACTTTGACCTCTAAAATCTAATCAGTCTTTGAGTCTAAGTGGATGTTTGTGTAAAGTTTGAAGAAATCCCCTCATGTGTTGCAGAGATATTACATTCCTGTAATCATCAGTGAGACAGACGGACAAAGGACCAACCGACTACACCATCCCTGCACAGCAGAGTATGCGGAGGCATACGCAAACATCAGTGCTGTCCCAAATCTATACTGCAGACTGCATGTAGTGTATAGAAGAATACATAAAAGCCACTTTACACAGAGATTCTCCTATACTGATGGAATGAATGTTTACCATTAAACCTGCTTTGCTATGTTTTTTTTGTTTTTTTACACTGCCTCACCTTTAAATAACACTCCAGGATTCGTGCTGTAAGCCGGTCCACACCACCCAACCCACAAAAATATGTTTGAACTAACCAGTCGAACCCAACCTCTTAACCCCCAACTTTATGCAGTACAGTAGCACCCTCAGGAGAGGGAAGAAGATGGAGACAGACTGCATGCTGAGGGAGGGGTAGAGAATGTGTGGACGGTGGCTTATAGCTTGCGCTGTTAACTCTTACCATAATCTAAACACTGCTATGTCTCTTTCTGACTCCCCTGTGGGCCTACCTGATCCACAATGCAAGCTGTTCCTTTTACACAGGCTCAGCTTTTCCTGCTGTGTCACTATCTGTGCTGCTTGGGGGCAGAACAAATATGTCCCAGCAGTCTGGCTCTGTAACCTTTATAAGGACAGCAAGGTGGAAAAAGGCTCACTACTCCTGCTCTGAACATGCTGTGTAGAAGAGGCTGAGGGGTGAGAGCAGTTCACACCTGTGTGGTCGGACACTGGAACTCCAGCAGCACCATGGGGCTGGCACACTTCATGATGTTGAAGTAGAACAGCAGAGGCTTGTTCCTGTTTGAACACACATGCAAATCAGTCAGAGGAAGAACACACTTGGAGAGAAAGTGCATAAGAGGTGTCAAAGCGATATCTGTGCACTTCAGTGACTAACATACTCCGATGCAGCACATTTCATTCACATTTCTGCTCTGCTTTGTCTCAAGCAAGTACCCAATACAGTTTTGCTTTCACCCTTTTATATATGCAATGCCTTGTATGAGGTTTCAGCAAGTCATTAAAGCAAAATGATAGACGTGAGAGAAGTGCTCAATATTTGAACTCATTATCCAAATAAATACACGTCTTCCTTCATTACTCTTTCAGGATGTACCAGCCCTCATGGTTTACAGCCATGGTCTTTACACTGTCCGATTTTTGAGCACTAATGAATTGTGATATGAGGCTCAGTGTAAGACACTGTTGGTTTTCCCATTTACTGAGCCAGGGCTGTGTATGGACAGACGAGTTAGTAGATATTTGATATATATGTCAAAAAGTCCATTGAATTAGAATTTTGAATGCCCCTGTAAGGTATGGACTCTCTTTATTTGGATTGTTCAGCCTGGGAGGGTAAAATAAGGAACTAGACTCTATTAAACAAGAAAGTTTAATAGAGTCTTCTGAATTATAGTTGTTCTAAAGAGAGAGACAGATGGACAGAGAGAGAGAGAGAGAAAGAGGTTATTCTGAACATTTTATATATAGATGGCCTTTGATTTGATTGGTTAAAGTTAGGATTAACCAGAAAGCTTCCTACCTCACTCTGCACCAACACCAAGGTGCAGGTTTTGCGGTGCTAGTGGCATTCATTAACTGCTTAGAAAGTAATAAAACTGATAATAAAACAGTGCGCAGGTTGATTTTTGATGGACACTAAAGAAGTATTTTGAAATGCTACATCCTATACTTGCGCTTATTTACCTTGCAATGCTTGTATGACAGAAGGGTAATGTTAAATGCTGTTGAGGAAAAAGATGGAAATCCTACAGAACGTAACAGCCAAAACCATTTGGTGAATGCAGCTTGGTGTGTGATGTTCGTTTTCATGTTGATGGACATTTGTTGCCCTGAAGCTCACACAGTTCTGCACCTTGCTGTGTATGCGCTCTCAAAGCAAAAAGAAAGTGTCCAGCAGGGAAACAGGGACACTTCTAATTATATTCTATACTTGGAAGGCAACTCACGCGAGTTCAGTGCCAGCCTGCCCACAGAACTGGCCTCGACTGTCTGTGGGATAGATCACCTTCCTGGGGTCACCCTGGGACCAGGCTGCAAGCACCAAAATAGAAGATAAAGGTCACAAAAAAAAGGTATCGACACTGTATTTTCTTTTTAAAGATAAACTGAACTGCAGAGCTTTTTCCTTACCAAGTATTCCCACAGCAATATAACCCAGAACGGCAATAATGAAGAGGATGCAGCACACAATGTCTGTGCAGCCCCTAGAGAAGAGAGAGCAAAGTTTAATGGGTTTAGAGAAAGTCTTTGTAGTCACTGACACGCTGCAAGAAAAGAAAAAAAAATCACATCTCTATCTCACCTGTTCTGGATCGGGCCCTTGAAGGTCGGGTCATACTTCCTTGGCTCACCTACACAGAAGAAGAAGGTCTCAGCTTTGTAACGACTAAAGACATGGCTTTGTGAGAAAGCCACTCAAACAATGTTTTCAAAATAGAAATGCCCCTTGCACCCACATTGAGTTTCTAAATTGGAGGGCTTTCAGGTTAAAAACAGTACGCCCCCTCTTTTCCTCCCATTCTTCTGTCAGATGACTTTTCCCTTCAGGCAGACACGCCTGGCAACCCAACAAATTCCTCCCTGGTGACTAAGCAGAAGCAAACCCATGTGAAAGGCAGCCAGCATGACATGTGCTGCCACTAGAGGGGGCCTGATCATTTGTTGCAGTACACTAGTTTGACATGGTAATAATGTCATGAAGATTTATGTGAGAAGAAGCAGAAGGTAGCATTTCTGTTGCTTTCAGGGAGGAAAACTGATTGTGATAATCACATTTATTTCAATGTCCTAGATGCAGCCAAGAGATTTTAATCCATGGAAATGAAGCACTGATTCATTTTCACTGCCATGTTTAAAAGACATTTGAGAAACTGATTAATCTGTTCTGTGTGTTCTGAGAATGACTGCACCTTCAGGCTTTCAGCCAAGTTTACTGCAGGTTATCTGGGTTCAGCAGGTCAGAAACACGAGACAGAGCTTCTGTTATCTAAACAAATTCATGTTGCAGCTTTAAACTGAATTCATCAAGAAACATTAGCATCACTAAGTGAAAAGCCAAGTGCTAGATTATTACTGAAGAGCAAACAAAAAGCAACACTCTAACACTCGACAATAGTTTGATATCCCAAATAGTCATGCACATCAATATATTGACATCATGGCTGCCTTGTTCAGACTCTCTCATCAATCCCTTTAACTGACCCTATGAATGAGTACCAGGGGCGCCACAATTCTTCAAACCCATGACTCAATTTAGATTTTAACATGTTATCAAGTGTGATGTAGTGACCTTTATGTTTGTTTTTGTATGCATAGTTCAAAGGCCTTATAGTCAAGTTTACTATTTCCTCCATTCTGATTTTGATAAATTTAAGTGAACACTCTTTGATTTAAAATTTTTAATTTTAACACCCGTCATGAGTCCATGTCCGATATCAGCCTACAGCGGTTTCCACATATATGTTGTCCAATATGCCTAAGTATGAAAACTTTTTTTAAGAATATGCAATGCAGAAATTGATGCTTGGGGGATAATTTAGAAATAATCTTAGCCAGCTATTGATATAAGTTTTATGTATTCTTTATTTAAAATCTAGCAACTGACATATTCTGAACATAAATGCATGTCTTCTCTATATATTTACTCTCAACTGCCTAATTTTTCATTTCCAGAAATGGTTGACAGGGTGATGCATTTATGATATAATTTATAGTATAATTTAGTTTTAAAAAAAAAAAAAAAAAAACACCCTTGAAAAACCTTAACATTTTTGTATCAGTGCAAAGTACACAAAGAAAAGGTTTATAGCTCGAACATTCACTCTATCAGCCTCCATAATCTTTGAAATCTTAAACATTTTTTATATCAGTATCAGGCTTAAAAGTCCCAAGTCAGTCAAAATTATGCACCCACCCACCCTCTAGAACAAATGTAATGGTTTATACCAAACACAATCTATATTTTGACAACATGGCTGCCTTGTTAAATCTCTGTCAGTCCCATACAACCATATCTTGTATGTGTACATGTGTAGCCCTGGATCCTGACACCTTAGAGTCTAGACAGCAGTATGATATTCTCCATGGCGTCTTTGCATATAAATTATGTATGCAGTTTGGAGGATAACGCTGCAGCAAGCATTTACCAGATGAGCTTTTAGAGAAGTCACAGCTTCCTGTTAGAAAGAGCATGGCTGTTCGTGCACATGCAGGATGTCAGCTATTTATAGTTGAACGGTTTTAATGTAATTTCAATATCAGAGCATTGTAACGAATAAATACGATCAGATAACAGACTCATGGAAAAGGAGGCTTTTTTAAAATTCTACATGTAACTGTAGGAGGTAGTGGCAGGCTAAATGAAGCCTTGACTCATTAGAACAACTGCTCTTTTAATCATTATCCACACACAGCACTTTAATGTTTGTGCAGGACACTGATAAAAGAGCTCCCTGCTCTCACACACCTGTATAATCAGAGCTGCCAGCAGTAGCAGGTTCCACACTAACACACACACCCAATCCTTCCCACAATGTTGACATGCTGATACTGCCGCTCCAGTTTCACCCAACACCATTTACACACTCCATGAGACAGACTCACTTTTTGAGCAGCAGGGAAAAAGGATTAACCAATGGTTAGACCGTCACTTAGCTTTCACTGATTGAGTACAGACTAAAAACAGCTGAGTATCAACAGAAAACTGAAGCAAAAACAGCAGTTACCATGCTTTCCATAATATTCTCCTTCTCCCTCTCCTTCCTCAGGCATGCTGATATTCTTCGCTGGGCCAAATGTTGAACTGTACAGAGAACCCTTTTACTCTTTCCACTGCTACTTTTATCTGGTGCACTTCTTCCACCCCCTCTCTGTGCTGGAATAAATGAGAGAGAGCGAGGGAAACACGGGTATTGTGGAGGGAGAAACCAGTCCAACCTGTCCCTGAATAGCTGTGAGCCTGAGCAGCCAGCAACGCTCCACCTCACCTCAGACTTCCCTCTGTTTATCCTGAAACAAATGCCTCTTTCCAATCCCTGCCCCACCTGTGCATCTCCCACTGTCTCCTCCCACTTCCAGAACACTTCTTTCTGTCTGTTTTTTCCTCTATGTTGCTGTCTCCAAATGGGCAAATAAACTGACAAAGAGGGCTGCGAGGGAAAGAGAAGGCGTGGACAAGAGAGACTAAGGGTGGAGACTGTTGTTGGGAGAAAAACTAATTGCTTAGATGTTATCAAAAACATGTGTTTGGAGACAACAAGGAGAAACTCTGCCGGCACCACTGCCCCCGGTGGTGTTTTGTGAAGCTGCGGAGGAGGAGGCGTGATTAGAATCAGGTGTTCAGACTGTCTGGGGAAGAAATGCCAGAAATGCAGACTTAAACCGCTGTGAATTGGATGCAAGTGGACTCGAGCCACTGTTTTGATGATTTGCTGCTTGACAGAAAATAAATTACTTAAAATTGGACTAGGTCTTGTGAGTTAAACAATTAACTTGATGACTAGAATGTGTTCACTGTATTTGTTTGGTGAACAATAAATTTAAAAAGGGTGAGGTTTATCATAATGTGATAAAGGCATATCAACATATGATATAACTTAATCTAAACTATCTTAAACAAAAATCATAAGTATTTATGTATGCATATACGTACATATATTGAATATATTAAAGTTTCCCTTTAATTTCAATTTTAAAAAATAATTATCTATCAATGCTTTTCATTTTTTCGTGTATTTACCTTACACAGGAGTATACAAAAATCAGTTTTACCCTGTGGTTATTTAATAGAGATTATTTATTAATGACAAAAATGTGTCACGTCATCATATATTATATATATATATATATATACTGAGATATGAAATCCCATATATTTAGATAGAAGCCACATTGTCTAGCCTTAATGTAGAATCCTAAAAAAAAAAAAAATGTTAAAAACATTTCTAGCGTTGATTTTGCAAGCGTCTGAGTAACATATTAGGAATGCAAGCACACAGTGCTGGGAATATCATGGTTAGATGACTCGGTCATGTCATGACATTCAGTCAGAATATTACAACATTAAACTGTGCTGGTCAGTTGAAGGCTCATTCAGATCAGTTTGTGTGTGTGAGGGCTGATGTTAGCTAACATAAGACAGTTAGATCTGTTCCTTCACAACTCTGTAGCTAGCTAACCCAAGCCAGATAATGACTGATGCCTCCAGTCAACCCCATAGTAAGATGGGTTTTTTTTGCATGGTTTCATCAAAACCATGGATACATTGATTCTTCTTTTTTTATTAATTTATTTTTTTAATTCATCACAGTTAAATGGCCAATATTGTTGTTGAATGGGTATATTTTAGTAGTAGTAAATAGACCTTGGATTTTTTTTGCCATAAGGTTTCGACTTGATTTGTCTTAACCTGAGTCTTGCTCAAGAGATAATGACTTGAGACTTGTTTATGACTTGGTTCAAACGACATAAGTCGCATGTCAGGGGAACACCATCACTTGTATTAGGTTGAAAACACTGAGCTCAACAATTTAAGATTTTGTGACACTGACTAACTCAAATAGACTTTCTCCCATCTTGTGGGGACATGGTAGTATTACACTGGGGCCGAAATAAATAAAACACAAATCTGTTTGGATCTTGTTTTTTCTGCTTTCCTTCTCAGTGCTTTCACGCACTCAACATTGTGATTCACTCTATTCTGTATTCAACAGCCAGAGGCAACCAGAGCATGTTAGAGCGGAACAAAGAGACCACAGAAACACTAAATATCTCAAATGTTTTTAACAGATGTGGACAGAAACATTTCAGATGGAATGACTGAAACTTTCCAACCACTCTGTTCTCACTTTATAGCCAATGTTACTGCACATGGGAACTCCCATCAGGAACCCTGGCATGCTGTGTTTTCCATAACAAAAAACCTTTTTTAAAACCAAGTTTCTGGGGAATTCAATTTCTTGGGTGGTGATACCAAACACAACAACAGCCCTTACATTTATTGTCCCCTTGAATTGCCAAGTCATGGAGGAAAGGTTTAACATCCATCAGCCATTAATCCTGAACCTTTAGCTTTGACTGGCTGACAGCTAGTTTCACATGCGGGACACAGCAGTGAGGGACGTATGGTGAAGTAAAACCCGCTGTTCTGACTTAAAAAGGATAAATTAATTATTGATAATCTTTTTTTTCCTTTGGTGGCAGTGAGCAACTGTTTTAATCTGTTAAAAGCCCTCCAAAGGCTCTAATCTAATTCCTAGGAGCCACCCTGTTTAACCAGACAACCCTGGAGCATTTACTAAAATCATTAAAAAATACAAATAGCATTTGCTACATGTGTAAGAGCTTTGATTTAATTATCAAATGCCTGGCTGTTTTATAATGCTTCTTTTCAAGGGCACAGACAAAGTATCTGAAGTTACAGCGGGCTTTCATGTTTTTTTTTTTTTTAATTATTAAGTGAATATATATATATTGTGTTATTTATTGTTACACAATTTTTCTCTGGGAGAAAGAAAGCTAATTTTCTGAGAAA
>JAOWBC010000458.1:19714738-19730811 GCA_028566105.1 Hypoplectrus providencianus
GTGAACTGGTGTGGGTTGTTAGGAGATGATTAAGCACTCTTAAGTGGAAGCGAGTGGCTGCAATGACGGAGATGTTTTGGCTGTTTGTTAGTGGTAGGGAGGAAATGTTGATGTAACACACATGTATTGAAATGAAGTAGGACAAAATCTACAATTGTAGCTCAAAGAAGCCTTAAAAAAACAGCTGGAACATGAAAAAGAGGCTGGAGAAGGTCTGCATTGAGTTTCAAACCACTCTCCTAAATATGGCTTATAATTACACCTAATCTGCACCAGGGCATGGCTGCAGAGCTGCTTTAAGTCCTGTCATTGAGGGTTCTTGTTATATCTCAGTCTGAAATTACTCCAACATGGGAAGCTTTACTGGATCCTCCTACAGAGCGTTCTGAAATTGCATGTTTAGGATATGGCCCTTGTCTGCTTTTTTTAGCTGGCTTTCCTAAAGTCTCAAGATGCACTGTTAAATATTAATGTTGCACTCAATGTTTCTAGAGGCTGCTATCTCAAATCACGGCCTTTTCTGAAGTGAATTTGCAGCAAACAGGCACCAAAGCATTGTTCAGCCTTCTGTGGCGGGTTGGTAATGTGAGTCAATTAGCCATCATGTGGAAGGCAGAGTGGAAAAGGGTGTGTGCAGAGAAGAGGAGGAAAAACACTGAGTAAAAGCCACATAATGAAAGCCAGTGGACAGAATAAGTCCCTCCTATTGTTTTCTTTCCTACTAGTTAACATCCTGCAAACGCTTAACAAGCAGAATAAATATTGCAAAATCTCTTTTTACTGAGAGTTCATTTAATTTATTAAAATAAAGATGATCATTTCATGCATAAACATGCTCCCAAAACATGCTTTTCCTTTTGTGTGAATCTCTCTCCTTCTCTCTCTCTCTCTCTCTCTCTCCCTCTCACTGAAATGCACTTCCCTTGTAAGAAGCAAGAAGCTACAAGTCACACCCCAGCATCTACCAAGATGTGTCAATACAACCAAAATCTTCTATCCCAATATAGGTCATACCTCAAATATATACACATATGTTTTCAGTAATTAAATAAATATATGAAATAATATTTTTGCATGCCTTTGTGTGAATTAGCAAATAAAAAATTACTCTGTATTTTTTCAGGCATCAGAAAGTGAAATGTTGTCCAAATTATGTCAAATTTGCTGTTCAGCTGCTGTTTTTTTTTCAACATTGCAATACAAATTAATTTTTATGATATATATTGACATATGGCCCAGCCCTATGCAATATATTTGGGGTAAGGAGGGCATAATTATGCAACAGAGATGAGTTGCAATCCTAATGAGATACTGTTTGAACAATACAGACATGGAGGAATGAAGTATTTCTAATTTGACACCACCATGATAGAAAGGGCAAGGCAGGTGACAACAAGAGACCCTCTTCACATGTTTGAGGTATTTTCTAATGAGCTCTATACATAGCTGGGCGTCAGGGCTAAGCTCCTGCTGCCTGCCATACCAGTCTGAGGAATGTGGCAGCAACTGGACAAGCAGAAGATAAACTGGGACATTGTATACCCTACGAGCCACTCTGTACCACCATCGTACTTTGGTTACATCCAACCTACATGTTTAAAACATGTCAGGCAAAAAAGCTTTACATTCATAAAGGATATATCTGTAGGTACAAAGTGAACTCTAAGTTTATATTTAGGTTTGTGAAAGTTCACGAGAGAAAGTGGTCCACTAGTACCAGCGAACGTGCAACAACAAGAAGTAGAACGAGCACAACGCATAAACCCGTTTTCTCGAAAATACTGAAAACATTTCAAAAACTACGAACAGTAGCATAAAAGTAGCTATGTCGTACAGCGCAAAAACAAAGCTAGCTTGCATTGTTTATATGTGTAGCTAACGGAAAAGTCGCTGAGTGGCAGCTATCCCAGGACAAAATCAAGTCAAGCATGCCGTGTTGGACTTTAAATAATTACCATATTTCGGTTTCTCCTCCAGTTCCATGGTTACGGACTGTTTCTTGTCGGCCAAAATGTACTTGTAGTCGACGACTATCTACAGCATATTTCCAGCTTTCACAGAGGTAATCAGGAGGCGCTTCTGTCACTTTGAACACTTCTGTAGAAGTCCGCTCCAAAATCTTGACCGTCCTGCCAACACTTAAAGAGAGATTCCTCAGAGGAGAGTGCTGGCCAATGAAAACGCAGGACGCTGTGATTGACAGGATGCTAAAGCAATCACTAGGCTGAGGCGTGATCTTATATTCCTGGACCTGGATAATTTCTTGTACCGATAACTGCTATAGGCATTAATGTACAATGCGCTGCCATTAACGGTCTAACAAGGAGGGATAATGCACCAAAAACTTAATATTGCTTCTTAATATTTCATCAAATATAACGAGGTGTAAATCCATTGTGTTTGTTCACAATTCCCCATCCGCAGCAAAAAATGTACCAGGTGCACAGCAAATAAATAGCATAACAAACGTTTTATTGGCCTGATGAAATTCTAGACAACATTAATTATAAAAGCAATCTATTCATTCATAATTCAGAATACAGGCCTAACATTGCCTGGTTTGACTCTGCACTCTGTGAGTCACGACAGACGGCGTCAGAGGTGGAAGGAGCCAAACTTACCCAAGTAAAATATGAAATACCACGATGTAAAAATAGACTGGACCCTTTCAGAGGATTATATATTAATGTTGAGCATAAATTGTACTGTATTAAGGAAGCAGTAAGGGGACAATAGAAAACCCACCTATATTACACATTAACTAACTATCAAACCTGTGCAAGCAGTTGTATAACATATCTTGTCGCCAAGGAGGGAGTTTTCCAGCATGGACAACCCTGATGATGTTATCAGGGTTCATCCAATCTTAGCAATTACAGTTCATCACATGTTGATGATGACTTTGAGACTTAAACTGTCTAATATTACAAACACGGTTGACAGGAGTTTGCAAAGTATGGGCATTTGCCAGGCGGTAAGAGTGTTACCGGAAATACTGCTGGAAATGTAGAATACAGTGTTTTTAAGGTCTGACCCATATTTGTAAAGTAAATATATCTCAGGCTTGGACTTCAACAATTATTTTAAATCCATCTTTCTGCTGGGGGAATCCTTTCACATCTAAACTATATGTTATGGCTGGTACAGATGGAGCTAATTAAGTACTTACTCGTTGATAACATACATATTATACATAATTGATAAATACTAAATACATAACATATATTTAAGATTTTGAAGCAGGGGCATGTTGGTCACTCTAGTTCAGAATTAGCTGCCATTACTTCAACTGTGTAAATCACACATACAGTTCAGCTAAATGTATGTGAATGAATGTAATGACTGAATGCATTACTCATATAACCTTAAAACATACAAACCATAAACCATAAATGAGTGTCCCATTTTTCATGAACATGTCATCACAGGAGATTGAAGATTAGATGTGATTAAAGTTCCAAAGTGAATAAAGCAATTTGCTTGGCAACATATTTTGGATATATTATAGCAGAGATCCACCACAAGGTTTGAATGTAACACTCAAGTTAAGGTTTCCCCAAATTACCCGACTTCACCCTTACACTGGCATATAGATATAATGGAAAAGCAAAAGGAAGAAAAAAGCAAGTAAAAAGGAGATAAATAATAAATAAAGATTCAAAGGAATTCAGTTCTATTGGTTCATAGGTTCATTTTATAGTGATGCACTGCTTGGTACTGTCATGTCATGTTTGCACTTGTGAAAAATGTTTGCATTTAAAAATTGTTGCTCTGTAAATGATAAGTTGAAAAAATACGTAAGTCAGATCATTCATCAGATAGAAGTGATCCAAACAAACCAAAGTTACTTGTTTTTGCTGGTGTCAGGGCTGGTGAGCTGGCCTGTTGGGAAATTGGCAGCTACTGTTATCCTTCCTCTATTCTGAGAAATGAAACATGAATACAACCACAGATACAGACTTCTCTAACAATCACGCCCTATCAAATGAGCCAATCAGAGCCGTTTGAAGTTCCTGAAGTATCCCCTAAAGGCAGCCATCTTCAATGATGATGGATAGAAACAAACAAAGAATTAATTCAGGTTTTTTGTCTTAGATTCATATTTCAAATAAACTACCTTCGCATTGATACAGTTGTATTTTTTTGTAAATCAACAGTACTCATTCGCTGGCACTCGGTTCCAGCGCGACGCCTCACTTAACATAGCACGTACAGCTCGACCTGCCGACGTGATGACGTGGATATGTTTTGACGTTTACTGTCACTGCGCCTTCAACCTGAGAGGCAGTAAAAGGAATTGTTGTCCAACCTAACACAGGTAAATACTCCCTTTATGACTGTCTCCGTTGTTTTTACTGCTATTCTTAACACAGAGGGTGCATATAGTAAGTTATTACGGTGGCAATTCGGAAATTAAGCAGTTAACACTCAAGTTACTAGCTAGCTGTCGTAAGCTATTGCTGTTAGCCTTTAGCTACAATAATGTCATTTAAGGCCACACAGGTTAGCCGAGCTGTCTTGAGCCTGGTACTGTGACAGGTTGCTTCAATAAATACTACAGTTGTTTCAAACGTAGGAATAAAAGCGCAAGTATACTTACATTTCTGTTAACAATGGCTTCTAATTTCCCAGATCCACTACTCTACAATAATGTAATCCCTGCGTTCATATCAAAGTTCATCAGCCATGCAGTAAAACACTAAATCGCAGTCAGTGGACCACACTTATCTGACAGCATCATCATTTCAGTTCTTTATGCTTTAAATGCGTAGCTTACTAAGACAGATGTGAAAGTAGCTGCCATTACTTTGCCTTCACTGGAAGATACATAATTGAATACATGTTAGCACCTTTATCCGATTGTAATGAATGTGAATCAAATGTCGAAAATTTTTCCCTATAGACTCACGTTCATCATGGCATTGAGAAGCGCTTTGTGTCGTCTCTTAGTCAACCCTCACAGATGTGCCATCATCTCAGCTTACAGAGCACAGGGAACTGCAGCAGAGGCCAGATGGGGTCAGTACTGTGTCACCATGACAACTTCCAATAAACATTGTTTAACAGGATAGTACACCACTCATAGTTTTCCAATCATTTGCATGAAAAAAGTCTTGTTTATTTTTTTTCTGATTTAAAAATAATGATATTAATTATTTTTGTGGTTTAAATTTTCCCAAGATGCAGGAAAAACTGAGCAGAAGTCCAAAGCGGGTAGGTTTCTTATTCCTAGGATCATGTTTTGAATTGGTATCAGATTGAGGATTTAAGGTTTTTAAATTGTTTCTCTTCTAAATGTCTGACAGCTAAGGCCCAGTTCAACTGGCGTGATGCCCTGGACCTCGAGGGCCTTCTGACAGAGGAGGAAATTATGATCAGGGACTCCTTCCGGACCTACTGCCAAGAGAAACTCATGCCCCGCATTGTTATGGCAAACAGAAATGAAGGTAAGTGTTTAATCTTTATAGACCCTCAAAGTATAAACAGAAATTCTTTTCCTCTGGTTCTCATGTATTGCTTAGTCTGAAAACCTACCTTTTTCAACTTAATCACCTCTTTTTAATGATCCATTCTTTCTGAGTTGGTGTATTTAAAACAAACTAGATAAAAATGCAAATGTGCGATTGCTGTGTGAATAAAATGGCTATATAAGTGCAGATCATCGCTTCCTCTGTGCCAAACCAAAGATTAAATTGCAGTCCAGCAACAGATAGTTCCTTCATTACCAGCACTACATTTTATACCATCAACCCTTTTGTCCATATTAAGTAACTTTGATGGGGTGTATTAAATCTTGAAAGGCTGCATTAATTTTTCTCAAAATCTCTTTTGTTTGTGGGGTTCCCTAATCCTTTTTACTGAGCTTAATCAAGCACTTAAATTGTTCCCGATTCAATGTTAACCTATATATTTATATAAAACCTTATAGTTAAAAGTGTGTTTTCAAAGGTGAAAGACCTATTTTGTTTTTTTACATACCAAAATCTTCATCGGTTGTTTTTATATTCAAGTTTATTAAATCCCCATACTTCCTTCAGTTCATTATTTTCTTTTTCGGTGTCTGTTGGTGTTTTTGTAAACACAGCTTCAGAATGAGATCTTACTATATAGTCTATGCAGCAATATATTACAACATTATCACTCCTTAAATGTAGCCTGATGTGAAAGCTTGTTGTGTCATTTTATTTTAGTTTTTCACAGAGAAATTGTGTCAGAGATGGGAGAGATGGGGATCCTGGGCCCGACAATTAAAGGTGAGTCTGAACAGGGACACACAGTTCAAAATTACCTTTGTGTTTATTGTTGAGCTGCCCCAACACATGGACACACCCTTTAATTTTTAATGAATTTAAAAGAATGAACTATAGATGTGTGTTTATTGTTACATTTTATTATGTACAATAAACGTCGATCACACTACTGCTCTAAAGCGGCCACATTTCTCCCACATAAAACACTGTCTGAAATGGACTTTGGCTGTGTGCACACTGGACCTGTGTGTGTTGTTTATTCTTTAAAAATCTCTAACTGTGTCTGTAGATGTTTCAGCCTATTAAATCGCCATTTGTTTTTTGTTTTCTTTTACATATCCCTTAATGTGTATGCTCTAAAGGATATGGCTGTGCTGGGACAAGCTATGTGGCCTATGGGTTGATAGCCAGAGAAGTAGAGAGAGTGGACAGCGGCTATCGCTCGGTCATGAGTGTGCAGTCGTCACTAGTCATGCACCCCATTAATGCCTATGGCACAGAGGAGCAGAAACAGAAGTACCTCCCCAGGCTGGGTAAGAAAAGAAAACACCAACAGGAGTTATTGTCAGTCTGTTGATCTATCAACAATAGATGAGCAGGAATTAATGACTGATTGAGCTCTTTGGTTATCCCCTCTTTCATTCCCAGCGCGTGGAGAGATTCTGGGCTGTTTTGGCTTGACGGAGCCCAACCATGGCAGCGACCCAGGCAGCATGGAAACCAGAGCCAAGTTCAACCCATCCAGTCGCACCTACACCCTCACTGGCTCAAAGACCTGGTGAGTCATTAATATTTAAACAAATATGATAATATGAGTTGTTTCTTCAAGAGCTTTGCCTCCATGAATAGCAAGCCTGAAGGGATACATTTAGTGGAATTTGAATTTCACTCTACTGCCAAGACCTTAAGTCTTTATTTTAAGTAAACTTTAATTTGCTCTCTCATTAAAGGAGTCAATACATTATTTGTTTAATAGCAGTTTGATTTAAGGATTATAATTCAGGTATCAGGTTGGGCATTTGTGCTTTTTGGAAAATCACAATATATTTCCTCAAATTATTTGTAATCAGGGATTTGTCATCAAAAGACGGCATTTCACAATGCATAATGGAAAGTGGATTGTATTTATTATTTACAAGCTTTGCTCTGTTATAAGAAGCATGGATCCACTCTTAATGAGAAGATCATGTAAAAAACTATAACAGCAAAACTCCATCCTCCCTTTCCAACATCTACAATATGATATGCCTAATTTGGGTCCCACATCAGGTCAAAACCTGTTTTTTTTTTTTTTTGTTCTGATTGAGAACCAACTTTCTGGTTCTGAACCAGTTTATTTTCAGTGAAAATGTTCTGAATAGTTAGGTGCTTAAACTGGAATCAGAGGCACTGTAAACATGATGCGTCTTTTGGGAAAAATTTAAAGTAACCAAGAGTTCACTTCTAGGGGCTGCTGTGCCTGAGTTGGTAGTGAGGTCTCCCATTCATGGGAATGTCAGTTGGTGGAAGCTGACGATGGCTGCCTAATGTCTAAGTATCCCAGGGCAACATACTGAATTCCTAATTGCTCCGGATGCTGCGTTCATCAGTGTATAAATGAAATCCTGATGGTGGCATGTTGCACTGTTTAGAGTAGCCTCGGCCACCAGTCTGGATATGTGTGTGAATGGGTAAATGAGTGTAGTGTAAAGCGCTTTGAGTGTCGTAAGAAGAGCTCTGTATAAAAGTCGTCCACTTACCTTTTTTACAGATTTATTTTGTACGGATGTGGCTGATAGAGTATCTGATGTTAATGTCATGTGCATTTACACCCAAACACTGGCTAATGCTTTTTTTTAGTTACCCTTTCTTTATATCTTGATACATATTTTTTCCTGTCATCTGAGATATTGTAAGATTTGTGGGTAAAGTTTTGGTTTTTCATGATGAAGGTTCATGTTGTGGCAAGACTACCCTGCATGTGGCATTAGTTGTCCACATGGTGGAGCTGTTTACCCTTACAGTACTGTATGAGCAAGTTGAAACCACAAGAGTTCTGCTATTTTTATGCAGTTGTTTAATTGTTGAGTTATTCCATTTGCATTTTAATAAATTATATCATACACTCATATTAACAATCCATATCATACAGAAGAATTAAATAAGAAGATAATCAAAGGCACAGAGGAAAAAGGCATTAAAGAAAGAAAGATAAAGGAAATGAAATTATCATGGCACTGTGAACATTTTACAGTTCACCAATTAAGTGTCAACTAACCACCATACTGCAAAGTAACAGTTCAAATGTGTTGATAGTAAAACTGAGGCCTTGCTGTATCTGCGTGTCTCACTTACATTGCCCTGCTTCCACATGCAGGATCACCAACTCTCCAGAGGCAGATATTGCTGTGGTCTGGGCTAAATGTGATGATGGAAAGGTCCGTGGCTTCATCCTGGAGCGCGGCATGAAGGGCCTCTCGACACCCAAGATCGAGGGAAAGTTTTCTCTGAGAGCCTCGGTCACTGGTATGCTCATCATGGACGAGGTGGAGGTTCCTGAGGAGAACCTGCTGCCTAAAGCAACCGGCCTTGGGGTGAGTGAAGAAAAACCAAAAACATTCTAGGTGCTCAAATGGAAAATACCTAAATTGTGCTGTATATATATATATTAACACTCCCAGAATTAGTCATAGTACATGTTTTATTAAGGTATTTAGCACAATTTCAATTGTTTGTACAATTTAAACACCTACAATTCTTCACAAAGCCACATTTATTTCTGATCAGTCTCCTTCTGCTGCTTCCAGGGTCCTTTTGGCTGCTTGAACAACGCCCGCTATGGTATTGCATGGGGCTCTCTGGGTGCTGCAGAGTTCTGCTTCCATGCAGCTCGTCAGTACGCTCTTGACAGGTCAGATATCCCAAATGCCTGTGTAAAGTCAAACTATTTTAGTCGTACGTAAGTGGATTCATTTCTGTGTTCAGCAGAACTAAAAGAAAGAAAAAAATTATTTTATTTTTTGCTAAACAGAAGTATAACAGTGTTATTGTTTGTTATTCCAGGATCCAGTTTGGCGTGCCACTGGCAAGGAATCAGCTGATGCAGAAGAAGATGGCAGACATGCTGACAGAGATCACCCTCGGCCTGCAGTCCTGTGTGCAGCTGGGAAGACTAATCGATGCTAAAAAGTAAAGACGCTTTCATCCTCTCAGTGAAGTGTATTAGATGGGATGTGACTTGGTTGTACTGACATTCTGACCTCTCGCTGTCAGGTTGAAAGGGAAAAAGTATTTTGTCTTTTGGTTCTCTACAATGTTATGACACATAACGCAGAACTACAGTAGTAAGTTGCAAAATATAGAGAGAACAAGTACCTGACAAAGTATTTCATAATGTGATCATAGATATTTTAGTATGTTCTTTATTAAATAAATTCAAATTTAATGACGTTCCCTTTCCTTAAGTGTTAAGATACATTCATCTATCCTAGCAGGGCTAAAAAAACATGATGTTGTTGAAGCAAACTGTATTCTTTTTAATTCTGTTCCACACATTCCTTTTTAACAGATAGGTACTAGGTACGGCAGTACTTTGTCTGTTTTGTTGCACTGCCAAAGAGATTTACTGGGAACTGAGCGGACCCAAGGTCAAAACACATGAACATCTTCTGTGAAGTTTTGCTTCCAGTTATCAGCCAGGACTGACTGGTACCAATTTTATTAACAATGTTGATGCACCTTGGGGCACCAAGGCCTTCATAAATCTTAGGGAGTATTCCTGCTAGAACGCAATACACACTCATTGTATATTAGTTTATAAATATCTGCTGATTTCTTTGCTCTTCGGACTGGCTTTGCAGATTTCACTGAACTCTGTGACTGTTTGTCTCATTTTGCTGGACTTTATTAAACCAGTTAAAACTTTTACTTTACTGAGTGTAGTTTTTTTCTTCGTCTCACTGATTGCTTAAAGAGATTTTCCACTACAATGTGTTTTGTCAACAGAGCAGCCCCAGAGATGATCTCCATGCTGAAGAGGAACAGCTGCGGTAAATCCCTTGACATCGCCAGGCAGGCCAGAGACATGCTTGGAGGAAACGGCGTTGCAGATGAGTACCACATCATCCGCCACGTCATGAACCTGGAGTCTGTCAACACGTATGAAGGTCAGTTTGGACCCATCAGAGAGTACATTTATCTGATGTTCATGCTGTTTCATGGGGGTCCTCTCCTCTTTCAGGTACCCA
Source organism: Hypoplectrus providencianus (assembly GCA_028566105.1). Classification (NCBI taxonomy): domain Eukaryota; kingdom Metazoa; phylum Chordata; class Actinopteri; order Perciformes; family Serranidae; genus Hypoplectrus; species Hypoplectrus providencianus. Next base: position 19,725,216 of record JAOWBC010000458.1, read on the forward strand.
CGATATCCACGCCCTGATCCTGGGCAGAGCCATCACAGGACTGCAGGCCTTCACTGTGGACAAATAGACCTGTCCCACAGGAGCCTGCTGTCACACATGTCACTCACATGTCAACACTGCAGCCACTTTGGGATTTAAGATGAATCCAGATGTGTGAAGCATGTTCTCAGTCAGGGTTATAGAAGATATATTTGAGTGCTTTATTTTAGAGAATAAACTTGTGAACTGTTGTGAAGTGTAATTAAGAAATCAAAAGTTGATTTTTCAACTTCAAAAGGGCTATTTTTCTACTCTCAATCACAACACTACACCAGAGTTTTCTCCCCATTCCCTAGTTGTATAAACAAATTCGTATTGTGGAGACTTACATGGACACCACCGTAATAATGTTTTAAATGAGGTCAAGAACCAGACTTGCTGCTGGTCACTAATTTATGAACATTGGTACTGTCATTATAAAACAAAGCATTAATGCTCTCCATTTGTTTGGAATTGCATGTAAAGTGTTTCTGATTTGACCCAATTACGCAAAAGTTGTCACTGTGTGATAGGAATAAGATGTAATACTGCATTGATGATGTTAGTTACTATTGTTAGGATCACCATGGTGATTGCTTCAAGCACTTTACTGGCTCTGTATGTCTTTACTGTATGGTGTGCCAGAGATCAAGATACTGATCAGAGCTTTAATAAATAACATATTTAAATTTTTCAAATGTCTGGTGTGGTCTCATTTATCACATTATAACATGAAAGGTTTAATGTTATAACAATATTACATAGTGTGATCTTACACTTGTTTATAAATTTTGTTATAATATGATAAGGTCTTTTTTTTTTACAGCCCTGATTCCACAGAAGTTCAGGCGCTGTGTAAGAAAAACAATGTATTTAATATCAAGGATGTATTTACTGACTTAAAATTTAAAGGTGTGAATATTAGATATATTTTCTTTGATCCATTTTCAATTGAATATACATCACAAAGGATTGTTAAATTGTTGCATTCAGTTTCTTTTTTTGTATTTGGGTTTATGTGTCTACATAATGTCAAATGTTTCATGTTAAAATGTGATAACATATTGTTATTAAAATAAATGTTTCAAATGACGTCATGATACTAATTAAGTTTCCTGGCGAGGCAGCAGTTCACTCCCAATTCTTTGGTTGTATTTGGGCATCATATTGTACACTTTACCATCTGTTTTTATGTACGATCCTAAACTCAAAAGTAAGACTCTAGCTACCACTGCTGTTTCTGTCAGCACATCCCCCTCATCAAAATGTGGGTTTTACCAGCTAACGGTGTGGCTGTGTGAGGACTTTAGCATTAGTCCTCTCATGGTATCCTGGTTAAACCTCTGCTAATATCAGGGATTCAATAGAGAAGATTAAATTTAAGATTGTAGTTACTGAACTATCATAAAACCTGATAAACTGATAGCGTTCTGTAAGATGAAAACAAAAAGGTGGCGGAAACATATATACTTAAATGTTCTCTGTAGCTTATACAACTTTAAAATCGTAATAGTATGTGTGAAAAGTCAGATGTTGAAAATGTTTACTGATGTCATATATCCAATGAGTAGGGAGATTTTCTACTGGATTTCTACAACACACTTGTTTTTATAACCAATGAGGTCTCCCCCTGCCGGCCATTAGGAAGAATGCAGGTTCAGGGCAATTTTCTGGCTTTACTTTTCAGGGAGAATACATCCAGAAAAACAAACAACAAAAAATCAGCTCCTGTCAAGTAGCTCTACACAGGTCTGAAAGGTACTCCTGTCGGCTTAATGTATTATATGTAAGGTGTTGAGGCCACAGTATAGCACGCGGTGTGGTTATAATGGACAGTATTGTGAAGTCGCGTGTTCCTGTTCGAACTCTCCTCTCACCCAGCACACCTTACATCAAGGAAACTCTGGACAGCTTAGAGCACGGATAACTACGCATTGGAAAAGAGTCTGATTGATTTCCTCCGAGGTGCTTTCTCAGTAACGCGAGAGAATTAAGGGCGCGACGACAGCGACATACAAGCCTGTGTTTAGAGGACGTCTAGGCAGAGTTGCAGCGGATATAGACAAGTGGTCCGAAGTGGGCGGACCTAGCTGTTAAGGCCCACGGGGAGAGGGTGCGCTTCATTTCAGCACCAAGGACAGAGAGGCTGGAGCAGCCTGTTGACACTTCACTCCTTCAACAGCCTTCTGAACTTGTAGGATTTAGTTTACACAGAATAATCACACAATCAAACACCTGGATGGATTTTAGCCTTAAAATAAGGTAAGTATCGAAATGCAAAGTATTAAATGCAATTAATCATACTACCGTCTCTTTACTTGTGTTTTCGGTGTCTTCTTTGCAGGATTTGTGAATTTGCTTCTTGCTTCATGTGAGGACTATCACTGCCATGTCTCTGTCCAGCTCTGGCTGAGGAGGAAGAAGCCAAATAAAAGTCACTTTTGTTTGGAATAATAAGCCTGTAATCATGAATGGATATAATTTCACCGGCTTGAACTCAACTCATGACGCACAAGCTTACCCATATTCATCGTCCATAGGCGACCCCCTGTACAGGCAGTACAAGCCCCCGGTGAAGGACCTCATCGCTCTGCCAAAGGGAGTGGTGTACCTGCTCATGGCTGCCGTGGTGGTGGTTGGAGTTGCCTATGCTATAGTTGGACATCTCATCAAGGATTTGGCCATTGACATAACCGGTACTGTCTCCGAATTGAAAATGTTCACTCATTAGGTTATTTTACATACACATGTACAGTGAATGTCTGCATTAGCCTTTAACTTTAATTTCACTGGTCTTCAAAAAGCTATTTATGCTAGTCAATCTGTACACCTGGTTGCATGATAAATTGAGGTCAGGTGTAGCCACACACACCATTAGGTCTAATCACTCAATTCATTCATCAATTAACAGAGTCAGTCATAATGTTATGAATTCAAGCTGGGTGTTATTTATCACTGTTAACAGTGCAAAAGTGCATATTTTTACAATATTTTTTAAACCATTGAAATGTCAGTGTTCTGACATTTAGCATACCAACTAGCGTTAATATTATTTGTAACTGTTTATTAGTTACTTTTCATATTTGATAAGTATATTAAGCATGGTACACCAATTGTTATCACCATCACAACTTTTTAATTTTGCTATTTCTACATTTATTAATACATTTTAGCTAACTATTTAACCTGTTTTACCATTAAATTTGACAAACTAGCATCGTCACATAACAATTTTTGCTAACAATTTAGCTAGCTAGCCCCTTCCAAAACTGACAACTACGTTTGAACTATATCAGCTGTTTAATTTGAGCTAATCCACTTTTAGCTAACAATTGCGTTTTTGCCCAACAAATTCATTCTAACTAAATATTTTTAACTGACTGCGACCTATTTTTAATACTTTGAGATAACGTTCAGCTGTTTCAACCATTTAGTCATTAGGTAAAAAAAAAAAAAAAAAAAAAAAAAAACACACAATAAATTTCTTACTTTCAGTTAACTTTTTCAGCCATTTATGCGTCACTTTTAGCTAGCTATTTCAACCATTTAGCAATGTATCTATTTGGCTACCTTTAGCCAGCTAACTATATAGAATTCAATGCTTGCTTGCATAGTGTTCATGTGTTATACAGTTGACTCAGTTTTTGGTCTCCTCCACTACACTGTCTCTATATTTTCCCCCTGCAAACTGCAGTAAGTACCCACATGGTGTATACCTTCATCTATGCCTTGTTGGGTATAACTGATTTAGCATATTTCTTTATAGTGAAGTGTAAATATTAAATGTATAAGCTCTGTCTCTCCTGTTTAGAGTGTCTGCTGGGTCCAACTGGTGATGAAGATAAAGAAAATAACCAACAGGGCATGGCCGCCAGCCATCCTCCTTCTATGCATCCATTTGCCCACAACGCCTTCCACGTGTGGGACCAGGATGACGTGGTCGTCCCTCTGCCCCATGAAGAGAGCCCCCAGGTCAGCCCAATACTGCTGGCCGCCATCCCTTACATCCCCTCGTTCTTCCCACACTCACACAGCCCAACAAGTCACAGCTCTCTGGCTTTCTCCAGCAGCCCAGGGCCCATCAGGGAGGTTGAGCTCTGATTTTGACAAGGACCTTGATCTTTATAAGCACTGATGAACTCCAGAACTCATAAGAACATATGGATATGATCTTTATGCATTGCCTATCGATGTGGATGTCATATACAATTCTTAGAAAGCTCATGTAGACACTGTGCCCTTGCGTGTTTTTCCATTTTAAAGGACTTCTCATAATTATACACGAGTCAAGACTGATGTCTCCTTTTACACATCATATCAACAAAAAGGTCAAACACTGAGAAGGGCAACCCAAGGACAAAAAAGATTGCTAGAGAAGGTCACTGGATATTGTATCTGTGTGCCTGAACTTCACTGAGGAGCTGTTATACACGTTAGAAGAAGCTTAATAAAGCCTAGCAAGTGGTTGTAAGACATCAGCAGGAAATATTTATATTTGAGTATAAAGTGTCTTTTTGTGAAATTCAGTGTTTGTTTTACTGTTTCAATTTTATTGCTGCTTTTAATGCATGTTATGTTTGGATTAAAGCAATAGGTATCAGACTGATGTTGGAGGTTAGTAAATTATCTATTGTCAACGAAGCTGCTACCAGCCTGTAAACCAACCATCTGGCTGTCTCACACACTTCAGTAAAATGTTATTTCCAGACACTGAGGGATTAGCTTAAGAGGAAGACTTAACGGAGTTCCAGCAATTCAACATGTACACAACACGCCTTAATCCCGCGGCCTTTACTGCAGGTGTCGCACGCACTCATGGATTCCCCTGTCTCGACCAGCGAGGTATACCATATATGGCATGCTGGGAAAGTTAGCTCATTTCTGATTTAATGCCACAGCAAGTTCTGCAGCTTTGGTTTTGCTGCTTTAATCATACATTTTATAGTATTTTTAAACTGCTGATTTCCATGAAACAATTTAAAAAAGGGAGAACCAAAAATTCTAAAACAGTGGTTTACATTTAGTCGGAAAAAGCAACTTCTGGAAAGTTGTGATCCTTTAAAGACAGACCGAACCAAGACACATTTTTAACTTTACACTTGTCTGCGCAATGTCATGTAATCAGTTCTTGGAGCAGGAGCTTAGTAAGTTAATTTGGGCCCTGAACTGTCTTTGAACTTGAGTTTGGAGTAGTCAATTGAAGGGCACTTAATAAGAGATTAACAATTTCATATATGAATAATATAAGAAGTAAAGTCATGAGGAAGGAAGGATTAAATGGTGATTAAATGCAACTAAAATGAAGTTTTTCAACATATTTTCATTCAAATATTTCTCCCATTCTGGAACAGATACTGAATTTAAGATGTTGATTGAAGATGTTAAGGTAAGCTGTAATCCTGCATCTGTAGAAAACATACAGTATATTATTTTCCATTGGACCCTAAAACCTGCAACTGCATCAAAAAAAGGTCCAGAAATTCAAAATCATATCACTTTGATGTTTTTACAGTGTGTAATATGTAAAAAAAAAAAAAAAAAAAAAACAGTACATGCTTATTTGAACTCCTGGTTGACT
>JAOWBC010000458.1:19767474-19778364 GCA_028566105.1 Hypoplectrus providencianus
ATATTTTACATAAAAAGAATATAATATTATGTAAAAAGACTATTTAGATGATAATGAAGTTGCCAAGAGAAAAAAAACAAACACATTATTTGTTTTAAAATTTTTCTATAGATATCCTCGCAATATTGTTATTAATATTAATCAATGAATCACTTCATCTGACTTGAGCAGCATAAATGCCATTAAAACAGAACTAGTTATGATATGACATGGTGTCATACCAGACTATGTCTTTTAAAGAGGTGATTAAACACCAGGGGAATGACTTAGCCGACACTCACCAGCAGAGGGCTCCAGCAGATGCAGGAGGTGACCATGATACCAACCAGCTGGACCACCATCTCGGTGTCGTGGGACCTGGCGGAGCAGCGTTGGGAGCACGACCTTTTCTTTAGCCGAGCCCTAACCAGCGTGATCCCACTGATGGTGTTGCACACAAAGGCTGAGGCCAGAGAGCTCAAAGCCAGTCCAGAGAACAACACCACGAAGACCAGGTCTGTCGTTCTAGTGCCTTCCATCACCCTGATAAAGCACCATGTCCCAGGATGCTGGTAAGTGTACGCACCCAGACTGAAGAAGGGTAGAAAGGCCATGAATAAAGCCAGTAACCAGATCAGGGCTAGCGCCAGTTTAGACCGTGCTGTGGTCACCAGGCGAGCGTGCAGCAACGGCCTGGTGACGCCCAGGCAGCGCTCAGCAGCCATGGCACAGCCCAGGAAGAGAGGGCACAGGCCGAAGAACACCATGCAGCCTCCCAGCAACAGACAAAGCATATCCGGGTTCATGGGATCTCCACGGAAACTTTCTGAGTATCTTTTCAATACGAGGGCTCCGTTGATTATATGGCCAGCCAGATCTGTTGCCACCAGGGAGCTGGCGAACAGCAGAAACGTGGCCTTTGACCGCCGCCGGAAGCGGTTGTAAGCCTTGGCGAGAATCATGAGGGCCACCACATTGAACAGGATGCCCAGAGTCATGGTGAGGCAGGCGGATATGGGAGATTTCACTGTATGGGTGGTGTTGTTTGCTGTAAACCCCACCTCAGGCTCCTGCCCCATGCTGGTGTGGTTAGACAGGGGGAAGGGGGCAGTAATGCCTGAAGAGTTGTAGTGCTGCATGGCCAGCATCACTGCTGGGCTTTGGGCCCCATGTGGTTCCTCTGGTGGAGAAGATACTGAAGAGAAAAAAAAACAAGTCTGGGTCAGCATGCTGGACCTTTGTTCGGGAGTTTTTTTTAGGGGAGATGACAGGTCAGCAGTAGATGCCATATAGAAGTGGTGGTGCTGGGAAGCTTAAGAAGCTGTTCTGAACTGTGCGCTGATTTCCAAGCCAGAAATCTGTAGTAAAACTTTGAACATTATGTCCTAGAACATTATGATAGGGGTCCTCTGTACAGTGATTTTACCAGTTGTGTATAGGTAGTTTGTAAGGTTAGATGTTTTGTAAAAGCTTCAAATACCCAATTATGTCTCAAGTGCTTGCAACAATTTTGGTTTCCTCAGATTTAATGCTAGATTTTTACCACTTGGGTATTGATTTAAAACAACTTAAAGAATTCCTTCAAAATTCAACATTAAGATACCATGACCAGGAACACCACAGAAAAAATCATGCTGTGATTTAGTTTGGTTTGTTAAAGGTTTCTGAAAGAATTACATTTACATTACAGCGATTGAATGGCTGCTCTCCCCTATTGTAGATATACCTATGAAAGCCAAACGTCCTGTGAACGCCCCAGGTCTTTAGTTTGTGGTTGAAACATTTTGTCCGGCTGTGATTGCCCCAGAGTCACAACAGCTCATTCTATACAGGGAGGTCAAGTTTCACAAAACTCTTGCTACAATGAATACTACTATGAGGGCAAACATCCACACACAAATACAACTGGGCTCATGCAGAAATCATACAGAAATGTTTAAATACCAACAACACATTTGTACTTCATGACTTAAAGTGGTCATGTATGTAAAGCAGAGACTCATAGAACCCGTCTTCATTCAGACAGCTTGAGGTGAGAGGTCAAGGGACCCATGGTGGAAATAAGCATGCGGTTTTTCTCACAAAATTTAGATTAACTTTGGAGCGTTATTTTGCCCCTTCCTGACAAGATGCCAATGGATTCCTAAGATCGTCTCATTTCACGTCATACCAGTGGTTTCTATCTCTAAAGGCAGAGATTTGGCAAGGATTGCCGGTACTCCTACTCCCACAGGAGAGTTAATGCCTCCCTTTCATCCAATAAGTTTTCATATAGTCACCTTAAATGTTTTTTAAACTCTCTGTCAACACTGCGCTGATGGACAACTATAAATGAGTGACGTCATCATTGTTGTCTCCTGTGGACAGATGACTGAACTTTAACACAACAATGACCTCTCAGCCCTCTCTGAGGTTTAAGTGCAAAGAGGCTCATTTTTCTCTTCAAGGCAACACGGAAAGTCAGAACAAGTTCTGACAGTTTTGTTGACACTGAAAACTCTTGCACACATTCCTTTAAAGTGCTCTAACGTACAGCTGCAACAATGACTGTTAAATCATGAAATACTGTTGCAAACATGTTGGGAAACATTGTGCATATGAATACTGACAGGTAGGTGTTAGTATTATATAACTATTATTTATATATCCCTTTTTCAATGAAAGGGTTTTGAGTGATATATTTTTGTTTTCATATTCTTTGTGCATTGATTTTATAAGTTTTTTTTTCTTCACTTGAACATGATAATTTTTTATTACCTTTATCTTTCAAATTCTGATGTAGAACTTAGAGAAGTCCTTTTTTTTCTTATTTTTATTCTTAAAGTTGACGTTTATTGAGTCATATGAATAACATGTAAAGAATAAATCTTCAAATTCAAAAAAATTAATGTGGAAATAATTTAAATATAAAATATATACAGGACAAATTATAGTTATTTATTTGAAAAAAAAAAAAGAAATATCAAAGTCATAATATAATTATTCTTTAATATTCTTTTTAGATTTCCACATTGTATTTCCTTATTTATGATTTTATTTATCTACATATTTCCATATTTCTAATTCACTTATCTCTTATCCCTACTTTTTTGTTTGTTTCACTTTTTTTCACTCTTTTACAGCTTTGTTTCCATTTTTATGGCACTCCAATAGATATTATGAAAAACTATTAAGAAATAAACCAAACTGTGTCTGCTACAGTGAAATGTGAGTTTAGCATAATAGACCAAAGTGAGCTTGTAATGGTAGCCGAACACACCATTTCTCCTTTCATATGAAACACGTTGAACTTACCTTTGTAATATCAAATCCATGGACATGGTCAGGATCCCTTTGATTATGACAGTTACTCATAATTGAAGCAACTCAAAAAATAAATTAATCCAGGCAGTTCCTGATATCTTCTTGTGCTGTTCCAACGTAGGCAGTCTGTTTCACCTGAAGTGTTTCCTCATTCAGACACTGAGCGTGTGTAGAAACTCTGCTCTCAGAACAAGCAGTCTCCCTGTATCATTGCACAAGCACGTCCTCTGTTACTCCAACCGCGTCTGGCTGCTTTTATACGGCCGAGCTGCACTGTGCTCGCATCGCCTCTGGGTGTCTCAGTCTGTAAAAACAATCTGTCCTCCCAGCAGCAAAGGCACACAGCATGAATGGGCCACTGAGAGGAATCCCAGAGAGCTCTGAGAAAATTTCAGATCTCGCTGATTCACCTTTTACTCCCCCTGAGAAAACAATTATGAGATTTATCAGATTAGATATTAAGCTTTTAACTGCAACAGTCTGAAGAATCGCAGACCCGGCTGAGGCTTCAGGAAACAACTCCTTTAGAGACTAGAAGAGGTGATGTAGTTTTTAACTAAAATAAGCATGACTTCATGTCAATTAGTTATAGTCTTCACTGATTAATGCCAGATTAGGCTCGTCAGAGTAAAAGCTGGCTGACTTTGGGTGGTTGAACCTGAATTGCAGACTTTGTTGAACAGCTTGAGGAACCCTTCTTTATGAATTCTACAGAAATTAAAACACTCCCCTGCTCCTCTGAGCCTCATCTGAACAACCCCAACATCCCTGTGGTCAGCTCTCATCAATGCAAACCAGCTGTGCTCCTGCCTCTGCAAACATCGCTGTCTGTAGCTGCAGCTGCTAACGGTTTCCCACTTCTGCAGAACACAGCCTTATGATATACAAGTTAGAATATAAAATTCACTATATTATAATTCAGCTCATTTATTTATCGCATGTATACATGCATTTATTTCTATATCTGTTGCTATATAAAAAAAAATATAAAATGCAAGATAAATCATAAAATAAAGCATAATTGTAAGCAGCACACAAGCAGGGGCCTTTAATTCTATTTATATATTTTCTTTTCTTATAAATTACCATTTTTTGTATATTTGAAATGTCGAGGTAAAGATAAATACATAACTGAATAAATAAGACATTTTAAAGTAATAGAACCATAAATTAAAAGAAATAAAATAAAAAAATAATAATATAAGGAAAGAAATGTGAAAACCTAAATAAAATTACTATATTTTTACTGTTTATTTTATATATAATTTATTTGCTAAATTTCCAGATTTACTCTTTTTAGCTAATGTTCTTTCACTCCCTGTAGTATTTTGTGATAAGCATGTTGAATGAATACACTAAAGCTGCTCTGTCAATTCAAGAAAATCAACTTGTCATGTTCATGTCATCACCAGTCAGAAATATCTCTACACTGATCTGAGATTCCTCCTCCAGCGAGAGCTCTTCTTGTTCCTCTGTCACTTTATGTCTAAACAGTAGGGGGACGCTGCTGTAAAATGATGTGTTAATGTACACATACAGCCCACTGTTCATACACACTGCAGCTGCGTCCTCTCTGACAGGCAGCGCAGTGAGACGTCTATGTGTGTATGTACTCCTGACATACCAGGACATGTTAATAGACTGTTATATAAAAATGTCTTCTAAAAGCACATATCTGAGTCGGAACTGCTGGGCGCCCCTACATGTCTGTGTGAACATGCAGGAATGTATTTGACAGATGCAGGTGAAGCAGTATACCTGAGGACTCGAGGAGAGGACACAGCAGATCTGAGGGGACGGGCCATGAGGCAGGAGGGGAGACATTCTTATCAGGGGCTGTTTAATATGAAAATAAGCTTGATATAAACTTGAACTTTTCTTTGGTAGTGACACAAAAATCTGTCACCAGTCTGCAACAACAGATGTATTCATGTTTAAATTCCTTATTAAATTTACTGTGGCACACAAAAATGTGTTTCCACAAAAAGAGTTTATTTAAATAGGATTGGGGCCACAGAAATTTAGAAAAATAGAGTCAGACTTTTGGGTTGCTGGCAGGCTGGTTCACGTTGATAGAATTAGAATCTCAAAACTAATTTTTTTTAAATTTATCATACTGAAAATTAAGTCAGAATTCCTGTAATGAAGTTGAATTGTTATTATTCATTCATTATCCTTAATCATCTGTCCGAAGATGGTTTGTCAGTGCCAGCTGTCTTCCAGTGAGAGGTGGGGTACATCCTGGACAGGGCTCCAGACTAGCACAGGGCTGACAGACTTCACTCCTATGGGAAATTTAGAGTAACTAGTTAAGCCTAACATGCATGTTTTCAGACTACGAGAGGAAGCCAGAGGACCTACAGTGATGGGGAGAACATGCAAACTCCACACAGAAGAACTTCATGCAGGATTTAAACCTGAGAGCCTCTTGCTAGGCGTAAATGCTGCCCACCCAAACTTTAGTTTAAAAACTGTCAGAATTCTGAGAAGGAAGTTAGAATTTTGACTCTGTTTCTGATGTTAAAGGTTTGAGCTAAAATTCTTAAACCTTAATCTCAGCAGTCAGAATTCTGAAACATTTGAACTAATTTCTGACAAAATGTTCTGACTTTGTTGACATGAATTCTCCTGATTCCAAGTCTAAAACTGTTTGACTTAAGAAAAAACTTTGACTTTTAATTTTAACTTTGATTTTAGAACCTATAAAAATGTTATTCTGGTTCTGACAAAATTCAAATTAAGATTAAAATCCTTTTGAATTCTGAGATTAAAGTCAGAATTCTGACAATTTTAATCTCTAAACTAATCCTCTTCCGTTCTTCTCAGAAAACATGAATTTACCATAATTTATGCCATTTTGTGTAAAAGTTCAAAGCTTGTTTCTATCAATATTAACAAAATGTTCACTAACAGTGTTTTTACCTCGGCCACAAAGTGTCTCATTCACTTTGGAAAACATCTACCACCTCTTGTCTTATACAGACATAACCATGGAAAGAAAATGACCAGCTCACAGTGTGGCTGAGAGAAAGTGTTCGGATGACATTTTCAGTCTCTGCTGCTGTATCCCAACTCCACATGGATGCTATTTACTCGTGCAGTCATGTTAATTGCATATTTTTATTAGCACCAAAGGGACACACCATAAAACAGGAAACCACAGCTGTAAATAAGTGTTCCGAGTGGTTTCGTGTTGTATGCACTTCAGGGGACAACAACGAGCATCAGTTTAACAATAACTAATTTTTTTGACAACCACCCCGACCTGACTGTGCTTTGGATTGAGTGCCTCACTTCATTACAGAGGAATCTGCTGGCAGAATCGCACTGTCCTGCATGCAGTAAAAACAGCCGGAGTTCTACAGAAACGCTGGGCTCACAGGGAGAGCTCTGTGTGCGTCTAACTATAGACATCTTTTTTTGACAATTTGCCTCAAATAACCTAAAGCAGCTGCTGCCAGGTCAGACATGGAGGCTGATGCTTATTTGTTGCACCATTCTCTGCATTTCTGTAAAAAAGAAAAAAAACATCCATCCTAATAATAAGCAGGCATTTTGTCAAGATTTCCTCTAACACAAAGGCATGTTGTCTGTAGCTTGACCTGTATATTTTGGATTTGCAACTAAATATTTTAAAGCCAGTCACATAAACTAATGTACTGCGATCACACTCCCACTCCACCCAAATGCCCTCAAACGATCTCCCTCCATTCCTCCGGCAGTCTGGTTTGGGGGCAAGGGAAAGCTTAAGTTAAATGTTTCTCAGGAAGGTCATTTAGCTGGAACTTCTGTCCATTAGTTTAAAAAAAAAAAAAAAATCCTTTGGTATCAGATATTAGTAGATAAGTAAAACAAACTTGCGTTCCTCTACTTAACTCTTGTTGTTGGTTGAGTCAAACCATCTAATACATATCTATTTCTCTGATAAGCTGCAAAGTTTAATGTGACTGAATGAAAAGTAAAAGGAAATACCCGTCTGTGTTAATAAGGGACTGTATGAAAATTATTTGAGTGGGCTGGAGGTGGGAGAATGGATCTTTTGTTGTTTTTTTAATTTTTATTTTGATGACATAATGAAAGCCTTGACAGTACGGTTCATCATTAGAGTCCTTTTGTCTTTGAGTATTTTTGTGTGTACCAATTTTTATTTTATTGTGTACTGTATTTTGTGATATGTACTTGTTTTTAGGGACTACAGGTGAAAATTGGCTTCTTGCCATCTTGTTAAATCAGTTGCACACAACTTTATATATATATATATATCTACTATAACTCCTGTTATGTTGCAGTTGCCCCCCTGATGAATAAACAAAAATTAGCTAGCAAGCTGACTCCGCTGACCCTCTACCTCATCTCCTGCTGCTGGCTACTTCACTGTGAGGACAAGACATAGACTCATCCCAGGCAATTAGCTACTGCTGCTACACTAGCTAGCTAACAGTTGCCTAATTTGTGGCCTGCTGACCGTTAAAATACTCAACACAACTGCTGATTCTCCACTGAGGCTTTTGCTGTACAGAAGTAGTAGTTGCTGGACACTTATGCCACCATGCATTTCCTTACACTGGAAGAGTAGCCTCTATGACGTAGTAGCTAAAAAGACCCTTGAAACAGCAGGAACTACAGTTGTCCCAAATGTTCGTGGTACAGACATAATTAGTCTAGGTTGTAACTTTATTCACATTTCCCCTAAAACACTTTACATGTTCATTGTAGTGTCTCCTTAACTCACAACAACATCTCAAGATTGAATTGAGAACTTTTTTTAAACTATGCTCCTGAAAACCTTAGTGTTTCCGTTGATTCATCTCAGACACTGATTTTTTATGTCAAACTGGAAATTGCCAGATTAATGCACAGATGTGTAAGGTGAGTTTTATGTCATATAATTAACACAATGCCTTAGTCACAGAACTATTTATGTAACTTATCTGTCTCAATGAAGAACAAATAAAACAGAATGAATAAACATTTTACCACCAACACGAACCCCCTTCTATCTCCACATTGTCACACACCATTCAAGGATTTATTGCTTCAATCCAGAAATTCTTTTACTGCGTTAAAAGTATCTGCATTCCTGCTAATTTCACTGCGATAGATTCCTGCACGTACAGAAACCACATGCACAAAATAAGAGTCCCTCTGAAACACATCAAGTAACAAAACAGAAGCTAAGGAGGCCTTCCAGGGAGCTGTGTGCCCAAGAGGAAACACTTCTGAAGAAGAGATGTCATACTTAAGCACAGAGGGACTTCATTTAGACACAAGGGATACTCAAAACACATTCGACAAGGGACCAGGAAACCACAGCTTCCGCTCTACTGTTTTTCCCAGGTGCATGGGAACTTTCAGTAGCACGTACCCTGCACACAACATGTCCACATACAAGTAAACTCTGCATCTCATATACTCATATGCACAGTCAGTAGCTTGTGGGTGTGATTTATAGAAACTAATTTGTGTTGATGAACCAGCAGAGAATTATAATCTGACTCAGACTGTTGTAAACAGCAACCAAATGAATACCCATTCCAAGCATGTAGGAAAACCTATGGAGGCCTTCAGCTAATGTTGCTCCATGACTGATAGTGTAGTTAAGCAACTATTAACATTTATAGTGTCCAGTGTCCTTAAACCCAAAATAGTTTCTAAAGCTTCCAAAAGAACCTAGAACAGTTTCAGGTTGTTGGTCTCCAATGGACTTCATTTTTTCCTCAAAACTACTTTCTCTTGACTGCTTGCTAACATGTTAGCCACAGCAAATACATGATGCTAGCAAGATGCTAATTTTCCAAAGGTGTATTTAAAGGGCATTTCTTTGGCCACACATCGGTAAAACAAGGTCTTTTAATTTTATTTTACTACAGTTTCTTTAGAGCATATACTCATCTGTCACAGGGAGGTCCATGGGTGTGGGTCCAGGTAGTCCGCTTGGGGACGCAGTAGATGATCTGGCCGTTAGCGGACTGGGGGTCAAGACCAGGGGGCAGGCTTAGCAGTGGCGTCGGGGACTGAAGGCGATTTGAACAGGGGACAGGCGGGGAAAAACCGGGACACAGGCTGAGGGTCGAATACCAGGAGACAGTCCGTAGAGTGAAGCTGGAGAGTACTGCATACTGCAAGTGACAATCTGGCAAAGTGTCCAAGTCCAACTGAGGCTTATATAGCTGAGGTGTGATTGCTGAATGCAGGGCAGCAGGTGATTACAGATACCAGGCAGGTGTGTGATTGTGGGCCGGGTTCAGGTGATTGGCTGATGCAGGGCAGGTGTGTAGCTCTGCCTCAGGAGAAACAGAGCCACCCCATGGTGGTGATGACATCATCATTATTAGCCAATTTATTGTTGAATTCTGCTAAGGTAAAAAAATGAAGCCATTATTTTAGTGTGGCTTTGACACAGATTTTTCTTTTTTTTTAAGGGGGGCATTTTTGCATCCTCAGTAAAGACTGAATGAATAAAAACATATCTAGAACATGCTTATTAAAAACCTGTGTCACACAGCAAAGACTGTCTCATTGGTATGCACTCTACTCATGAATCAGTGCACAAGATGCAAAGCGACCTCCCTGTCAGCCTCCTCAGGGTGCCACACGTCATCAGTGGTCTTTACAGAATCAACTATTATTGACTGCTCAGTGATGCAGGGGCACATTGATTTGTTGTCAAAACAGTGTCAGACAAATTCACATGACCCCACTTCTCTATCCATCATGAATGCCTTGGCTATGCAGGTATGGTCTCTGCTACTTGAATGAACAGTAATCTCTGAACTGTTCACATTAACATTCCTGTCTTTCACCAGGCGTATGTAATGAATGGCCGCTTCCTTGACTTACTGAAGTGTGAAATAGCAGCGGCGCAAGAGATGAGGCCACTTATCATTCTGTTACTGTATAAATCAAATGAAACCCCATTACTGAATATCAATGTAAAAACAGACTCCAGTCAGTGTGTGAGAGAGACGACATCGCTCCGAAAAGGTCAGCTGCAAAGAGACAGAAGTCACCATTGCAGATAGGCGACTCAATTAAATGTGGATGATGGTCTAATTTAAGCCTGGGCGTCCTGCAGTTATGGCACTATGAAATAATGTTGGTTTAGTGAGGCTGGAGACGTGATGTGTATGATTATGTAATGCTCAGCCTGTAGGAGATGTGCATCATCAAGGGAATGACTCCTAAATGTGACACACAGAGTTCAAGTTTACAGTCAGTACTCTCAAAACATTTCCTCAATTAAGAGATTTTTTTCCCCTTCTTGTTATTAATATTACTATTATTTATACATCTAATAAACATTTCAAAATAAAAGCCTGCTGATGGTGGAGTGAGTCCGTATTTTCACTCTTGCAGACCATTGTCCCTTCAGATCATGGAAACTAGGTTGTCTCACAGCTTCTTTACCCATTCTAAAACTCACTGACATGTGGTGAGTCTGAGCTATTTTAAACTTAACTGCTCGAGGCAGTTACATGAATCTTGCTCCGACATGTCCTTGCCCTTAACTGCTGTCACATTGTACTGAATGTTAGGCTCTGGCTGGTGTTTCACTTAGCTCTGCTTTTTATTTTAACCAATCAAGTTGCAGTGGTGGCCCCACGGTGG
>JAOWBC010000458.1:19784176-19795695 GCA_028566105.1 Hypoplectrus providencianus
TGAGATAGGCACAGCCTCCCCGTGACCCGGGATTACCTGGATGAAGCGGTTCGGAAAATGAATGAATGAATGAAGTTGCAGTGGTGGACTCAGGGAGGGGCAGGGGGGGATGACTATCCTACCATGTGCCTTATTTAGGAAAGAAAACAAATCCGCTTTAAGATGCACCCATGATGGAGCAGAAGAAGCAGTTGCAGGTCCGAAAAAAACAAAACAATAAGCTAAAAGATGCTAAAACACTATGTAGAGGAGATCAATGGAAGAAGAGAATTGAGGTGAAAAGTGTTGCTACAACTGACCTCTTTAACATTAAATGTATTAAGAGCAGCTTTCAAATTGGAATAATCAACTTAAACCGACAGAAAGAAACATTTTATTGGACAAAGTAAAATGTTTCTTGGACAAAGTTCTTTCATAGCCACAAAGCTGCTTCCAATACAAAGTCTTTTGGTTTGGAAATGATTCTGCTTTCCCTCTTAAGTATTACATTCCTTAAAAAATGCCTTGTTATGTAAAAATTACAAAACAACATGCCATATAAAATATATTTGCTTCTACATCTCCACATCAGATCCACTGATTATGCTGGCATTTCTCATCAGACTGAGCATAACAGCTCACAAGAGACCTTTAGGAAATCATGGGAAAACTGTCACTCAAGTGTGAAGTCCAAATGGTCTGCCCTGTGCAATTATAGTTTTTTTTTTCTTTGTCCTCAGTTTTTCCACAGAGATGTCAAGTCACTAGCAGGACTCCTGGAGTGCAGAGCCCCAAAGCCTGTCAACACAAGTCAAACATAATAGCAAAGAATGCCGGCAGAGCAGAGACTGCTAAGAGCTTTGAAGGGCACGCAGAGGAAAGTCTGGAACAGGTAGTACCTTATGTAAGACTGTGGGACCCATATATGTTTAGAGGTCCTCTATGAATATGAAAACGGGTATAATATCACATCTGAATTAAGGTGACATGTATTTTCCACATGTGACAGTTTTGGTTTGTATGTGAAGTGTGTGTCAACCACATCATCTTTCAGAAATTCAAGAATATGCTATGATTTTATTCTTTTTTTTTTCTTTTTTCTTTTTATTTATTATTTTATTTTTCGCCATGCTCTTATGCTACACTGGTTACACAAAATGAGCCGAAAAAAAGTAAAAAAAGAATTTACATACTATTCTAAAATACTGTTTGGATTCAGCATTTATTTTGCATATTACTTTAGCTCGCTAGCTAGCCTGCTGCTAGCTTGACTAGCTAGATCCAGCAGCGTATCCAATGCTGAAAAATCTCTATTCTGGCAACAAAGTGTCCAAGTGGTGTAGAATGAGGTAGAGGAAACATTATGTTAGACCCAGCACTGCCACCGGCCACCAGTTGTTCAGCGTGTTTCCAAACTGGTGTCGAATGGAAAAAACTGCCAGCTAGCTAAGTGGTGTAAGCATCCATCACATGTAAAGATTAAGATTCCCTTATTCGTCCCACAATGGGGAAATTCAAACACTGCATTTAACCCACCCTTTAACATACCAGAAAAAAAAAAAAAAACATGCTTAGAAGCAGTGGGCAGCACATTGTTGTACTCCTGGGGGGCCTGGGCCTAGGGGTTAGGGGTAGATGCCTTGTTCATGACCCCTTCAGTCCATGACCTTTCAGTCCTTGGAATTTGAACTGACGGCCCTATGGTAGCCAGCCCGACTCCTAATCTCTAGGCCATGGGCTGAAAATGTAGGTCTCACATTCCAGCTGACAGCTTGTAATGCTCAGGAGTACTAGCCAATCACAGCCTAGCTGAGACATTCATCATAACAGAAAGGTATGGCTTGAACTAAACTTGGTTAGAAAAAACAGAATGTCCTGTGATTCTTGTTTTCTGTTTACAAGTGGAATCTTTAATCCACATCTAAAAGTTGTGAGCAATGGATCCACACGCTTTACCTCCATGCCAAATTTGGCTAAAACTCTGGCTGCCAATGAGTGGGGGAATTTTTGTGGACCAGCCAAAGGACAAACCCATTAACTACTGGAACAACCTACCAACAAACTGACCGACTATCTGACTGACCAACCAGTTGACTAACTGACCTACCAACCAATCAACCAACCAACTGACCGTCCAATGAACTGACTGACTGACAGACACAGCAAGCCATCAGGCAAAAATTGTGAAAAAGGGCCCGAAATGATCACTCATGTTGGCTTTTGACATCTGTGAACCAAGATTTCTCATAAAGATAGTGCCAAAACAAAATGAGTAATTTTTAAGGCTGAATGACAAACTTCATTCAGAGAAGTCATTCTAGTTACGGCACATATTCTAGTAGGTTTGGCCCTTTCAACTGTACAATTGTATAATAGTAATTGTGTAACAGTGTTTTGTGCACATATTACAGACCTGTGCAGCTGTAAAAACTGCATATAACTCCTTCACAAATTCACTGACCTGGACAACATGTTCTCTGCAGCGAGCTAAAGGTTTCTTTGTTGAAATCTGGCCGCGAGATCAATTTGGTCTTTCACAGTTGATGGAAACAGACTTAGCTTGTCCCTTACTGTAAACCTCGCCCAGTGAGGGGGCTCACAGACACCGCTTGTTAAATGCTAGGGTTTTCTGTACAGAGCTGCAGTGCTTCCTCCCCTTATCGACTCTTAAATTGCTTGTTTTGACTAAACTTCAGAACTGCTGGGAGACTGCGAAATTAGAACATGCCTCCTCTTTGCCCCATCATTACACTTAATGGGCAGTTTTAGAATTTCACAACACAGGCGTACTATTTGGTTCTTAAACTGAGTTTGATTCACAAGAGGATGCATCTTCTGTCTCATGCCATGCAACCGTAGGACTTCAGTCTGTTTGCAATCCTTTTACAGTGTTTTTGGCTGTTGTGGACCACAAATCACACATACTTATCCGTCCTACCAACTATATTCCAAACATATCAGTCTTTCGGATTTTTGAAAACCCCTCATGTTGTACCTCCTAGGTCGTATCTGGTTTCAAGGCATTTTCAAGTTGATTTTCATACCACAATTGCTGCCTGGAAGTCAGGATACCATTTAAAAAATGTAAAGAGTTTCAACAGCAGACAGCAGGTAATGTGTATGTGATTTGTTAGAAGCAGGAAAAGCTGTGCTCATTCTGCTGAAGTAAGCCCCTTTGGCTACACTGCACCATAACTCAGGCTAATGAAGTCAATTCTGTGTAATTATGTAGTTTACAGTTAGTCTATAAATTCCATATTATTAGCTTGTGTGTTTGCTGCCGTTCCACTGCATGTGAAATATATGTCATGCACACCCCCAGGCAGCAAATGGTATGGAGGAAAAGAAAAGCCAGTGCTTTTATTTCACCTGAGTATTGTGAGGTGCCGGTTTCCTCATTGAAATCATGGATAATCTTGAGAGTTTTCACATTGTGATCCTTTAAAGAATGAAAGACTGTACACACACTAATCAGAGACACAAACATAGAGCCGACTGTTCAGTGTTCAGTTGTCAAAAGAGTCAGCTGTTCATTTTGAATTACAGATACACCGACAAAGCTGTGGCTGAAAACTTTAGATCACCTTTCCAAGCTCCACCCTCTCATCCTAATATGGTCACTTCTGGTTCCGTAAAACTCAGATGGCGACGACCAATAGCAAACCTTGAGGCCTCAGAGCAATAGTCCGCAAACCAGCGGGTGACGTCACAGTGGCTACTTGGTGCTTAATTCAGAGTGTGTCAACTTATTTACACTCCATGAATGGGAGCTTAAGAGAGACATGCATGATTTTCTGGAACAATTATCGTTGTAAAAGAGGAAAATTACTGGTTAAATCTGTCAAGAACTTTTTCTATCCTACCCAGCAAGGGCTCAGCATTAGATGTATGTGCACTACCAGAGAGTGTCTGGAGCGTCCCCTAGGGAATAACTGAAATATCATATATTCATCAACATTTGGTTTTGTTTTTTGTGTTTTCTGACTCGGGCCAATATCTCAAGAGGCTGTTGATGTATAACATAATTTTAGAGCACCATCTGTATGGTAATCAGTCTCTGCCTTGAAAAGGAAAAGGTAGATAGAATGTATGAAATATAAAACACTCATGATACGTCAACAGTTCGAGAGATTGTGTCAATAAGTCAAATCCAAGACTTACAGTTCAACCTTATTCATGATTAATTATATACTTGTACAAATTGTTATCTCATAATGTAAATATATAGTAAATTATTTTGAATGATCTTACAATTGACATTATATCATATTATAGTTATTTTTTGCTTTTATTTCTCTATTTGTTACATTAGTGGTCTTTATCTGTACCATCCCTGGTGCCATTACTATTTTAATTATGTCACAATGTCAGAAAGTCTCAAAAGTTTACATTTAACCAGTAGTTTAACCAGTAGTCCAAACAGGGAAACCAGAATGGCTGGTACTTAGATGTAATTATACATATTTAAGGAGGGTTTCAGTCCTAGTTTGCACAAAAGACAAACATGTTTTAGCAAAATGCAAAAGAAAACAGAAGAATGTTTACTGATGCCACCATGTTCATTATGCAGAGATGACTATCTCAGGCAAAATTGGCACTGTCTTTACTAAATTTACACTGAATGTTGTTTTATAAGCCACATTCACCCACCCACCAAAATGTTTGTGTATGTGTGGCAGCATGAAATGTTCGTGGCCAAAAGTTAATTTAAATGTCAGAGCGTGGCTTGAACTGGCTGTTTTTGGTTCACAGAGTTGTGTCCAAACCTCTCATAAAGACCTCATTCACAAAGTGCCAGCCAGAGAGTAATGGCCCTGCCTGTGGCCTCCAAGATTGAGACCAGATGCTGCAGATTCCCTCTCTGCAGCACATCAGCTGGCCTTACTTCTTCTATCACTTCCTGTTGTAGTTAAAGACTCAGATTAATATTTGCATCTCTCGTTCTTTGTATAAGGAAATCAGATTTAACCAATCAAGACACTGCATTCTGCAAGTGAAAACAAC
This sequence comes from Hypoplectrus providencianus, assembly GCA_028566105.1. Lineage (NCBI taxonomy): Eukaryota > Metazoa > Chordata > Actinopteri > Perciformes > Serranidae > Hypoplectrus > Hypoplectrus providencianus. Next base: position 19,789,160 of record JAOWBC010000458.1, read on the forward strand.
ACTCAGGTGAGTCATTAACAGGCTAACCTTTTCAAATAGGAAATAGGAATCTTGAAGCACCCTGTGGTAAGTTTTTTTTGGAGGATAGTGCACATAGCAACCTATTTTCACTAGTGTAATTATCTATAATCTCCCTATTATTAAGTAGTACATACAACAAATTAGAGACCACCTTCTTTCTTTTTTGCTAGTGTGTTTCTTTGTTTTAGGAAGGTTTTAAAAAGACAATACCATCTTCACTCTTTATATATGGAAAATCACTCATACTTTTTCTGCTCAGTGCATGGAGAAATCCACGGGTCAGCAGGGGTGTAGCTAGCCATTTTGGGGCCCTAGGCAAAATATAGACATGGGGCCCTCATTTTTGAAATACAGACATAAAACAAATTGAATTATTAGATTTGGGGGGCCCTATGATAGACAGATTCAGTTGGGGCCCTAGGCAAATGCCTAGGTTTGCCTAATGGGAGCTACTCCTCTGCGGGTCAGTACTGGTGCTGTGCCTGATGGGTGTTACACTTCCCTTTTAAGTTTATAACTCCAATTTTAGTCCAAAATTAGTCGTTCAAAAAATGTTTTTGCCTACTTTTGTCCATATCTCAGGCAGGGTGTGAATCATTGTACCAACAAACAAATCCTGGCTGATTGAGCTGACCGCAAATCTGTATCCACATTAAATAATGCACTGCAAATACGCAAACTGTGGTCATAAATCATTAAGTGCCCACAGAAGCTGCAAAGCATAAATTAGAGCATGACAGCTGATGTGAGTAGCAATTTATCACATTTATGAAATGGTATGCTTCATATGAATTATGAGAGCCTGTCTGAGTAAAAACTCCCACAACAAATAGCTGCAGTCCCCCTTCGATGGAAAATTATTCTTTATCCGTAACTGGGACAAAATAATACAATAACACCATTGAAAGATGCTATCTTTTCTTCTTTCTACGGTACAACTCTCCTTGACATGTCAAAACATTGATTTGCAACCACTCTCAAGTCTGCAGTATTCATCCAATCACCTGATGCAATTTCCTCTTGACCTCCAAATATAATAGGCCCTCCTCAGGGGAGTACTGTTTTATTTGAGCACCATAGTGTACACAACAATATGGGCTACTTCCCGGATGTCCTATTTGCATAGTTTCATTTAAAGAAGGCCAACTTCCTCAGCATAAATATAGTAAAGCCTGCAAAAATTACCTCCAGAGAGACTGGCTCTGCTGTCAGGGTGATAGCATCTGTTCACCTATAAGGCAGCCCATAGTAGCCTGGAGCTAAGACATTAAACCACTGAGTGATTGTTGCTCCAGTTTAGGATGCTTCAACAAACAAGGTTGTCAGCAGCTGCAGGGAATCTATTAGTCACTCATGATGTTTTTAGTTTTTGAAACTTGCAGCACAGACGTAAACAAAATGGAGCAGTGAGGCTGAAAACAAACACCACAGCACATCACCATTTGTGTATATGTTGAGGGGGAATTCTGGGAGATTAAGGAGACAAGATGTCTTTTATCTTTTGTATTTAACAGGCTCTGTGAAGGAGATAAAACTCAACAAGTGATGTACAGAGTAGTCCCTTTGCAATGTCACCCAAAGTCTGCAGATTTGGTCTTCCAGGAGAAGCACTTGAACACTGACGGAAATCTAAGATTAAAAGCAATCATGCTATGGTTTCTTACAAGGAGTGGACCCAAGGGCACGATGGATTTATTAACAAAGTGTCCAAAATGCAAAGAATAAGGGTAGCCAGGGGTCTCAGGCTCCAGGGCCGTGGTGCAGGTGGTTGGTGACAGTAGGGTTGCCAACTTTGACTCGAACCTGAATTGAAATAAATGTATATTTTTTAGTGTTTCTAAAACAGAAACCTGTCCTGTTTAACCTTAAACTGTATAAATGAATATAAAACAATAAAACAGAAAGCTTGTGATCCTATAGAAAGCATAGGATCACCAACACGTGGTAATGGTGGACCCGCGTACCAAAGTCTCCACACAGTTCAGCTTTGTTAGAAGCATCCTCTTCAGTTTACAAAGAGTAAGCAGGCAGGCAGGCAAGCAAGCAGGGTAGACAACACAGGAACACAAGGCAATCAGAGGAGGATCAAACACAAGGGATTGTTAACAACACAAGCTAACATCACAGGACCAGAACAACAAACAGGCGCGAGGATCACACTGGTGAAACAATCTGGCATCAATGAGGAGGAGATCCAGAGTCTTTAAACTGGTGGTTCGATTCTGAGATGAGAATCCCTTGTGCCTGCCTGTGCAGAGAAAGCCGGGCCCAGCACACTCACACAGAGCAGGCAGGAGAGAAACATGAGCAGCAGACAGACTGGGGATGAACAGCCACAGGGAGGGCTGCCATGAGTTTAATCATGACAAATCATGCATGATAAATCCCTGCTTGACTCTGTGTATGTAACAATAACATTACATATGACCTTGGGCTTACCTAAATGATGTTATAGGAGTTGAGCATGACTTCATGTGTGCTTCATGTCTAAATTTCCCCAACAGCAGTCACTAAAGTCTTTAGGATTCATCCTCTGGGGACCATGAAAGTGGAAAATGTCATTTGTTCCCGCTTGGAACAAAGTGTTGGACCGACTGAACAACCATAAAACAACACTGCCATGGATCCATGCCACTAACCATCATATCCGTTTTAAAATATATTTAATATGACTCCCATGGAGTGACCATTTGGGACAATCAGATTTAATGTAGCCTTCCACATGTTGGTGAAATCAGCACCCCAGTAAAAACACGTTTCAAGTAATATATGTGCAGCTGAAGATGTGGACTTTCAGCGAACCGAGACAAACTCAATCTGTGAAACACGTGTCATGGCATTAGCTGCTTCCAGTCCCAAAGGGGATTCAGTCGTAGTCTCCAGATGTCGTGGCATTTAGCTAACAATAAGCATATCCACCAACTGGCAAAGAGAGGCTATCAGGTGTGAATGAGCTCATTTGCCCGATGCCTTTTAGATTGGGAAATTGTTACTGGTTCAACCTACCACTTCATCACACAACAGAGGAAGTCAGAGTCATGATCATTTATCGATCAAGCTAATGGGTTTTTCAGAGAGGATTGCGGCAAAACTGTACCCAAACCATAGGGAGAAAAAGAGCAGAGTGAAATATCAGAGAAATATTCAGGTAATGATTTCTCACATCAGGGTGTTTCACGAAACAGTGGGCCCTGGGCTGGAAACCAGGCCGAGAGAAGTCTGAAGGACTGCAACCAGGAGGAAGAATAACAAGATCAAACAACCACTAAATCACAGATCTACTGGAAGCATAAACATGACTTGACTTGAAAAAGACACTCCGGAGGAATTCCTCACACTCAGGGGTTACGGAAGGGAGATTTCCATCTGTCAAGGTCTTCACACAGAGGAATATAAACAAAGGCAAATGCTGAGCTTTTTCCTGCTGTATTAAGCCCAGACACAAGCCTTAAATATGTATTTATGTTGCTTTTAGTTGTACCAGACTGGCTCTTTTTTTTGCCAGACATATTTTACCGTCTTAATTTTAAAAAGAGGGATGATCTCACTGCTCTGGTTGCTTCCAACTATTACAATTTCAACATGTTGAGCTATGTGTGTCAGTTACAGTTTGTCATTACAAAATAAATCATGCTTTCTCAGGACTGTCAGATGAAAAGCCAGTGCCCCCCCTCACATGGGCATAAATACAATACAGGAAAAAGAAACAGAACAAAAGACATGAGAAAGAAGTTGTGCATCAGAGTGTGTGTGCTGTCTCAAGAGGTTCAGCCTCATTGCAGGCTGCCAGGGGAAGCAGATAACAAAGCAAAAGAGCAGGCTACTTACAATGGCCATTATGAGAGGACAATAACCACCTGAGGTACAGAATAGTCCACACTGTCCCTGTGTTTCCAGCTTGCTCCATTTTTTTTAGCAGGACAATAACTCAGAGTTAATAACAGGACTTCAACAGGGAGCCTCGCTCACAGATATGTACGGAGATAAACAAGGGAGGGTCTGAGTTGTCACTCAGCATTTCATTTGTGTGGCCACTGTGGAGCCTGATGAGTGATGCTTGCTCCACAGCCTCAAGCCAAGGATCACACTGAAGTTACACGTGTCTCGAGAGAATGGGGAAAATGATTAAAATATCTAATCTTTGCTTGCACAAAAAAGTACAAGAACAAAGTGGAAGCGTGCTGTAGCTCACAGGCTACATCTGTAGCCAAGCATCGCTTCAGATAACCATAACAGTAACAGATTGTTAATTAAAAAAGTCATTCAGAACTTTCAGGTAGTGACATTGACTCTGTTTCCTTCTCAAGTCCAATATAGAGTGGCTAATGCTAACCTTAACCTTTTAAATTAGCTAGCTACAACTGATTCAACCAGCAAAACTACCGGTAGCTGCTGCTTCTAGAAATTAGACACCTGCTTTTGTCTTACTTGTTCTGAAATTGAGGGTCTAAGAATTGTGAGTAATAAATTTATCCCCTTTATCACTGTAAACTTTACATTTCCATGAGAGAAAGAAAGAGCTAAACTAGCGTACCATAGCAGCACCAAGAGAAAAGTACGTTCTCTGTTGAATTATCAATGAGTTACTGCTCTCACATTACAAGCAGTCATTTGACTATCTATATCCAAGGCATTTCTGTGGTAATCAGCAGTTATATCACACATTTTTCTGTCAATGATTCCATGAGTCAGACTCTCTGATAGTGTTTACAGGAAGGGAAAGGTCAAATAAGTAAAGTACATCTAATACTTTATACTATACTACTATACTGCATATAATACTACTATTTTTTCTTAGGAATAATGGATCTGAGCTCAGTGTGAGGCGCTGAAGAACACATGTTGTGTGAAATACTGTGAGTACACAAACATGTTAAGGGCTCGAACCAGACAGTAGCACGGATCCTCCTCTACAGTGTTTATAAGAGAGGACTGACTTCATTCTGCTGTGATAATCTTCTCTCTCGCGCTCTTGAATTTACAGTGTGACTGTGTGAGTCCCTGCTGTATTTTTCCTTTTGTGGTCAGGCTTCGGACTCTGTGTTAATCCACACAGCTGTGGAGCCTCAAAGCTCTTCTCTGCTCCTCCAACACATAAAAAGCTGTCATGAAGTAACGTCCAAAGGTCTCTGCGTCTCACAAAACCAGACTTGTAGTCTGGAGGAGCGAGAAAATGAACCTGATTATGGGATCTTGGCGTCACATATTTCCTGTTTTTTGGAGGGTATCTTTTCATCGCGCTGTAATAGTTTGGGTGAGATGTAGATCAAGAATGACAGGATAATGGCAAGTAATGAGGGACCTCAAACCCTCCATATGTAGGTCGCCAAACTGAGGCTTGTGTCCTGCTTTGTTTGATTATAGGAATCAAAGCTTTAAACATACCATATAGGCAAAATTACACCTGACTGGAAAAACAATAAGTGCAACATTTAAAGGGAGTTTTGGAAATTTAAACATATTTAGGCTGGTATACAGGTAAGCCACTGATGTAGGATAACTGGCAAACTGGCACCAACAAGTGGTCGTATTGGTTGTCTATGCAAGTAGCTTATTACAACACATATTTTGGTACACTGAAAGCTAATGTGGCTGTGGTATTTATGATGACAGCAAAGGAGGAAGTCAGGTGACAAAAAATAAAGAGCGACAAAGTTGCATATGAAGGTGGACAGGATGGACAGGTTGGTTCCTGAAACATAGGACTTTAACCCAGGTCTTGTATGAAACAAACAAAAAAAAAGGTTAATCATCATAGTAAATTATTCTAATTATATTAGTATTCCAACTTGCTATGTCATTCTTAACCCAAACCATCATGTACACCGTGGAGTACTCTTCATTTGGCTATTATATGTCGATCCTAGGGCCCTTATTTTGGAACAATGGATCTGTGGGTGACGAGACAATAATATGTTAGCTCAATGTCAATAAGTTGATATTTGATTTTTATGTGAGTCTATGAATATTCCTATAGATGATCTATAGTCCATTGCTTTCCTCCCAGACAGCATAGCTTGAACTTCAGCTCAGTCATCACGTTACCAATTGTTTTCAGATTATATCAGTCCTGGATCATTTCCATGTTTATCTATCAACATGCAACAACTAGGTTGGAATTAGATTCACTTGATCTTCATGGGAAACCTTTGCTGCTGTATTTCAGCCCAAATCACAGTGGAATTGTCATAATAGTTTAATTAGTCACTTCATTTTACTTTCACTGACGTTGAGCAACTGATTTTAACAACATGGAGTGAGTGTGTAGATGTTTGTGGCATTTTCCATCTCCAAAAAATACAAACAAGCCCAAAATATACTTGCACCGTCATCATCTCTACTGGTGTTATTTTGACTCCTTCCCTCCCTCTAAGTTTAAAATTAAACAGACCTGCTAAAAGTCACATTAATGGCATCCGCTTTGTCTCTCATTGCGACGTAGAAAGGATCCATTACGGAGGCATTAGTTTACGTAATTTGTTATTCCCAGCAATCCTCACAATCTTGCCTCTGTC
>JAOWBC010000458.1:19824557-19844518 GCA_028566105.1 Hypoplectrus providencianus
GTTATGAATATTTCAGTGGTAGTGTAGATCTGTTTAATTTCACTTTTGAAATGGCCTTTTTATATCTAAAATGTTTTGTTTTTTTTAATTATTTCAAATTTCAAACTTCAAATTTGTTATTTGAAGAGCATGTGGTGACTTTGAGTGTTCCACAGTAAGTTGAATAAATAGAATTCAGTGACTAACGTTTAAGCCTTAAACCCACAAAGCCCAGTTTATACCTTAAACTTTAAGGTATAAACTGGGCTTTGTGGGTTTGTTTATCCCATGCTAAGGTACGTAGCTAGCACTGGTGATAGCAGATGTAGGCATCATTCAGCTCTTAATCTAATTGTTAGCTAGAAGTTAACAAACCAATGGGTGATGTCACCAAGACTTCACCCAATGTTACTAAACAGTCTATGGTTTTATCTCCTTTATCGCCACAACATACATTATCACTAACATCAAATAATGCATTGTTAGTGATGATGTAATGGTTGTTGTTAATGTGTGATGTGAACTCCTCAGCTTCCACCGGTGCCCACATATGTAGCTCTAATCCTGTCTGTTGACACCTGACACCTGACAGCCCCAGCCTGGCTTTCCCCAGCTACAGCCTGACCTGGAGCACACTGATTCTGAGCAAAGACAACCCTACATGCTTCCAGGTAAGTTTTCTCTTATCTTTTTTGGTAAACCAGAAGTAATACCCAATCATCAACACTGTGTAAAGAAATCTTTAGTAAGTTGAGTGATAACATAAGGCTTCTACCAGTCCAAGTTCAAGGTTGTCTCTTTGTAGGAAACTAGTTAATATTCTTTCTAAACCACCACATCTTATTGTTGTGTTTTTGTATGCTGGACATCCTCTGTCAAATGTTGTCTCTCATTTGAAACCAAAATCTGCAATAACATTTTGATGAAGCTTTGATGAACCTCCACCATATTAGAAAGAGGATTTTAAGTGCACTATCGTTTCCATTTAAATAAATGTTGGGTGTTTGTGGGGACTGAACGTGCCCCGCAGGTCTAATCAGCAGCAATTATAAACACCTGGGAGGGTGTTCAATGCTTTAAGGGATGTTTGAGCGCTGTGTCTTAACCAATCAATATGCACCTAAATGCACTGAGCAGTCATTATAAATATATAAAAAAAAATGTTGTTCAATTCACTTTTGGAGGACTGGTGCTGCATCAGAAGGCTGCCGCGTGTCTCAGAGGAGGCGTGCATGCGACCGCTTTCAGCACATACTAATTGTGTATTGCATTACATTGCAGTGACCGTCGACTGTGTGGGGTTTTGAAAAGTGTGACCAGATTTTCGGTTCAACATTGACTCACTGTGAGTAGACACAACTCAGATACTTTTGACAGGCAGTATACAGTGGCTGCAGTGCTGTCTATAGCCCCAACAACCATAATTAATTAATCTAATCAGTTTGTTGCTTGTTAATGATATTAGAGTATAGGGCATATTAATGTAGGAATATGGATTTGTTAGCTGAGCATGTTTTTTTTGTTTTTTTTAATCATTATTACTGATATTGCTATTTATGTAAAATTAGTGATTTGATTTGTTGACCAAAAGGTGACAACTGTTCCATAAAAATACAATAAAATACAAATGATAAAACTAAAAAAACAAAATAGATGGGCAAAAGAAACACACATCTCACAACTAGACTATAGTATTCTATACGACTGACGAACAATCATTTTCATAATATCGATTTACCTAACTATAACATTCGTAATTCATAATTAGGTCTATAAATGTCTTTAAAAAGTATTAAAATGGTTATAAGTAGCATGTTATCAACTGTGCAGGAAAGAGGGATTGCTTTGTCTTTTCTCATCGTTTCTGTCTTAAAGGTGCCTAATGATTGATGATTCAAAAGGGTTTCATATTAATCGACTAAGTCTTTGTGATGAGTCCGTTTCAAATCATGCTACCAGCAGTTAAGTGCACTGAATGCAGCTTAAGTGGCTCTATTGTTCAGAATGAACAAACCCTGAACAATATGATTACAAGGACATTTAAGAGGTGATCCATTCTGTATGTGTGTCACATCACAGCTCAGGGAAAAGGTGTGACAGTGACGCAAATGCACCAGAAACTAATTCAGGAGGGAAAGAAAGAAAAGGAAAAAAAGAAACGTACGTTTTCTTCTATCAACAGCATGCCATAATTTATCTGAGGATGAAACATAAGCTGCCAGGCACCCTGGTTACTATGGCAACTATCAAGTCAATAGCTGAGTTGTTCTGGCATCTGTCCCCACAATGATTTTTTGCCGGGTGTAAAGACACAGGATCTACAGTAAGGCTCAAAGCTGTTAGACAACACGTCTCTGAAGCTTTCCAAGACACAAAATGTCTGTCGAGCCACCAGCTGAGGAATGTTAGATCTCCAAGCATGACGCCTATTCAAAGATACTGCGAGGAAAGAGAGCGTGTCAGAGAAGTAGCACAGTAGGTTATGATCTTGTATTGTATAGCTGCTGAGCTTTGTGGGAGGCACGAGTTCTTCCACTGATATTTTCTCTGAGAAAAAAACATCACAGTGGCAACAATAGACTTTGTTGAAGAGTCAAAGGACAAAGATAAAGCCCAGTAAAAGTCTGGGAGCTTGGCACTGTTAATAAAACCAGCCGAGTTATCGCACTAAAATGAATCACCCACAACTCTCTGCCCCTCCTCACCTTCTTGAGGGTGGAGCGGTTACCCTGCATGTAGCTACGATGCATCTCCAACACCTTCTGCGGCCTGCTGCGCATCCAGGCGCTAAGTGTCTCGATGGGGGATCCATTTACACACCACTCAGTCACACCAAACTGTCTCAGATGGGCTCGCGCGTGGCTGGCCAGAGCCTTACGGTTCTCAAAGTAGAAGCCACACAGCTCGCAACTGGGATCTGACAAACACAAGAAAGGAGTCGACAGTGAGGCAACTCCTTTTATAGCAAATGATCAGTGCGAGATGAGATTCAGCATAATAGGAACAAGAAAGCAGTGACTCACCCTGGTGTCCGTGCTTGTCTGGGGAGGGTTTTCTTTTGTAGGAGAAATCATGTGGCAAAGGTGAGAAGGTCTTAAGCTGATGTGGTGGTGAGTGGGCGCTCTCCGCTGACTGCGCATCCTCAGACAGAGGCCTCTTCCCCAGTGGAGACAGCCTGAAATACTTCCCTGCAGGTGGGGCAGCAGATGTGGACCCCAGGCCCTGCCTATGGAGCCTCGTCCCAGACTGCAGCAAACTGAGCGGAGATTTGCGGAATTTGGAGGACTGGTATCCTGAAACACCCAAAACCTCCACAGCACTGCTGCCCCCTGTGTTGTCCCATAGCGGGCTGTTGGCTCCCTGGCTCGACTCCTTCTTCACCCCCTGGTCTGAGTTAGAGGTGCCGCCCACCCCTCTCTTGTGCATAACCTCCCTCAGGGTGTCAATGGGCGAGCCATTGACGGACCACTCTGTAATGCCCATCTGCCGCAGGTGGGAGCGGGCGTGGCTGGAGAGGCCTTTACGGTTCTCGAAATATTCCCCGCAGAACTCACAGCGGATGTCTCTCGTGGGCTCCACTTCATGGGTCATGGCTATGGAAAGAACAAGGGCACAGAGTCAATGGTCATGTTTCCACCAAGACATTTCTATGGGCATCTTGAAGCTTGATGGAAACACCAAACTTAGATAAAAGTTTAAACATGCTTAAAACTCTTTGTCTTTTTATTAAAATAAGTTAACATGATAAAAGGGAGATGGTAACGATTGCCCATCCAATTCCTGAGGACTTCTCTCCAATTTACCTCAATGGTGGCCACAGTTGAACAACTTGTAACCTTTTCTTTTGTTGTTCTTTTTGTCTCCATGCTCAATTTCTTCTGTTTACTGACAAATCAGCCTACAGAAATACATTACAATGCCATCTTCTGACAGGAGTACGTTTATGCAGCTTTGTTAATTCACTTTAAACTGATTTGATCATCCCTAATTATTGAACCTTACACCCCTATTTGACATTTTCTTTGATGCAACATCTCAAAATTTTACTTTAAAATTTGCTTTGACTTTTAATGGAAACATGACTAGAGACAAGATAATATAATTATCAAGGACCTTTTCGTAGTGTGCTTACAGCAGAGGCCTAATGATTTTTGACCGGGCTCAATTGCATACAAAGTCATAGCAAAGATGTGGGTAGCCACTGAATATGTACCAGGCAACACATAGGACGCAAATAGCAAGACCTAAATTTTGACGTTGTTTTTTGCTCATTGCAGACAGACCTGATAAAGCATGAATTCTGAATATTCATACATCAGCATCATAATGCAGTTATGCTCTGTATTATGGCAGACATTGGATAATTATCTACTAAACAGCAAAGCAATATGTACATGAAGGTTCTTATGTCGGATTGTTCTCAAACATAATGTATTGACTTTCAATCATCACTTCAAACCCAATAGATCCTGCCCTCTACCTGAAATTTGCCATTTAAGTTTTCTGTGTTTGGGATGTTTCTGAGTAGCGACCAGAAACATCTAAAATAAGTTTTTCAATCAGTGAGTGTCAATTCTTGCATAGTACACCTTTAAGAGGAAATGTTCAACGTTTGGGAAATATTCAGCTGCTGTCGGTGGTTTCAGAGTTAACATACAGACATGAGAGTGGTAACGATCTTCTCATCTATCTTGACAGGACAAAAGAAAATGTGGAACAGTTCATTATAATTGCTAAATAAAGCCTTCAGGCAAAAAAAAGACCCAAGTTACCTAAGTTGAGGGGGAACACGCTGTCAGAGCTGCTCCAACTACAGTTCAGAGCTTCAGCAGAGAAGCCGGCAGATCTCCCCACAGCTGCGGGCCCAGTGACCTCCAGCTGCACCGGCTCAGGCTTCAGCTTGAGGATCAGCCCGCTAGACGACGTCGGTGGAGTTGAGCTTGATTTAGACTGAAGAGGACTGGAGGGGCGGGCGAAGGCGAAGGGGAGACGACTGAGCAGAGGAGCCGAAGGAGACGAGGAGGTTGGTAGAGGTGAACGGGGAGGTCCAGGAGAGGACGGAGGGGGAGTTTTGAGAGGTTTCAGAGGAAGAGCGCAAGGCAAGCCCCGCCTGGCGATGATCTCCCTCAGGGTGTCGATGGGCGAGCCGTTGACGGACCACTCTGTAATGCCCATCTGCCGCAGGTGGGAGCGGGCGTGGCTGGAGAGGCCTTTACGGTTTTCGAAATATTCCCCGCAGAACTCGCAGCCTATTTCCTTTGGAGGTTCACCTAAAAGATAAGAGACATGATCTGAAAGGTGTTAAACAAAGGGGGATTACACATCACTGAAAAAGAACTAGGTTTGACAGCTAATGCCCATTTCATGTGAGGGATTTAATCAACCTGTGAACGACTCACTGTGTGGAAGGGCCATCAGCTCCCCACTACTGAGGCGGAAGACCCGCATGGAAGAGGACTTGAGACGCTTGGCAGGCGGGCCAAGTAAGGAGGCGGAGGAAGAGGTAGCTTTGGATGTGGACCCACCCCCAACTGTGGTCACCTTATAGAGCAGGGATGAAGAGGAAGTGGAGGAGAGGCTCAGCAGGGACTGCTTCGGGGATGAGAGCGTGGCCATGAGGCCCCGCGGCTCCTCGTGGCTGTCGAGCTGCATTGCACTGGCTTTGTGCTTGAAGTCATCGGTGTCAATGAGCTGGTTCAGGAGGTCGATGGGAGAGCCCTTGGATTCAGAGTACTCCACCCCAAAGTGCCGCAGGTGGGCTCGTGCATGGCTCGATAAGCCCTTCCGAGTCTCAAACCAGGCGCCACACAGCTGACAAACGATGTCTTTGTTGGGGTCCACCTCCAGTGCTGCACACAAAGGAGAAATGATAGTAGCAGGGTATACTTTAACAGTTGAGGTTTTTCATAGCAGATACCATGACACTTTCTCTGCACCCATTTATAAAAAGTCAACAACAAGTAACTGTTAACTTGTCATGAAACAATCTTTATTGAACATTTCTGACTCTTTTTGGTCCACATCAGTAAATTAGATCATCAGCAACTATATTGGCTATTTCAAAGTAGTGACTCTTAACATCTGGCACAGTGCTGCTGGGAGGGATTCTGACAAAATCAGACAAAGTCATGCAGGTTCTCCAGAACCCCTCTTAGCTCAGACTACAGTGGGGCCTCCAGCAGTGGCCAGCCCACAGCGGACAGCTCTGCAGTTGGCTGGAGAGCTCCACAGAAGGGAAGGCTGCCCGAGGCCCACGGCAATTGGCTGGGACTGCTGGAGGGAAAGGCGGCATTGAAGAACCAGAACCAGGACTGAGCGGGGCAGACTCTCACTCCCCTGCAGACAAATTCTAAAGGGAGCCTGGAGCTCATGAAAATGCATACTTTTGTCTAAATACAAATATAATATTACGTATTACGTTACAAATCTTCATCTATTTTATATTTCAGCTCCCTTACACTCACACAACACACACACAAGCTCTGTCTCTGTGTGTAACTTTGTGTTTTGCCACCATGCCTCTATGATGTGTAACATTAGACAGTCAAACACCAGTATTATTAGATCTTGGTACAAGCAGGCTGCGTACTTATTGGCTCACTGACACTGATGAGATTTATTCCAGTTTGGCGCTGAAAGAACAGGCATTTATCAGGACTCGCTGCTATCAAGGTAGTTTGGCTGGTGCATAAAAAAAGTTTGTTGTTGGTAATGAGCCTGTGAAATAACAAAACTGAGACTCACAAGGACAAAAAGCAGTAGTAAAATAGTATCAGAGACACTTACTGAGGTTGAGAGGAGCGTCATTCTCCTGCGGTGCCCAGAGGGGTTTGGATGTGACGGTGGCCGGGGCAGAGAGGTTAGAGGTCAAGCCTTTCATTCCCCCAGCCTTGTGCTCGGGAGAGCGCAAGGGGGAAGACACGGGCAGCAGAGAGGAAATGGGGGCTTTCCTCACTACTGAGGGAGGGGAGCCAGAATGAGGCGGAGCTGGAGAGGCACCAGGAGAAGGTGTAGGCGTGGAGGAGGATGAGGGCGGCACCGCTTTCGCTGCTTTGGCCAGGATGGACAGAGGGATGGGCTTCTCGTCTAAGTCCATGTCTTCTAACTCCTCATCTTTCTGAGGAACAGACGGTGAGGAGTTCTTGGCAGAGAGGGGCTCCAGAAGAGATGAGCTTATTTGGCTGTCGATGTTGCGTTCCTTGGCAATTTGGTGGAGGAGGTCGATGGGCGTCCCGCTACTCTCTGATACTCTGATGCCCAGCTGGCGCAAATGCGAGCGGGCGTGGCTGGACAGGCCCCGCCTCGTCTCAAACTGAGCTCCACACACCTCACACTTCAAGTTGTGGACTGAAGAGACAAAAGACGCAAGAGCAGTGGGTGAGACTTTATATATAAATAAAAGCCCTATCTTATAATAAGATAATACATATGAAGATCTTAAAGTAATTTAGATAGATGAGCAAAAAATGTTTTTCAAGGAGTCTCCACCTTTTAGACATATCCACTTTATGCCAACCCAAAGAGGTTTTTTTCTCAGTGAATAAAACATTTGTAATTTTCACCTTTTGTTTTTGAGAATTTCTGCATACTGGGGTACTGAAATTGCATATATTGGGTGTGACTGGAAAGCTTGGACTCTTGGTTGATCCAATGAACCCAACTGTAATCCTGTGTGATGAGGTTAGTCCCTAAAGTGACCACTTCATTAAAATGAGAGCATTTTTAAAACTTGACTTAATGTTTCAGATGACCTTATGTGACCTCTAGGATAATCACAATTAAGCTTTACAGGCACAAACTGCAGACCTAGAGCACTCAGTATGGCTTTTCTAAGTGTATTGATAAGGGGGTTTGTCAGAGCTTCCAAGAGTGCTGACCGTTTTGCAAGGATTTATTCAATTCCAAAAAAATATCAAATTTAGCCCTAAACCTGTGTAACAACTAGTATCGACAAAAAAGAAAACCCCTAGAAATAATGATAAAATATCATATGTAGATATTTGATTAACTAAAATATATTACAGATTTATGACTAGAACAACTTAACAAATAACTGAGCTGCATCTCAAATTAATCTTCAGATCCCAGCTTTCAGCTTGTGTACACCACTACCATGTTTCATATACTGTTGAGTGGTTGTCTCCCCCTTACTACCCTCGCCCACCACCCCTAACCATCTATTAACATGGGCAGGGTTGTTCAGGATTCATGCATTCTTTCATGACCTTAACCGAATGGATCAGCATTAACGAATAAAAGTTTGCCAGGTGACAGCAGGTGGCTCAGTTTCTTCAGAGGCCTCGGTTTTCCCAGAGGACACGTCACCTCACTTAGCCTTCCTGTCTACATCCCCACACAGTCTGCAGGTGTTAGAGGTGCACTCATTAGCTCCTAAATACATTTGTCTACCTCTGAGGATTTCCCAGGGGACGGCCCTCTCTGATGTAGTGCCGCCACTGTTCAACGCAGACCTAAAGTCAGTTTTACAATTTTCCCTACTGACAGCTATGATAAGGCTCTGCTGTAGCAAATCCAATCCCCTGTCAACACTCTGGGGGTCAGCAGTCCCATTTTTCCTCCCTCACCCTCGGAGTCTGCATCCTCCCCAGGAGAGAGGCGGTCGGAGTCCGCGCTGCACAGCCCTGTTTTCCCGGGGCTTGTGCTCAGACCATCCAGAGCTGGACGCTGTAGCTCCTCCTCATCCTCTTCCTCAGCTTCTTCCTCCCCCTCACCTAAAACACATACAGATAGTATCCATATAAGTGTAGAATGCCATGTTAATTATAAGTGACTGTGATAATAAATCATCTTGCAATATATAATTATGTTTGGCAAATTAGAATTTTATTCCCATGCTTTTGAAATATGTCAGCCTTTGAAAGCGCATAAATGTATCTTTGAGTGCTTTGAGAATAAATAAAAGACGCAGGCTGGGAGAAAAAACTACTCAGTCGTGTGAGCTCATTGCCTATAATTTATCAGTCCTTGTAATAACAGCGCAGCATAACCTCTTCTGTAAGGAGATGCACATGAAAATAATTCAATAATGAACCCCTGTCATGAAAAAAGTCATAAATGCACTACTGTATGAAACAAACATGGCAGTCTTGGTTCCCCGCAGTCAGGCATTCCTGGGACAAAAGTGCCATTTTCTGCGACAAATCGGTAAATCAAAAGAGACGTGGAGACAGACAATGCTTTTTGTCTGGTGGGCGGCTCTGCGCTTGTCAGTTCATCTCTTGACTGTAAAAGAGCGATGTGACACCTCGGAGCGCAGCGTTATAACACCATCTATTATAATGAAGACAATAATCAGCCGGCTATTTATAAAAACGGAACAAAGTAGCAAACCGCTAACTTGACTTTGTATCCATTCAGGCAGAGTGACACCGAGCAACCCGACACTTCAAGTAAAAGTGATACTTCGATTATACTTCGTTGATCCGGATAAGTTGTAATAAGATTACTGGCTACGACTGCTTTGAGTCCATAAAGTTACCATGTTTCCTGAGCAATCTCACTCTTAGTTTATGATAAAAACATGCATTAATGCCTGCACTTGAAAGCACAGCGTGTCCTCTATCAAAAATCAAAGCAAAGTAAAATGGCGAGGATTGGGCAACTGTAGGTAATTTTAGAGATCCTGCAGCATTGAAAATACTGGACGTCATCCCAGACGGGCACAATGCAAAAGCCCTCAGACATTAAGAAAAACTGTAACAACAAAATCACAACAACCAAAATCATCACTATTTATCCGCGCGTCCAAAACGGGAACACCCGAAACAATAACAATGACCCGCTTTATGAGCTTTTGACATGCATGTCATGGGCTACCTGCATGGCTGCGCGCGACATTGATTTTTCTTTACATAGTCTCACATGATGAAGAGTTTTTAATGGCTGTTGTCTGGCTACGATGTGACAGAAGATGCGGCGCGAGACGCGCAGTGCTACGCCGCCGTGTGATCCGAGGGCACGCGGTGCACGGGAATTACAGCGCGCGGTACTCACCGGTCCGCAACCGCAGTGCATCGGACTCCCGGCAGCTGAAGCCAGACAGTTTTTCCGCTATTGTTTGGGTCTACGGGGAGGTGGAAGCAGCCATTTTGCCCCCATATGCACCGCTAAGCTAAGGCGTGACCAATCGAGTGGAGGCGGAGGTTGGGATAAATGCACCGAGTGCCACATCAACCGCGGGCATCAGGGACTCTCTCTCTCTCTATCTCTCTTTCCACACACACACGCGCACACACACTCTGTTAAGGCTGATTTTCTCGACAGCCACCATCCTGACTCAAACACTTCACACAATGCACAGCGGTGTCACCCAGGTCAGACAGTCCCTTTTACAGTAAAAAGCAAACAAACACTTGCACTCAAAACAACAGTAACAGAACTAAACTCACATTTTCCACTGCCTTATGAATTTGTAACAGTCCTCTCCATCCCTCCAGGAATCACCACTGAGCTCTGTATACCTTTTGCCAAGTTCAAAGTGCCAGCTCTCTGGTGGTAACTATCAAACGTATAATAAAGCAACAGAATATCCAGAGGCCAAACTGGGGGTCCAAAGTGTCAGGGCCCCACTCGCCTCTGCTTGTAAAACGTCACTTGAAGAGACACATACCAACCAAGAGGTAAAATAACAGAGATGCCATGCAACTCCAAGGTAACACAAAATATCTAGAGAAAGAGTCATACAACCGCAAACACACACAAAGAGAGCTACACAGAATGATGGAAAAGAGACACTGAAAGACCAGAGAACACAATACGACTACAAAGAAAACATAAAATAAGTACAAAGTGGGCCAAAACAACTACAAAGATACCCATATAGACCATTAAGTGACAGTAAAAGACCAGAGAGACAAAACTATAACAAAATAAAAATGACCACAAAATAGGGCAAAATGACCAAAAGGAGACACAAAAGGACTACAGGATAAAAACACAACTAAAAATATCAAAAGGAGATGCAAAATGACGATTGAAGAGACACAACTACGGGCAAAACTATGAGTTTTGATTTGTTTCTATGTAGGAAAATAGTGTTGATCCTTTTCAGAGGTCCATGGGCTGTTGTCTTGTTTATTAACAAATGAAAACTCACCTCCACACTCCTCTTCATCGTCCTCCTTCTTGCAGTGTTGAGGAGAAGGTGAAGGCAGGGAATCACTCAGCGTCCTTTCACTTGTCTCCCCCTCTAGCTTTACCTCAATGATTCCTTCCCCTTCGTCCTCTGTTTCCTTCCCCTCTTCCTCCTCACCCTCCTCCTGCGAAGAGCCGGGGCTCCGAGGGGGAGCTGTGGGGATTACAAGATCGGGCCTGCTGGAGAACAGCTCCCTCAGGATGTGGATCGGCGAGATGGTAACGTCCCAGTTGGTGATGCCAAAGTCACGGAGGTGGGCCCTGGCATGGCTGGACAGGCCGGCGCGGGTGTCGAAGCCCGCGCTGCAGAACTCACAGTGCATCACGCTGAATGTGTCCGGGTCAAAGTTGGCAACTGTGGGGAGGACAGGCAACAAAAGGGGATTTTCAGACAAGTGACCGAATGTGCAGAAATCTACTTGTCTCACACTCCTTCAATCAAAGCAAATCAAGCTCAAAAGTGATTTCTAACTGATTCAAACTGCTGAACTGTTTGAAAGACACAAGTACGATCACACAAAATTGTGTCCATTTATGTCGCATACAGACTAAAGAGATTTTGCTCTATGTCACCAGTACGTCTGTACATACAAAGTTATTTTAAGCCTAACCCTGCTCCTTTTTCTTGAATAAGTTGTTGTAGTTGCCTAACTAATACCAGTGTTTAAACAGTGATCGTCACGTTTTAAACAGTGTTATACAACCATACGATAACTGTTATTTTATACAATATCATACACAATATACAATATGGAATCATGCAAAATAATTAATGAGAACACGCTGGTCAGCTACAACAACACTTTGGTCTTGACTGAAATATCTGTTTCACTGACATGATTCCATTACATTTGGTGCAAACATTAACGTTGCCCTCAGGAAAAACTGACAATCAATGAATTTAACTGCATCTAGAGGACTAGATCTAATAATATATTTCTATATATAATACTTTACTTATAGTTCACTGTTGCCAGCAGGTAATTTAAAAAGAGGAGGGCTCCACAGAAAAACTAAGAAAATTCTACTGTGCGAAAAAAAACAATGACAACTATTGTATAGCTTATATACACTATGATATTGTCAGGGTCATTGTGTCAATCATATATGAAAATCATCTGAGCCAGGGCTCAGCAACCATTCCTAGCTAATGAGCCATTTTTGGCAAAAGACTGAGAAAAAACATTGCAGTAGAGACGCAAACCTGGTTTTGAACCTGACAATGAAGATGAAACCACCTACTAACTCCTAATTAGCCTATCGACTTCCCTTATAGGTCATGATAAGGATTTATTAATATGATTTTTTCCAATTACAATGAGGACCAGAGTGCAAATTTTAAAGGCTAGCCTATCTAGGGAAAGCTCAAAATTTGAGATGAAGATGGAGGAGATTAAGAGATTAAGGCGCCATGCTCTGAGCTTTCCTGAGCTATGATGATTAGTTGACTCATAAAGCTGTATATAAGCTACACATTTTTACAACTGAAGAATGCAAATTGCTTTTGGCCTACAACACTAATGAACAACAATTGAAATGTGAAGAAATAATTGTTTTATTCGCATGATTTTTTTGTCACAACCAAAGGGAGCCACTGCAGATGGCCTGCAAAGCCACAACAGGGCTATTGTGTCTAAGACATCATCTACACAGCCTAAAGACAAAACATGCAACAAGCTGCTGACCTTTTTTCTTCTTCTTCTGATAGGAGAACTTCTTCTCTATAGCATTGACTTCCTCGGGGGATATAAAGTGACGCACATTGTAGCTGACGCCCACACGGTTTAGGTGGCCTCTCACGTGATTGGCAAGCCCAATGCCATTATGAAATCGATCAGGGCAGTAGGGGCATTTCCTCTCCACACTCTTAAGTGATTCCGAGTCCTCATCAATCTCATCTGGGTCTTCATCCAAGATGCTCTCTGACAGGAAACGTCGCACCCGCTCCTCGTCAATGTCGTCTTCATCATCATCGCTGTCAATATCCGCAGGAGCAGCGGGAACTCGGTTCCTCCTCCTCAAAAAGAACACCTTTCCGTCGTTCTCCACTTCCAGCTCGTCTTCGTCCTTCACACACTTCTCAGGAGGGAGCGGTAGAGAAGCACTCTGCTGTGCTGAGCAGTCATCTATAGAGAACAAAAATCCATTCTGAATAAACAGGCAAGTTCGACTGACTCAAGTCGGTTCTTGAAATGTGTCAAAGCTACTATTTCAACTTGTGTTTTATTCTGGATATGACCAATAACTGTATTAATCCTATTTATGATAATCACATTCTACTCATCAGGTTAATTAAGCAATTAAGCATCTTGGAAAGCAACACTATTGCTACAAAGTGCAACAGGGCAGGAAATATTATAAATTTGTCCACATGCACTTTAGTAATGTGATTATCGTCCAGTTTTTACACTAATCGGATTTCACTTTCTGGTAAAGGGATTAACAAGCAACAGATTCACAATAGCTGCAACCAAATATTTAGCCAATTGGCATGAGCACAAATACAAACCTCCACACACACATAGGGCAAAAACTTTGGTCACCAAATGGTTGGGACATTTAAACCAAATGGTCACCACACAACATCTAAACCAGTCAGCTAGCTGTAAGGCTGACACATGCAGATAAAATTATTTTTTAAAACTTTTTTAAAACACTAATTAAAAAAAAAGAAAAGAGAGTATCAAGAGTGAAGCAAAGAAAAGGTTCAGGTTTTAAAGGGCAAACATTTAGCTCATAGATCCTAAATGCTCAGTAGGGCTGTGGGGAGCTGTGGAGTCCAGAGATGCTTTTCTTAAAGTTTGTTAATACTAGCAACACCTTTAATATTACATATATTCATTTTACCCATTGTTTATAACAAAAGGTTACATTGGAGGTATTTTATTTACTGTATTCACTCATCCTTTTTACCTTGTTTCCAAACCTTAAACAAGTGTTTTTTAATGCCAAACCTATAAAAACTCGATTTTTTTTAAATTTTTTTTACAACATTAACATGTTTAAAATAGACATGATCACACATTCTTTGTAGGATATCAGACTAATTCCAGTGCATTACTTTTGGAGAACATTAAACAGACCCCTTCATGAGAATACTCTGGATGATATGTGAATTGGGTGGTACATCAGCTTTTGTAAACATGACAGTTAACCTCAGTCTGATATTCTTTAGTTGGGCATGGAGCATCTCACCTGTGTTGGATCGTGCTCTAGTGTGCGGTTTCACTCCAACAGGTGAGTTGGCATCTTTTAGAGAACACTCGGTATCCAGCTTTGTGCTCTGCTCTTCATCCTGCTCCTCTTCTTCACTCCCGGTCAGCTTGCCATCATCCAGAAACTTGGCCAGATCCGTCCAAGCCTTCCTGCTTCTGCTGAATCTCCTGTTCCCACCGCACTTGTAAACCACCTGGCCTGTGGGCCGAGCTGCAGTGTTTTCTGGCATTGTGCTGTCCTCAGAGGCAGTGACTCCTTGCTGGCTTTTGCCTTGCTTTGCACTGGGAGAAGATCCAGATCCAGACCCAGAGAAAAGCTCAGAATCAAGGGTGGGTTTTGTAATCTGAGCACCCAGATTAGACCTTGAATGTTGGCTGGTCTCATCATCCTGCACCCCACCGATGGAGACCTGTCCTGGGTGAACAACTTTCTGATGTTCCCTCATTACACTTTGGCTGGAGGTCAGGAAGGCACAGTGACCACAGGCTAGGGAAGTGGATGTCGAACATGATGGCGAACCAGGGGGCGGGGAGTCGGCCCGGAGAATGGGTTGCTTTCTGTTGTGGGTCTTGCTGTGATTAGCCAGTGCCTGTGGGGTTCTTGTGCTGAAATTACACTTGGCGCAGACGAAGCGTCGGCGGCAGGCGGACACAGCTCGGGCCTGAGCCTGAGTTCGGACTGAATTCTGAGGAGTTGAGTCAAGAACTGCTGGATCTGCATCTGGTGTTGAAACTGGGGCTGGGGAAAGAGGTGGAGTTGTGACTATTTCTGGGTCTGACATTTTGCCTGGAATTGAGGCTGGGCTTGCATCTTGCGTAATAGCCTGGTCTGAGCTTGTATGCTTCACCATCTTACTGTCAAGTGTCTCAATTTCTTTTGCCTTTCCATTTTCGTTCAGTTTCTCAATCTCCTCCAGGATCTTCAGACGAGACTCCTGGTGCCTTCTGTGGTGTTCGGCCAGTGCAAGCCTATTTGGCAAGTTCCATCCACACTCCGTACACCGAAAACGGCCACCCTTTCCGAACCGCCTGCCGCCCCCTGTGCCGCTCTGACAGTGCTCAACTATGTGCTCCTGCAGGTGGACCTGCTTTTTGAAGTAAATGCTACATTCCACACAGGTGAAGATTTCTTTACCTGGCTCTAGGCCCCTTTCTTCTTTGTCTCTTTTCCCTCCTCTCTCTCTGAACTTTATCGGTTCTTCCACCGCTGCCTCTCCGAAGCCGACTTCCTCAAAGTCATACACCCCTCCCCCTTGATTCAACTGTGCCGTCCCTGTTGTTTTTAATTTTTGAGGACTCCCTCTGGCCCGCTTGCCAGTCTCAGGCAATGTGCGCTTCAAGGTGCCAAGTCCGGAGAAGGGCCTGAGCAGCACCCTCTTTTTTCTGCACCGCTGAATGAATGTGCAATGAGCCCATGGGGCAGGAGGGGGACTCTCGGGGTCGGAGTCTCCAGGGAAGGTGTACACATCTCTCTCAGGCTGCTTAGTTTCTTTTCCCTTGGGCCTCTTCTCTTCCTCCTTTTTATCTTCCTCCTCCTCCTCCATTTGGCAACCATCCTTTGGTTTTATTTTGGACAAAAACAGCTCAGTTCCCTCAGATACATTCCACACTTTGCTGTCTGACACTGTGAAAAGAAAACAGAGGAATTATGAATGGATGGAGCCTTGAGATAAAAAAGAAAGATATCAAGTGTGCAGGAGGATTCAGTTTCTTCCTTATGGTGCTTACAGTCTGTTGGGCCAAGCTGAGATGTATTTGGCTCTTCTGTCTTTGTGCTCTCATTGTGCCCCTCCACAGGGGTAGATGAGTCAGTCTTACTCTGCAAGTGCTGCAGTTTTGCAGATTCTTGGTCATCTTCACTATCAAGTCTGGACAGCATCAGAAAGCAATATCATTACATGACATTTTTAACAAGTTAAAGCAGCTTTTCTGCCTGAGACTACTCAATATTACAGACAATGTGCAAGCACTTACTTCAAATTCTCACACTAAGGTAATGTCCAATGGTCTTGAAATGATGTGGGGAGTTTTGTGCTGACTGTAGTATTGATAGACTCAGTATATTTGATTCTGATGACTTTCAAGCCAACCAAATAAAAAAATAGAAGGATTACATTTTTCTCCCCCATAATTTATTTCCTCGCAGCTTGGACAACTGCAAACAGCATTTAGAACTTCAAGTTGGCAAACGAAACCATAGCGCTATATTTTATGGGTCTGAATGCAATCGGAGGTTTTCTGGAGATAAATACATGGGTCTAATTTGGACTGTAGAAGTACACATGGAGTTCAGTTAGTAAAGCAATAATTATAGAGTTAGCTAACATGTTAAATGTTTTACATGTAACTTTCTTGTTATAAATGACACCAGGGGGCAGTGGGCCTTTGCACTGGCTGAATTCTTTGAAGGTCTGTGTCCAAAGACGCCATGCACACCCCTCCAGCTGTTCTTTTTGTGAGGAGTGAGGCAGAGGGAACCAGAGTGTGTTAGTAGTTTACTCTCATTTATGGTCCAACAAACAGTAAATTCATCCAATTCAGCACCCCATGTTGCTTTTGTCTAGCTACTGTCATACTGTGCAAAGATGGAGATCTATTAATTGGCTGTAGCAACTCGAATTCAGCCAGCACAAAATCCAGGACCTAGAGTCTGGGTCTAGCTATGTAACAGGAGAAACAGAGTTGCTACAAACGCTAAGTAAAAGTCCTTCTCCAAGCTGCTGCTGAACAGTATATGGCCATTAGCTTAGAAAATTGGACTCCATTTCTAAGCTAGTGCTAGTGCTCTACAGCAGCTGGGGAGGGGCAAGGCACTCTGTAACATGCATCAGCATCACATTATTTGGGTTTAAAGGTAAAATAGTCCAGAGTCGTGCATAGAAATTAGTCAACAGGCTGGACTAGGAACCCCTAGGGGGTCACAAGACAATTTGTGGGGTTAGCTAGATGGTTGTGGTGAAAATAATTAAGTAATAAATTAAAAACGGAACAATGTATTTTAGATTGGGCTTTTTTTTTTTTTTTACATTGCATTGTTGACTTGGTAGCTTTCATGTGTAAAAGTATTGTGCTTAAGTTGTAGGTCAGGGTGTCCCACACAAATCAGGATGTTGTCCCAAAGGATGTAGCTGGACGCCTAGCTGCTAGCTATTACATTAGATTACAATCTGCTCCACCATGGCCACACATCAATAAATCAATCATCATCAATAAAATAAAGTTACATATAGAACCCTTAACTGCTTGATTGTTAACAAAGTTAGCTTAGCTTGGCATAAAGACTGGAAACAAGAGGCACATGACCTCAGTATTTCTAAAATCCTGATTATCCACCTTCATGATGTTTTTCTATCTGTATTTTCTTTTTTAAACAACTCTCTTCCCTTCCTCCTGCACCTCCTCCTCACCTGAGTCCAGAAGAAGGAGATCCTGGGCTGTGAGCAGCCAGACCATGAGGGTTAGAAAAGTGCTGTAGCTCCTCCTCTGACACATAGCAGCACACAAAACACACAACCACAGGAACATGACTTCACAGCTCAACAGTTACAGTCCACAGTCAAAGATACAGTGCATACTGAGAGACTTCTGACTGCATGCAGACTGAGTAACACTGAAAACAATAAGGGGACAACAATGATAGGTACACTGATGCCATCATATATTAGCTAGTCTCACTATAACCTGTAATCACTACTGTGCAGCAGGTTTCCAGGGATATTATTAAGCCATGTGTTACCATCTAGTGTTTCTCTCTCAGAGTCAGAGTCCCAGCTGAGGGAGGAAGGAAAGGCTGAGGACCTGAATCTCCTCTGTGCGCTCCTCCCTGCGTCTGCACTTGGCTGGGTGCCTTCCTTCTGCTTGGGGCCCTCATCTCCATCGGGGCCCCATTTGGCAGACATCGGGCCATCTCTCACATTTGGAGAACATGAGGACTGGATAATTAAAGAAAGAGAAATGTTATTGTTGAATGATGGAGATGACAGCGGTGATGGGGAACGTGATGAGGATTTACCTGTAAGGTGCAGTTGAGGAAGGTTGGGGAAACAGGGTTTTGTGCCGACTTGGGTGGGGGCCCATAGCTGGTCCCTGGGGTTAAGGGTCGCCCTTCTGGCTCCATGGTCCCCCAGAGAACAGTATGGAGTCCCACTGGTGACCAGCCTTCCTACATTGTGCAGCCTCCTCTTCTCCTGGAAACATGAAAACACACTTAACAAAATAAAAGTTTCTCAAACTTTCACCATTTTTACTCTCAGTCAGCTCAGTCACTAGTAACTGCACATACAAAATATTTTCTAACACCCTGCACGTTGTCATGAAAAATCAAAAAAGCATATGAGACAATATGAAAGTAGCAGATCTGCAGAATCAGTCGTGCCTTGGCTGTCCTCCAGCTGCAGTTTTCGGACTGTCTGACCTATTTTCACAATATGTCTGGTCTTAAAGAATGAAACAGTGCGCTCAAATGGTTACATAAATAAGTGGCCTTTCTATTCAGGCCCATGTCCTCCCCTGCTGCCCCTCTAAAAAAGCAGGAAAATGCCCTGGTACATCAAGGTGTCCCACGGGCTGGTCTCTGGTGCCTCAGAGGACGTGGCTGGTATCGATCCAATCGTTGTCAGGTGACTCGAACAACAATGCATCCGCGCACAATGCTTTTTAAAGCCCAAACGCCCGTAAGGTGCAGTTTTTTTTAGTGCAAATACTCACAGAAATCGGCCTGGTTTGCGGGTCGCAGTGAAAGGCTGGCTGTTCAAGCACCCTTCGTCATAGTTTGAGGACGGGGCTGAAGCTTTTACGCCCCGAGACGATGCTCGCGAGAGGCTTTCACTGCTCCCATGGACAAACTTGCTCTCTTAAATCGCCGCTCAGGTTTTTGCATGGATCCCTTGAAGATGCCAGACAGAGGACTCCATGTTATTTGGCTTGCAGGCACGCCACGGCAGCGTACGTAACGTCGACGGGGAGGGTGACGGGAAGAGTTTCGAGTAAAGCACCAGAGTCAAGTTGAATAAGTTGAACTTTTACAAGGGCGGTGCTTTTATTCCGATTTCAGCAAGGTGACGCTGATATGTGAAAAGCTTTCTCTTATAGCGCGTTTTATTCGTGATGACACTTTATTCTGCGACATATATTATACTCAGCAGTGTTAACGCATCACATTGATGACGTTTATTCAAGCCCAACGTTATATTTTTGGAAACCATGGAAACAGGTAAGTAGAAGCTGTCAATTTTGACAGTTTGTTTCAGTTAACTGCAGTTTGGGCCGCATTATGACTTATATAATGGATAAATGTTTATAAAACACATCACAGAGGTTTGCCTCACTGTGAGGCGAAAACTGCGGGTTGAATTAGTCGTTAGTTTGTGGAGTAAAAATTCCTTAATGTTGGAAATCAATAAACGCTTTACTTCTGGTTATTACATGATTATCTGGCACCCCCTGCTGGTCTGAGATAGGACTGCACGGTTGTAATATTATGGACACCAATTATTCAGATTCTTAAATAAAGTAAAAGTAGCTCCACCACAGTGTGGAAATACTCTGTTCTGAGTTAGTGCATGGCATTGCAAAATTTTACTTGAAGTTACAGAAGTACCAGCATGGGAACTT
>JAOWBC010000458.1:19844618-19858221 GCA_028566105.1 Hypoplectrus providencianus
GAAATACTCTGTTCTGAGTTAGTGCATGGCATTGCAAAATTTTACTTGAAGTTACAGAAGTACCAGCATGGGAACTTCATCATTATACAGAAAGGTCGATATCATAATAACATATTGTTAGAAATGATTGGGTAACAAATGTTAATGCATTCACGTTTCACAAATATGGATGGTAAATGTAAAGCTAAATTTAAATTTCAATTAAAACAGTTTGGAGCCTTGTGAATGCATATAATAATAAATCATAATTTGTTTGTCTAGTATGTTGATCAGTTTTTGTATAAGTTATATAAAGCACTATTTAATTGCACTTGTGAATTTTACTTCGCCACTTCCCACCACTAAGAAGAAGTATTCAGATCAGATTTTATTCAGATTATTATTCAGAAATTATTCAGTATTCAGATGAACTGCATTCCAAAATATCATTCAGGTAAAAGTAAAAAAGAGTGTTAAAATATAGTGTCACAATAATAGTACTCATGGTGCAGAGTGTTTAAGCATGTGATTGTATTTTAGTAATTGATGCATTCATATATACAGTAAATCACTTAAATGTTGCAGCAGGTAAATCTACAGCTTATTTATTCTTCTTTATGCACTGTAGTTTTCCAACAGGGATCAGTAAATGATCTTAACATATAATATTTACATATATGTGTTATAATACATCTTTGATGATTAGTTGGCTTTATTCTGTATTACTTATCTGAATATGCAAAGTAACTAAAATGGTCAAGTGAATGTAGTGGAGTGAAAAATAAAATAGTATTGGACTAAATGTAAAAGTTCTGCAAAATAGTGCTTAAGTGCAATACTTGAGTAAATGTACTTTTCACCTCTGCTTTCACAGTGATTGTACAAAATGACTTGCAACACAATTTATAGATCAACGAATATTTATTATGTTATATTTTGGTTTATTTAAAGCTCTTCTTTTTAAGCAGATGGCGTTCTTTTCTTGACCTCCTGAAAGAAGGGGAAATGTGAGATGAAATAATTGAAGTTGTTCAAAGAAGTATTCAGATGTTTTCCTAAAGTAATGCCATATCAATGTACAAAAAAATGTAGTGAATGTACAGTACTGCATGTTCAGCAAAAACTATCAAACTTACTTATTCTGAAAAAAAATGGACCCTTTGACTGACAACAACAAATATGACTGTATGACATTGTTAATACTGATGCATCACCGTGAAAAGCTATTATTGTTTTAGCTGAAAGGAAGTTTTATATTCTTTCAATATAGTGTGGTCCAGAGCGTCCAGCCCCTTTAAAAGGGTTTCATTAAAACTGGACAGATTGTGAGACACTTAGTGGTGTTGGAAAAAAGAAGAACTTGGACAGTTGACAGGTCTGTGCTTTTTAGATCAGCACTAGAGAAATTGAGGTCTTTGAGCCTCAGACTGTTAAATGAATCCATCTGAGAATTTCTGACTAACTAACAACTCTAACAGCGACTCCGAAAGTAACCACATGATGTAGTGCAGTTACATATGGATGCAGAAATCTGCCATAATTCACACTGACATTTGGTTTCACACAAACTGCTGTCTTCTGAGTCCTGTGTATGTAATTCCCATCCATCCACCCTAAACCCCAATCTGTGCGCACTTTAATGCTCTTTATACATCACCTGAATTCCTTATTTGTCATAATTACTACAGCCACTTCAGGTCACCACCTAACAGCAGACATAAATATGGGCGTAATAAGCTACGAGTACAGACAATGTCATTTTTCAGGTCTTTAGTGCAGTCCTGGAATATTATCCAGCACTGCATTTACACATACTGTACCCAGGCAACAAAGACAGCAGTATGCCAGTTGTGGTAATGTACAAAACTAGAAGCAGTGCTGCTACAAATACCAAGGAGTCATGAGACATGCCCTGTCTGTCCTGACATGTCCAAACAGCAGAATTAAGAGACGTTTTGAGGTATGCCGCACCCTCGGGAAAAATGGCCACAGAGTCTTGCATCAGGGCATTAAGAGCAGTTTAAAGCGTTGGCTCACCCCGAAGTGTTCCCAGCCTCTGATCTCATTATAGAGAGCTTGCCCGGGACAGGACGTGTTCACCACCTGCCTGTGCCCCTGCAGGGTGAAGTTGGCTACCAGTCTCCCGCCACCAACCGCGCAGGATGCCAGCTGATCCCTCACCAGCCCCATGGAATGCTGGGAGGGCAGACTCGTGACGTAGTCTCCGATGAATGAAACCCCGTAGCCTATGGAGTTGTGTCCGAGGGTGTGGGCCCCCTGCCAGAGCCAGCCTCGGCCCTCGTAGATGTGGCCGTCAGAGCCTGCCACGAAGCTGCAGGAGAGCAGGGTATCTTAGACATTTGTGCTAAATTCCACACATGTACAGCATGTTTACCATGACGCCCAAACTCCCACTGCCTGTACCTGTATCCTATGTCATCCCAGCCCCTGTCGTCCTGGTGGAAGCGCTGCATGGAGCGCATGTCTGCAGAGCACTGCTCAAAGGTCAGGCAGGGTTTGCTGGGTGTGTGAGTGTGGTGGATGTACATGAAGGAGAGAGGGAGAGACAGGTTGGTGGGGGTTCCTTTGTAGGGCTTTGCGCCCCACATGCAGCGAGGTATGATCGGTGGGCACTCTGAAACACAATAAGGGATGACACAAGCTGGTTAGTAATGCACGGCACACTGTTTTCAAGGATACTAAACAGCTGTTATTGTTGTGAATTCAAAAAACTAACAGGATTCTTTCATTTCGGTTAGATGTCATGCTCACGGCAAAGGGTTGGATGACTGAACGGGCACTAAAGATTTTCAGTTATGCCACTATGTATAAACCAGGACAAGAGTGAAAATGTCCACAAGAGATACAAAAGGACTGAAAAGGAACCAAAACAGACTAAAAAGATGGAAACAGGTCAAAACCATTACAAGTCACAATGACTATGATGACGGGCAAAACAACCCCAATGAGACACAAAACAACTCGTAGGAGATGAAAAATAACCACAAAGAGAGAAGAAATTGACAAAAGCAGAGACAAAGTGGCCACAAAGAGACACAAGATTTGAAACAGAGCAAAATAATGGCAATACCTACAAAAAGAGTCAAAACAACTATGAAAAAGGGGCAAAACCTCCTTAATGAGACACAAAACAACTACAAAGTTGGAAAAAGGATAGGGAAACAGCTGCAAAGAGACAAAAGGAGAATCAAAATCTACAACAACGAAGCATAAAAAAAATACAATTAGCACACGGGGAAACAGAACTACGATGTGATGTATGACTAACGCCAAGAGTGACGAAACAACAACATAGAGAGGCTAAACAAGCCCAGGGTCAGTGAGCCTGCTGATGGGCCTGTGTGTGGACCCACCCATGTACATGTGGAAGAACTGTTTGATTCCTTCTCTCACAGCAGCCATCAGCTTCTGCCTCTCTGCCCTGTCCATCTTTGAGTGTCCCTTCAGTCTCCGCTGCAGGTCCATTGCCTTCCCCACCTGCCTGGCCAGCAGTGGGGGGACCACCAGCCCTCTGAAGTTCTCCCTGCGGCGCCTGCTGATGAGGCGGGGGGAGCCGTCCAGTCCTCTGCCGTCCAGCTGGTGGCAGTAGTACTCCATCAGCAGGCTGCTGAGCTTCAGAGGACGTCTGGATTTAGCAGAGACCTCCATGCCCAGAACCACGCCGTCCATGCCCCCGTTGACCTGGGCAGTGGTGAGCACAGAGGGGCTGTCCAGCAGGGTGAAGACTCGAGGAGAGGTGATGTTGTCCCAGCAGCCGTCTGGTCCCAAATGTGGTGTCAGAGGAGAGCTGTGGAGGTCTTTGGCCAGAGTGAGCTGGTACAGACCCCGCACACGGCCCGGGGTCTTGGAGAGGAGACCAGCTTCGATGCCCAGCAGGAGCGGGGTGAGGGCTACAGTGGTGCCATCAGGTGTCAGAACCACGCCTTCCTCTGTCAGGCCTCCAGTCACCCTGTGCTGCACCGCCTTCTTAATGTGTGCCGAGGGACCAGAGTCCACATGAGGACCACCAGAGTCTGCGTTACCAAGAAAGTGCTGAATGAAAGCGTCATTGAGGCCCGCCGCCCTGCGCAGCCGCCTCAGCACAGCTACAGGCTCGGACCCAGGGGCGCCCTCCTCCACCTGCTTCACCACCCTGATGAAGTCATCCATGTGCCGGGAAAATGAGGCTGGAGACAGGAAACACAAATATGCATTTGTCATTCAGATGAAGTCCCTCTTTTCAGCTCTACAGCTTTGCATTTGAACTCATCCCCTATATCACTGGTTCCCAACATTGTTACCTACTTACATTACATAAAATACAGTTCACCTATTTCCCAGCATTGCATTTATTTATATAAAGACAAATACATCTAATTTAGACATCATACCTCTTGGCGATTTATGGATACCTATATTTGTGAAGTGGCATTCCACAGCCAATATTTTACAATCTGCTGCAAACATTTGTTTTATTTTTAAAGTTTTTATAACTATTACAATGGATGATCCTGGTTCCAAAACTCGCTCTGAAAAATGTCAAACAGAAAACAATGTTTTGATTTGCAATCATATTTCATTGAATACAGTATAGAGACTAAATTCTTTTGATTCAGTCTTGATAAATTTTGTTTATCAATGTATTTTATGGCACAACGTCCTAATTTCTGATTCTTTGTATTTCTGTAATATTTCTAAAATTGGTTGACAATTTAAAACCTATGTATAATGTATAATAATGTTTAATGTACTTTAATTTAGTAAAGTAAAGAAGGAAGTCTGAGTACTATTTTATTTTAGTGCAAAATTAATAACAATTCCTAAAATAATTAAAGTCAGAAGTATTTCATATTGGTAAAGATCTGCAATGAACCACATATTAAATTTAAGAGAATGACTTATTTCCATATTCATAACATTACAATTCAGAAAACCTGTGTTACAAGAATACTGCGTTCCCAAAACAAATAGTAGTGGGGAAGTTTCATGGTGTTATCTAAACTTTTGAACTTATTTTACCTCGCGACACACTTTCAATGTATAGTAAACTCTCCATTAATGATTACCATGACGACCTCTATGGGTGCATGTATTTACTCAGTATGTAGCTGTTTGCACAGGTGTTATATGAGGCGTATTAAAGGGGAACAAGCTCCCTGGAGGATAAACACTTGTTGTCATTAGAAGAATGACTACATAATACAGTCTGACATTTTAGCTGTAGATGATATTTATGTGAGCAAAAAGTGAACAGTTAGGCTATGCTGAGTGTGAAATTTGTCCAGCAGAAACACAATAAAGAATCTCGGCTAAATATTTATCTCTGGAAACAGAAATGGACAAAAGGTCTGTCTTCCAAATTTTTTGAATACAATGTCCTGCCATTACATCTAATGCATTGAACAAACTGGTGAAGAGTAAATAAAGTCTTTACCTTCTGCATATGTGCTGACCAACAGTATAACCAGGGCCAGGGTCTGTTTCCAGCAGCCTTTCTCCATCCTGAACACCTTCAGCTTTGAGCTTTAACTGTCTGCTGCCCTATTGTGTGTGTCATTTATATCCATGTTCACGTGCGGAATAAGTGGCTAGTTATGTAAGTGATGTTGACATACTGATACGACTGCTCAGTCTGTTGGTGTGGCCCACTGAGTAATGTGGGAAACTGGCACCTGCAGTGTGGTTGAGTGTCAAGACATTTTTCGTCAGAACTCAAGGTCACACACGAACACGCATTCACACTGACACACTTTCGATGTGGTGGAGATTCCTCGAAAAATTCTCCAGTTCTGTAATAATTTAAAGTAATCTTTTTTTCACGAATGCGGCTGGTGCTTGTGACATAAACCTTCTGGGAATAAAATCTGTACACTCTTTCCTGCTGTGCAAATCATCGGCAGTCCTCTCTGAGGCAATACGTTCTCATTAATGCTCAGAAAATCCAAAGCCATTCTGCAAAACTGAGGAAGTCCCAGAACCACAAATCACATGTGTGCTGGTTAGTGGTGACAGATATACACTCATTTATTCATGCTTGACTTTATATTAGGTATATTTATGCACACTGACTGTGCTGAAAAAGCAGTTTTGAAGAGGTTCACATAATGGTGAGACCAAAAGAAACAGCAGCCATGTGATAACAAGAACAGGAAGTGAATATAGACTATGGTTAAACTGGAAAATGCATGGCGAAAGGTCTGGATTCAAATGGCAAAGGTCAATGTGATTATAAAGACCATTAGAGAGAAGTAGTAGAAAGATAAGGTGATGTTAATAAGTGTAAAATGACTGGTCAAACACAGGTGGAACTATTTACATTAATAACTGCTGCCATGAAAAATCACAGTATCTCCTCTGGAAATGTCCAATATGCTAATACAGACAACTCTTTCAATTTTGTTTTGACATGCTATCAGTTAAACAAGAGGAAATTAATTTAGATATGGAGCCTATCCGAGTCTAACCCAGCTTTCAGATGGAAACAAAACTGAAAGTTGGGAAAGCTGCTGTGCACATTTATATATTAGTTAGTGTGTAATTTATGTTGTTTAAATATTTATTACATAACAGCTGGACGGTGATCTATGCACATTTTGCGTGGGACAATAGATTAAAGTGAAAGTAAAACCCTGACAAAATAGTAAAAACAAGAACAGCATAAAAGCAACAACAGGTAAAAAACAAACACATAAAACATAGAATAAAACCAGATTTAAACAGGTGGATTTTATAGGTTTTCTTAATTTCAGAAACATACGTTCTTACTTATAAAAAATGTTATGTTATAATTGAACTGGTGTCTTTGTTTATACGGTGCCGCATCGGCACAGTAGGTGGCGCTGTGGAATTTAAGTGTTGGTTGTCATTCGCCAGGAATTAAAACATAGAGGAGGAAGAAGAGGAAGACACCCCAACTGTCGCTCGTCTGTTCTCCAACAAGGTCCGTTTATCTACAAAGAAATAAGATTAACAAAGCACGAGTCACCCACTGTGTAAATGTGTTTTTATTAGCCTGCAAGTCCCCGCTTTTGGAAGCGCGCGCAGGCAGTTATCTTAACAGGAAGTAGCAGCTAGCATGTTTGGTTAGGATGCTAACAGCTAGTAGAGATCAGCTGTTTGTGTTTGAAAGGATCAAACTGGGTTTTAGTAGACACAGCTGGGGGTTTAGCAGACCCAGCATACAGGTAAACACGTCTGTAATGGGTCATCTATAGCAGTGCTGTGTAATCTGCATCCCGTGAGTTTGGTATCGGGAGAACTGTGGAGAAGAAACAGCCCTGCAAGCATTATTTTCCCTCAATCTAAGTGTGCCAAATGGGGGATATTGTAAACAGTTCATGGTAAATACGCAATATCAAAATACGCAAATTGATCAACAGAAAATGTATTTATATTCAATTTCCTGGTCATTTTAAAGCATTTTTGCTCTGAAATGACAGATTTGCTGCTTTTCTCTGATTTGTATTACCGTAGCCTATATCTTTTTTATTGGCTGCAAAAAGCAATGTGATAATGTCACCATGGTTTTTGAGAAAGCTGAAAGCAGAATAATAATATGAATTAGTACTGTGTTATAATATGAATAGTACTATGATAATAATAATGGCAATAATACTGATTATTGTTGTTGCTATTGTTATATTGTATTATTTTTATGCGAGCTCCAAAAACAAGACAGAGAATTTGCACGTTTAGGGCTTTCCATACTTTGCCACTTCAATGCAGTTACTCTCCTAGCCTTACACAGAATAAGTCTAATGCATTTAAGAAATAAATAGGGAAAACTAATACAGCACAGGCCCGTAAATTAAGGTAATCTAGGTCGTCAGGTTCATTTCTGTTTTTCCCTGTGTGGTACAGGAGAGTTCCCAGTAAATCACTGGCCAGGATTACACAGGGTTAAAGTAATTAAACTGTAAGACAAAAGGTTTTTGCCAGGCGAAGATAATTTTCCCAGGAAGGAAACGGTTTCACAAGAAAGAGGGAATGATGTAATCATTTAAGCTGTGACTTCTCTTGTTAATCAGGGCTTTCCTCACAATACATCAAAAGTTCCACACAGTTAATCAATGTCAAATTTAGCGTCCTTACAAAGGAGGACAGGATGCATATACAAATACAAGAGTTTGATCAAGATTCAGTTAAACAATGTAATATAGATAGGAAGGTGTATAATTAAATCAGGATAAACAAGTAACCTGCTGAAGAGAAAACAAACTATTTCCTTCAACACTAGCTTGCTCAGACTTCAGGTCTGATATCTGTATGAAGCTGCTTCAATGTGATGAATGTGGGTTGAATGTGTCATCAACGCTGTTATTTATGTTCTGAATAGTTTATTAAAGTTAAGCCTGTGTGCTTAAATAGTATTGCTTGGCAGCAAAAATCATCGTATCCCAAACATACTTAACAACAGGAGGAAAAGTTTGTGTGTCTATTATAACTATTTATTAATTGTTTGTAGTGTGTTTCATATGTGTGTCAGTAGAGACTGAGTTGTGCTGTGGACTGGACAGAACAGAAAATGGATACACGGTTCACTCGAGGGAAATCCAACATCTTGGAGCGCCCCCTAACCCGACCCAAGACCGAGGTCAGCGTGAGTGCCTTCGCCCTCCTGTTCTCTGAGATGGTCCAGTACTGTCAGAGCCGTGTGTATTCTGTGTCAGAGCTGCAGACGCGTCTGGCAGACATGGGCCAGAGTGTGGGAGCCAGCATGCTGGATGTGCTGGTGCTGAGAGAGAAAAACGGGAAGAGAGAGACTAAAGTGCTCAACATGCTTCTCTTCATCAAGGTAAACTAAGGTAAAATACAGCTGATGGTTTTATGTTTGAGTTCCTTTTTAGCAAACATTTTCCTCTCCTTTCTCTCTCTTTAGGTGAATGTGTGGAAGTCTTTGTTCGGGAAGGAGGCTGACAAGCTGGAGCAGGCCAACGACGATGATAAGACTTACTACATCATTGAAAAGGAGCCGCTTATCAACGCGTACATCTCCGTGCCCAAGGAGAACAGCAGCTTGAACTGTGCCGCCTTCACTGCAGGGATCGTGGAGGCCATCCTCACACACAGCGGCTTCCCCGCCAAGGTCACTGCCCACTGGCACAAGGGCACCACGCTAATGATCAAGTTTAACGAGTCAGTCATAGCCAGGGACAAGGCTTTGGATGGCAGATAAGAAGGACTGGAGAGAGTGGGTGGTTATGTTCATCAATGCAGGCTAGTGTTTGTCCCTGACTCAGTTTCATTGTGCTAACTTGGGGTGACTTCATGGATGGATGAATGAATAAATGGATGTTTGCACCCTACTGAGCCACGTCTAAAGCAGAAAACATGCAGCTAGTCGGTTCGGTCCTTTATTTTTATGCCGATCATCTCACTCCTATGATACCTCATTAAGTGACACCCAATGGTTTACTTCTGATCACTGTTTATTTGTAGTTTCATGTCACATTGTTACATCGGAACATTCAGAATTTGGATTTTCATTTGTAATTTTGATGTCCTGGGGTCCATCAGGTCAACATATTTTAATTAAAGAAATTCAAATAAATTATTTCACCTTGGGTTTGTGAAAGTTGTTGTGGCCCTTTTACACTATTATAACCATTTAATCGACTATACATTATGAAAAAAATAGATTGTTTGACAAATAAAAGAACTGTAATGTTGAGGCCTCACAGTGCCTCAAGTGAAACTGATTTAAAACAGCACTTAGGCTGCATTAAGACCAAATAAGGTAGCGTGGTGAAGACGCAAGTCATCCTTTTCATTTGGGTGGAGGTAGTGTGTTTGCCCTGTGTAGACAGCATGGAGTGCAGCAGAAGGGGGTGGGGGGTCATAGCAATTGAAGTCCCTCTGTCTTTTCTTGTCTAGCTGATGTTTAATGAATGCTGCATTCAGGTGCAGTTGGAAATGTCCAAATCATTAAAAAGCTCAGAGAAGTTTACTTGCTGGTGTATTTTGGGGTTGAAGTTAACAACATGATGTAACACATGGAAAGATGGGACATTTAAGTGACACTACAGCATAGTTCTGTGTCCAGATTTGTTGTGAATGCAGCCTAAACTAATCAGAGTATCTCTGTTCTATACAATAATAAAGATTGTCACAACACCTCTTTTGAAGCAACAAAAGTTTTGTCTTCATAGTAAAGTTCCAAAACTCTTATTCCAGTAAAACGCCAGCTGTGTGTTTCCACTTAGTAAATTTGATTGATGATGAAAGCTGTAGCTACCATTGATGGCACTGAGGTCTTATTCTCACCATCTTAATTTAATGATATTTAGTATATTACTTTATTTTGTTTGTGTGCACATGTGTGACTTTGGTGGCATTTGAACATCTGGGAGTATACATTCCAAAATTAAAAAACAAAACTTTCACATGGTGTTTCATTTATTGTTGGCCTCAGTAACTTTAGACTGCATTTTTATAAATTTAAATAAGCCATGGAAGTAATAAATCTTTCATCAGATCTACATCCCAAAATAGTCCTGATAGCATGGCAGAGGCTGCTTAAAATTACAGGTTGGGATATTTACAGAAACTATAAACCAACAGGATACTCCATATATAAAAAATGATAAATCATAACGATAATCAAATGCAGAACCTTTGGTTTGTGGTTAAAAGGGTATGTGAGGACAGGAATGCATCAATATGAAAGCAAAGGAGCCCAGTTTGCCTCCACCTGGGAGATTTTTGCTGTATGACATACCTCTCCTCTCATTTCCTGCCAGTCTTCATACTTTCCAAAAGTAATATTAATAAATGCCTCTGCATTTTGTGCACGTTTGTGGGTTCTTGGGTACAATGAGAGACAAACAGGCTGTAGAGATTATTACATTGGGCAATTTACCAGCTGCTGGCTTTTGCAAACCAGCAACATTCCCAAACAAAATATAATTTGTTAAGAATTTGTGAGCATTAGAGGTGCTGGCAGATGGAATTTGTTATCTTTGGATGGAGCCATTAAGCTTTTTCCAGTCTTTATGCTAAGCTAAGCTCACTTTTATAGTCGTAGCTGCAGGTGGAATTATTTGCAAACGACTTCACAGTAATTACAAATCTGCAGTATAAAGTGGCTTTGCACAAACACTGGAAACGTCTCTTAAACTTCCAGATTAAAATTTACTTCTCTTGATAATCTGTAAAGAAACCAAAACATAGAAAAGTGTTTTCCTGGAGGTTATTATTTGCCAGGCTAGCGATTTCCTCCTGTTTCCAGTGATGCGCTAGGCTAAATTGCTGTAGCTGAATTTAACAAATACACAGCACAGTAAACATGACGTTGGCACACACACTTCAAATCGCTCTAAAGATCACAAATTAATACATTATATGGTATGTGTTACACAAGTGTAAAACATGTTTTACTTATGGCTAGACTAGCTATTTCCTCCTGTTCCTTTTTCCAGTCTTTCTGCGAAGCAAGGCTTACTGGGTGCTGGTTGTTGTTTGTTTTTTTAGGCTACAGATTTAACTACGAAACAAGGCATTTGAGAATATTTTCAAAAATGTTAATACATTCCACCTTTATTGTTGGTGGGAGTTATGTGCGGGGACTTATGACCCCAGTTTACCTTTTATCCTGGCTGTGGCCCTCCTCAATATTGTTTATTTTTGTCTGTAAACTTTGAAGACTGTAATATATTTTTAATAGCTTCGTGACACGAGAGTTTGAGTCACTACCACACCCGCTTTAAACTAATAATGGCCTGGTATCCGACTGCAGAGTTTGACAGAATGAATGAAGCCACATAATGCTACAGCTCATGTTTTCCTAGCATCAGCAACGCAGACTTGAGTCACGTGGGGGAGGAGTCACGTGTTACCAGGAAGCTGCGATCTGTTTACCTATATGTCATCCAAACACTGCGACACTGAGCATCCTTTATTTGGGATGAAACCCGACACGCTCAAGTAATATGAATTCACTCACTCCTCGATCTTTGTGATGATGATGTCCTCCTCCAGCTCCCCTGCCTGATCGTCACCATCACCATGGCATCTTCAAGTTACACTTGCATTCAAGACAGCGCCACAGGTTTGTCGGCACACCATTCCTGTTTCTCTCTGTGGCGTCATGGCGCCGGGTAATCTGTTTTTCTCTGCTACATGGCTGCTACAAATACATTTAGCACTGCGAATTTTCACGTGCTCGAGCCAAATATATGTAAAATGTTTTTGCTGTGACGATTATGCTAAGATCGTCATCATCCTGGAGCGCATGCCACTTATACAATGAATGGTTTAGAGACGAAGCATAATGGGGCCATAATTGCAGCAGAACTATTTGCAAATGAATGGGGAGAAATGTGTATCTGAACCTGTGTGTGTGTCATCAGATAATATCTATTTATCCTTTAGAAATTTATGAGCACATTGACATAATTACCTAAACATTTATGGATCTATCTATTCTTTACAGATTTGTCTGCACATTTCCAGATCTATGTACACATTAACAGATTTATGTTGGCCTATGCATTCATATTTTTTCTAAACATTTCAGCGCTAAGCATTAAATTTATGCAGGTCTATGCATGTATAGTTTTGTCTACACATTTGAAGATCTAAGTACAAATTTACAGTTTTGTCTGCAAATTTCAGATCTATCTATGCAATGAAAGATGTATTTAGTTTTATGCATCCACTGTTTTTCGATATATATTTACAGATATATGTATGCAGTTACAGTTTTGTCTACACATTTGAAGATCTATGTACACATTTACATTTTTTTCTAAACATTTCAGTTCTTATGAATGAGATATGTAGGGTTAGATGTATTTAAAGATGTATTTAATTTTATGCATCTACAGTTTTGTCTACACATTTGAAGATCTTTCTTTCTACACTTTTAAGAGTTTCCACACCTTTTCAGATTAAGGTACACATTACAGATTTTTCCACACATTTAATTCAGTGCCAAATCACAACAAAGGTAATCCCAAAGCACTTTTCATGAAGAACAAGGCTAGACCATACCCCTACAAATAGGTATTTAGAGAGACTCAGTCCGTTTGAGCATTTCGAGAACTATGTATGAATTAACACATTTGTCTCAACATTAACAGATTTATTATACACCAGATCTATCTTCTGAAACACATTTGCAGATTGTTGTAAACGTTTGCACGTCCTTTGCATTTAAGCATTTTTATCTGTGACTGCGCACACACCAATTTTGAAATAGTAACACAGCTCTCCAAACACACTTGGAAAATTGCTGTGCTGTAATACTGGCCCTCATCAGGGTGAAGATGTCATCAGGGCATTCTTAGGTTGGTCTTTAATCCTAGAATTAAAAAGAAGTGGGCATGGGGGAGGCAGATTATTATGCAGATTAATTGTTTTGTCAGTGAACAATGAAAAGGCTTATCACAACACTTCAACACAAAACTGGGTCATTAAGTGTTTCAAGGCCCCAACATATTTCGTTTCACTACAATTTAAGATGAGGAAAAGCAGCATTGCATCAAAACAGTTACAGATTGATTTACCTCCCACTAACACGTGGATTTTTCTTTGTTTTTCCCAGAGAAGGACAGGCTTCTCTCCTCCGGGGCCAGCTATGGATCCCGGGATCTTCTTGGAGCTGGGAGCCCTCGTCCCACTTCTC
>JAOWBC010000458.1:19875825-19889792 GCA_028566105.1 Hypoplectrus providencianus
AGCAGCAAATGACATTCATCACAATATAAGTATTAATAATAGTTATGAATTAAAACCTGATAAATACATCTTGTTTGTCATGTCCCATGCCCCATCCCTTACATACTAAACCAACAGACTAATAATTTCCATTATTATTAAATCAAAAATCTTCTCATCTGGCGTTAACTCATGTAAATAAAGCGAATAGTCGTATCCTATAAAATCCACCAAATGTGTTTTGGCTTGTTTCGGTCAAAATAATAATAAATAATAATACTTATCATTAATGAATTATTAGTTTATCTCAACAACTCGAGGCTTCAGAGGCCCCGCTGTGTCAGTAGGAGCCTACTTTTTTGTAAATGCTAATTAATGTTGGGTTTTAAAAACAGCCCAAAATAACCAAAGTGCCTTTCTTATATAAACCTTTCAATATTCCAACATTTCCTGTAGCACCTGAAGGCAGCGCGTCAGTCCTCCACTCTCCTCCGCCTGTCCATCCATCCGTTCACCGGTCTACTATCGTGTGTGTGTGTGTGTGTGTGTTTGTGTGTGTGTGTATGTGTGCATGTGTGTGTGAGGGAGAGAGAGAGTGGACTGAAGCGTCATTCTCCTCCTTTCTTCTTTTCAGTGAACGCGCATCACTTGTGAGAAACGGCGCTCGAGACCCAGAAGTTTCTTGTCTGTCGGCTCGGCTCGATTTACTCCGCTCTCCCGCGACTTTGTTCCTTACCTCCCGGTTTCATTTTAACCTCATCCTCACTTCTTGTTTCTGACTCGAGGATTCAGTCGGGGTGAGCTGCTAACACTGGGCGTAGCTGGAGAGGATTTTGCTAGCTCGCCGCTGCACTGACTGGTAAGGGAGAGATTGTTTTAGCTTTAGCTAGCATGCTAACGTCAGTTTGTAACTAACTGCCCGGCTAATTAACGTTTATCAAAACCGAACCTTTAAATCGGACGTTATGTCTGTTGTCCGTTACAGACGTTAAAACCTGCGTTCTAGTAACGGTATTATTACTTGTGTTTCCACGTTTTAAAAATATACAGTGCATTGGAATTGAGCCGTGTCTTTGTGTGAATGAATATTTTTGTCAAATACGCAGTTTTAAATGTCAAAAAGCTTTAATTTTGATGTCACTCCATCTTTTTCTCGATGAGCCGCTCTGTTTCACATTCAGTTTGATTCCTGTTGTAAGGGGTTGATGGGGCGGTGGCAGGCTGCATGCTCGCTGGAAGTGCTCAACAGTCTTCTTAGGTTAACCCAAAAGAGATAAAATAATTTTGTAAATGCTCTTTTTAAATTTCAGAACGTTTCCCTTCATTGTGAAAGCATGTTATGTGGCTTTTCCCTCCCTCAACTTTTTGTTCTTTTCTGCCCTTCTTCTCCATCCTCCACCGCGTATGCCCATTGTTCTGTGATGGGCCAAGTGGTGTGTGCTGAGAAATGTTTCAGCCGCCTCAGGGGGAAAAGCCGGCAAATTTACCGCTATTAATTCAGCAGATGCCCACTCAATTTTCATATAAAGAAATCCGAATAACTTTGGGGGCATTTGTGGAATGTTAACACAACAATTTCCTCAGACCTTGAAGAGGAGTGTGTAAGGCTGAAATATTTTGAGATGGTTGTGCACAGACTCAAGCTGGCATGTACTCAGAGGTGATTAATGTCACCCCCCAAAAGTGATCAGCTATTGTGGTGTGTGAGTTAAGGCTGGAGGGCCCCGTCGCTGCTCCTTCACTGACTCTTTCTGGTGTGTGAGTACAACAAGACAGATTACACTCCCCTCTGTAGAACAATGGGGAGGAGAAAGCACTGCCAGTTCTCAAACCCTGCCCAAAAGCATTTAATAAACTAACGTGCAATCATTGAAAATCTTTATCCTCAACCCACAACTCTATTCTCCTCCTGTGATGTGCCACAGACAGTAACATAAATTGTCTCAAGCTTTGTGGTCACACTGGGCATGGATCGGTCAGTAATGGGTAGCGATCAACCATGAGGTATTGATGTCATCCATTGCAAATGGCATCCCGGGGCGACTAATATGAACACTTATAGAGCTCTGCCATGCAGGCTTGGAGACCCTCCAGGACTCTTAAATCAGAGGTGGGCTAAGCCATCAGCCCCCCACGGATTGGGAGAATGGCTGACTCACAGTGTTGGTGGATGAGGCAGGGAAATGGAGGACAGACATGCAGGCCTAATGCAATCATATGAAATTAAATTTAGCTCCCATTAAAAACCACACTCTGTTTTTATGAAGTTATTTAAGATGGTCTTAAAAAGATTATTGGAGGATGTGGATTAGTGCCTTAGGCA
The DNA here is from genome assembly GCA_028566105.1 of Hypoplectrus providencianus. Lineage (NCBI taxonomy): Eukaryota > Metazoa > Chordata > Actinopteri > Perciformes > Serranidae > Hypoplectrus > Hypoplectrus providencianus. Next base: position 19,878,128 of record JAOWBC010000458.1, read on the forward strand.
TTTTGTGTGTGGGAAGGATTTGACAGAAACTATATTTTAAAAAGAAAGCTGATTCATGGAATTGTGAAAAAAAGTCAAATTAATTGGTTAAAATAATCTCATTGCCATTGTTGGGCTGACCATTTTACATCTTTTTGTTATCCCTTGTTAGTTGTTTTCAATAAGATGCTTTACTTTGTCTCATGTCACAAGCAGGTCTGCGCTCCATTGGACAAGCCAGAATCCAGGGTGTGTGTCTACAGTGTTCACTACCCATTACAATAGGATAAGAGCGTATTGTGTCTGAAAAAATCCTCCATACGCAGAATGAATAAATTACTAATTTGCAAACTATTAAATGATGAATGTGCTATGAGTTTGATAAGAAGAGCCAAACCAATATGATAGCCAATATAATATTTTTTTTGAGCTGGAATGAAAATTGACCTTTTTATGTGGATTATGGATATCATTTTCCCCACTCTGCAAAGACACTTAGTTTCTCAAACATAGAACTTTATTAAATCATATTCACCATTTTAATACATTTTTACAAACTATGTCAGCAAATTCTATATATGATAACTGAAAAAAATAAAGAATAAACAGGAATAAAATAAGCAAAATAAACATCACAACTGTTAAGTTTTAGTCAGTTGCTGACTACTTTAAAAGGAATAAAAAATCAATAGCTATAATAATGTGATAATATCTGTCAACCCGAATAATTGTCAGGCTCCAATTAAAAGTAATAGTTAAATTATGTAAATTGGAGCAATTATCTCAAATTCAAATAGATGCTTGTTTATTTTGATGAGATGATACTTTACTTAAGACACTGGTTTGAGATCTGGTACCTTAGGTTTAGTCTTCTCCATTATTTGTAAATATTTTTATTTTAAGTGACTATTTGTGCCAAGTGAAATGATTAAGTAAATGAAAAAAAAATACAAAAAAAGAATAATAATGATAATGGCAATCTCTAGTTGCAGTTCTAACAGCAACCTGTGAATGAGAGCCACGATAATAACAGAGAGATATTTCTTAAGTAAATCATGAACGTGCCTCCTGAGTTTAACTTATTCTATGCAAAACATGCTTAAAATCATTACAGTATATTATCACATTTAATATCTTTCATGAGCTTATATTCTATGGTAATTGAAGTTCTGATATTCTATGTTGCCCCCAGCTGGCCTCTTGACCCATGCTACTGCCTAGAGAGAGGAGATGATTGTTGCATTAATAGACCTGTGTGTCGGTTTGCCCTTAGCCTAAGGACTGCTGTTTGGTGGGAGTGTGACTCAGATTGACCCACCCCCCCAACCCCTGCAGCTCTGAACTTCTCAGTTGTGACAAGGGCAAGCCTGTGCCTCCAGTCATTAGGCTTTATTCAGAATCAACCCATGACCTTTGCACTTTTTGGTGTCTTTAAAATTTACCACCATCACCTCTAACTTGGTTTTAATCCATGGCAACAACTGCACAATAGCTTCTTGTTTATAGATGATCAAAAACACCAACAGAAACTATGTTTGACTGTATTTCCGGCTCTGTTTTTTGGGTGATTGAGGCTTGAGGAAACCACCACAGGCTCTGCAGTGAATATGCACTCTGAAGATAAAGTAAACGAGATATAAACTCTTACTATTGCGTTGTGCTCCCAGTCATGATAGCAGCCTTGGTTGTCACAGTTGTCGGGGCATGCAGTTGGCAACTGGTGGTGAGGTTTTCAGGCTGTATTTGCCAGCAGCTGCAGTAATTTGCTGTGTTTGGACGCTCTGAATTCCTCTGGTGGGAGGATGGATAATAGACATGGTTCGCAGCCTTGTTGCTAGGCTTCAAGACCAAATTTTTCATGGCACAGTGTGTTAGTGGCGCCTGGTTATTTGGGGTAAGGCAGGCTCGGGGATGTTGAAAATTGTGCCGAAAATGATCATGAGTCATGAGATTTGCTCTCCCACCAGTGGCTCACATAAATATGTCAGTACTCCCACTTTACATAGATATTGCTGCTATGCCCAGCGCCTGATGTGGTTAGTATTATGTCTGAGGCTACCCAGCCTGCCCTTGCCATAGCCAAGCGTGGAATGATAGGCATTTGTGCCAGACACAGGTGATGACAGAATGATAGATTTCCTTTACCATAAGCAGCTGTGGGAGTCGATTTGTTTCACTGTCCTTTCAATTTCTACTGGTGACATTTAATCTGGATGTGCCTTGCCTCAGTGAATTAGTTAGGATACATCACCAACTCTCTGAAGTGCTAAATATATGTTTATGGTTGTTGTGGATGTGGTTCTGGCAGTTGTCTGGCAAAATGTTGCTGTGGTTTGAGGCCAGTTTTGTGGTTTAGGGTTTGTTCTTGGACAGCTGTAGTTAGTAGGTGTTGAACTGGTCAACTGTCCAACCTGTCCACCGTCCTGCGAGGGATCAGATTCCATCTGGAACGTGCCTTGTTCCACTTCAAACAGGAGGACATAATCCTCTTATGGACACAGTCGTTCCACTTGTACTTCGCGTGCGAGCATCCGTGTCCCTGGGCAAAATCTCTGGAGAACGTCAAAGCCTCTCGGGTGTGTTCCTGCCATCCTGTCCAGATGCCTTGGTTCTGCCCTCTTCTTCCATCTCTATATCTGCTCTATCTGGTGTCATTGATCCAAGCCACCAGCTGGTCCCGGGCTGGCCTGATCTCATTTACCCCCAAAGAGGAGCTTGTTTGTGGCAGACGGCCCATTATGGAGATGATCCAGAAGCTCTTCAAGTTACAAATTAGCCTTAGTTTCTCTGTTGCCTCTCAGTTGGGTCCTGTCTCTCTCCTTGTGTTGCTGTTTCCCATTTCCCACTCTCTGTGTCCCTTTTAACCCCCCTAGCCTTTACTGTCCTCTCTTAAAACCTTGTCACTACTATCTCTCTTATCTCCCTGGGGAGAGAGCTAACAGCATCAGAGGATCCTGCCTTGCTAATGCACTTCCTCTGTCTGTCTCTTGTCTTTTTCTCCGTCCCTCCCATCTGTGGAGCCTGGCTCCCCACTTTCTCCTGTGCGATCAATATCCACACAGTAGAGCTCGGCGCTGCCCTGCTGGTCGGCCCTGCAGGCAGTGGAGCGCAGCCAGGCTGTAGTAGGGCCCTCGCTGTTGTTTGTAGTCAGCCTCTGTCTCTGCCCCTTTTTGTTCTGGGGCTGACAGACTCTCCATCCCTGCCTCCCCACAGTATTGTCTAATTTCTGGGACATACTGAGGCCTCTGTTACTGCTGCATATCCCTCCCTCGTTGTGTCTTGCCTTTCTTGGGTTACCCCCTGTCCCTGTGTCTGTCTTTCCCTGTAGCTGTCTGTGTACTGTTTAGGACAGTCAAGGCTAACTGTACAAGATTAGCATCTCTCTTTGTCCAGGGTTAACAAGCTCTGTCATGTGTTAATCTGCCCGTCCCCAGGGGGCCGAGTTTCTCCGAGCCTGAACGCACCATGGGAAGAACAGCATTTGAGTGTTGAGTGTATGTATGTTTTGTGTTCATCAGCATGTTCGGTGTTTGAAGGAGTAAGGGGGGATGTGTCAACACATACAATGTACAACCTGAAACTGTGACGCCATTGGTATTCTCTGCCGGTTTTAGCAGTCAAACTTGCCTTTTGCCCAGTGAGATATGTATTTAATTAACAAAGAGCTAATCCTGTCCTGTAAGTTTTCACTTGAGGACTTTGTAAAATCGACTCTCCAAAGAGTCTTTAGGATTAGTGCTAGCCTTTGTGATCACATGTTCTGTGATCCAGGTGTCTGTCACACAATCTGCTGTTCCTTCTCACACATGCCAGAAGCCAAGTAAACAAGAAGACAGAAAAAGACTTGTTCCTTCCTCCCAGCGGGGCCTTTGTTCTCTCTGTTTGTCTTATTGCTCATCCTAGCAGCTCATTGACTGACTGGAAATCAGTTGATAAAATTGGTCGTGGTGCAGAGACCTTCGTGAAGTTCGCTTCTTCATTGTGGTTTTTCTTGAGAACGAAACCGGAGGATGTAGCTTCCAGTTAGCCCAGGTGTGCAATCACAAACGCCACTGTCGTTACCACATTTCTGTTAAAATCACAATGATGCATCCCATAATCCATTTATGAGTGATGATCCACAGCTGCAGTTCATCCATTTTGTGTGCCAGAGATCGTACATTGTGAGGAAAATGCTATGTAGTGATAGCAGATAAAGAGTTAGCTGTAGTCCTGAGCTCCACTCTCTACTGTCTACGGCGGCCTTTGTTTACAATCTCTACAGTGTCTGTTAGCACTTCCAGGCCAGGCCGTCTCAGTGTTGTGGTACCCTAAGTTTGTCTTGGTTTTCATTTTTTAAGGTATCATTTTTACTCTCTGCCTCTCTCTGTCTTGTCTCAGTCTCAGACAAAGCAAAGATAGGAAAAGAGAGTGCAAACAAAGAGACAGTGAGAAAATATATACGTGGGAAATAACTTAAGATGTCAAATAAAAGAAAAATAATATTATATTGAGTTAATTAAGTGTCATAGTTAGTTTAGATAGAGCAGAAATACTGTACCTTGAAGTTACAGAAAAGTTCAAACAAAACAAGTTGCAGCAATCACAGTGGAAGGTACTGGGTTGCATAACATGATACATTTGCCATTTGCTCACAGCTTTGCACAACATTTTGATGGAAACCTACCTTTTGTTACTCTCCCCCTCTTGGTTGCTTCCTCCCTCTCTTTCCCTCTCTCTCCTGCTAGCTCAGCCCTCCCACAGTCCATGGGGAATGCCATGCAGAGCAGCAGGCTTTGTTTGGAGTTTATTTGTGTGCAGGAGAGAGGCGGTTTCCTGACCTCAGGTTGGGGGTGTTTGGGGACTGTGTGTGCTGTGATTAGTATCAAGGCAGAACTAGTTACCCCCAGCTGGAATTAACTGGGTGTCATGTGCATCATCACCCTTCATCCGACTCCTACACACTATTCCCAACATTATTTCTTCTATGCACCTCCTCATCAGGGATGTGTTTGGTAATAATCAGCTTCTCGTTGCATTGATGGCTCTTAGAGGCTTTGGTGTCCTCCAGGGATCAGCAGCCAGCTTTAATGATGTGTGTTGCAGCTGAAGAAGAGGCAGTGACATGCAGAGAAACCATCCCACTAAGTGTCATGAGAGAGAGAGCCAGCGGTTGCAGTAATGGTCGGTAGAAGTGGCTTTGAAAGGCTTTGCTTTGAACCTGGACTGCTGTTACATAACCCCTTGACAATGATGAGTCCTAAGAGAAAGCTTACACAGAATGGGTTTATTTGGCAGTTTACAGGCTAATATAAAAAGTCGTATTGACTGCAGAGATATGTCTTTACTTCTTGTGCTTTACCTGTTCAAACAGTGTATGCCTGTGACTGATTGTAGCTGTTGCAGCTGTCAGTCTGTTACTGGGATTCTGCCAAGATTTGGCTGAGAGGAAATGAAGCATTCAGCTGCTGTCTGTGCTGTACATCTTTTCTTTTGCTTCTGTTCTACAATAAGTAAAGTTGGACTTTTCTCTCTGCTGGTCACCAGCTGCACTCACGCTTACATTTGGCTGTCTTTCTTAACAATATTTTAGTAATGTTATCCTTGTCTGAATCCCACCATCTAGTTGCTGATTTTCTTGTTCAAATCGTATAATGTTTCTGGCAGTTCATCTGAGTTCCAATTAACTTGCATTAAGGTTGTGCTGTTTTGTTGTCAGGTTGGTATTAACAATGTTCCTAATTTGATTTTAAAGAATGACTGGTACATAGAAGATAATGTTTAATCCACTGGTAACACCAGAACCAACAAACCAACAAAATGCAGGTTTCAGATGTTAAATTGTTACCCGACTGATAGCTAATTGCTGCTGCGGTTCTTCCACAATCATGTAAGGCTGAGAAAATCAGCAGATACTCACATTGGAGAAACTAGACTAAGAGATCTGGGGATTTCTTTTTAAAGGGACTGAAATAATCAACCTTTTATCAAAGTCCTAGTACATCCATTTCTGTTGATGAACTAATTAATATATCATCCTATTCTCTAAGCTCAAAAACTCAAAATTTAAAATACAATATTTTGGGGTTGGACTGAAATGTTCTATTTTTGACCAGAAAAGATGGCACATTTTCAATTGTACAACTGAATAAAGAAACAGTGGGTCTAATCCACCCTTAATGGTGTGGAGAGTTGACTGAGACTACTGTTGTGATTTGGAGTAGGTTGAATAGACAATCTCAGGCCCCATGCCAGCAAGTGGCGTCTTCAATCTGACATTCTCCCCCTTGCAAAGAGAAGGAGGAGTGATACACTCACACACATAAACAAATACTCACATTCCACCTAATTTTGTAATTTTTGGGCACAGTCACAAGTAAAACTGCGTCATGGTTGAGGCCACTTCTAATCAGCGCACTTGCCCATGTGCTGTGGTGCTGTAAGCAGAACAGTAAATTATTGAAACAGCACTCGTTAAATTTTACAGAGTTGTGCTCTTTGAAGAAACAAGTTTGGAGCTGTTGTCTTAACATTGGTGTATACTATTAATATTCTAGAATTTGTCATGTTTAAAGACATGCTTTTGTTAAGAATATTTCTACAGTATATAAATTTGCTATTATGAAGCCTATTGTAAAAGAAATGTTCATATGAAGAGGACTAGAAAAAGTGTATCTTAACACTTTTTAAAAATTTTATCTTATTGAAATCAATTAGATCATACTCATGTGCAAAGTAACACATCTAGCCCATTTTAATTGGCCAGTCATTGTTGTCTTTGTGAGCCCAATATATACGTTTAAATGAAATGAAAGGCCATTCCAGCAAAGACAGTCGCTTAGTTGGTGATTCTGCATTATGAGATGTGCTTTGTAAATCTGACCCTGCCTGTCAGAGGGAAGAGAACGGCTTATTAGCAGTGTCAAAGAGCAAACACTGCAGCCCTGCATCGTCTGTATTCTGCTTGTAGAGATAAAAGCACATCAATTATAGGGTCAGAGGCCACTGACTACTCGTTAAAATTGCCTTTAAAAAAAACAGAGCCACTCACATCCTCTCCCTTCACCGCTGATGTTTTGCTCTCACCCTCTATCCTTCTAGAGAGGCATTAGTTATGTCTTGAATGTTTTCATCAAGCTTGTACGTGCTCGTGTCAGCATTAGCTGAGTGTAACATCGGCTACAAAAGCTCACTTTCTTTTTGCATCTCTTCTACCGTCTCCCCAACCCCACCCCCACCGCCACTGCCTCCTTCCCCCACAATCCCTCTCTTTGACTACTATTTAGAGTAGGCCCCGGGGATAGAAGAAGAAGGCTCACAGAATGCATATGTGTGTACACAGTTGTGTACTGTGAAAGCACAGCCGACTTTTCATACATGGCTCGGATGGCTGGTTGGTTAAAATGAGTGAATGAGCTGCAGCACTTGGATTTGGGCTTTTGTGTAGAAGAGTCTCTTGTTTCTGACAGATAGTGGATGTGATTAGATGTGAGCACACACCACAGCCCAAGAGCAGATTTGACATTAACTTAACATTTAGCTTAATAACCCATGCTGCGGCTTCTTAATTTTAATCTGCATAATGAATCACAGCTACCTTAAGCACTATTTTTTTTCTTAGAAACAGGTTTTCCCTGTGAACTCTTGAAATGCAACCTCCTGTTGTATTCTAAACAGGCATGTAAAGTGCATGTGCATCCCCCCCCCCCCCAACCCCCCGCACGCAAACAGTAGTAGATTGTACTTGATGCAAAAAGGGGGTCAAAGTAGCAGTTTTCTATTTAAATATGCTGATGACCTGATTATTCAGGAACAGCATTTTTATGTCTAGACAGCTAGAAAAGCTTAGATCCCTCAGTGGAGCTGGATGCCTTCCAGTTATTGACAGTATAGACCTGAACGCTGTTGCGTGTAAGGGATACACACACTAGTTTGAGCACACACATTCTGTCTGTGTCCCAGTGTGGGTATTAGAAAGGGATGATGCCTAGGAGGATGATCTCACCTTGCAGAGCTGGCTTGCCCATCATTAGCTTGCTGCTTGAGGCCTATTATGTGTAATCGTAATGACAAGAACAACAACAACAACAGAAATTAAAGCATTTGCCTAAAGGTGCATGCTGCACTGCAATACATAAATAACAGCCCCAATGTTATATTCTGTATACACATACAGAATGTATGTAAATGTAGAAATATAAAGATAGGCTTTTGTAACATACATACATATTAATTAATCATTAATCAACAGATAAACAACAAGTTTGAATTAATCCAGATTGAAAGAGAATTTTTATAAACGAGTTTAATATTTGAATGTAGTCAGAATCCCTAATTATGCCCCCCACCCTGATGAATTACAGTTAAAATACCTTTATAGAAATAGCCCACAATATGAACCTGCATCACCCAAGTAATACCATTGTTCATTGTGATGTTTCACTGTGGACATCATCATATACCAGCTTTAGGGGATTTTCATTTAGGGGAATATATCTGACCGACTATAGTTGATAAGACCAAGCATGGGACGGATTCATTACAATACAAAGAATGTAAACAGTATTTGCGTGGAGGGTGAAGATGGGAGGAAAAATTAGTTCTTTTTTCTTCTTCCCTGGTGCTGTGCTTCAGCCACTGCCTTTGGTGTCTGCGTGGCTTAGTATATGTGTGGGTTTCCTTTGTTCCCAGTTACTGTGTAGCTCATCATTGGGGCTTGCAGGGAATTTGGAGTGGGATGCTGCTTGGAAGCTGCAACCACATGATTTGGACACATTGTAAAGGCCACCAAACACATTTTTGCAAAGTCAACTACATTCAGAATTGTACAGGATAAGGTTAGCCGAACCTAGAGGATAACAGAACAATACTCAAACTTTACTGTCATACTAACTCTCTTCTTTTTTTTGCTATTGTTTTAGCTGAATACTGAGGACAACAACTGCAGCAGTTGAAGTAATTTTCTCCTAGCTCTTCTCCTCCTTTGTTTCCCTTTGTGTGTTGCTCAGGCCACTGGAGGTCAGGACAGCTGAATGGCTGTCTGGTCTGATGTAGCTTGACCAGCAATTCTCTTCAGATTAAGCCATTTTATGTTCTAAACATTTCACACAGTGCACACACTGTTCCTAAATGTTTTGAAACGGGCCTAATGTAGCTAACATTGCCATCTGTCTGACATTAGCTGCTGGAATTGTGCTATAACTCACGAGCCATTATGTATCAGGTCATTGAATAATTCAGTCTTTTATGTGTTTAAAATGCCAACTTTTGTGTTACAACCTAGGTCGTAGTTGTGGTAACATAAAAAAGGTGGTTAGAGCGGATTTCTGAGAGCTAATCTGAGTTTTCCCATGGTTCTTGAAGGAAAGCCTTGGATGTTAGGTAAATATTACCCAGCTGCCTCAGATTTTGGGGGTTTACTTACATCTACAGGAACCCCAGTGTGGTATTCTGTAATGTAACGTATGGTAGTGTAATCCTATTGTAACCCCCTTGAGTAATGTAAATCCACCATCAGCAGCTCTCGTTAAAGTGCCAGTGAACCAGTGAAACATTAAATCCCCAGCTGCTTAGTGGTTACTGGAGAAAACTATTTAGGCACAAAGCTCTATGGTCCAAATGTGTGTAATTGTGTGAATGTGAAGCAGCTGGCAGTAAAAATTAGGATTTCTCAGCAAAATCCATTAATAAGTAGAATCAAACGATTATTGAGGAATTTAACTTGCAGTTATAACTTCTGTAACCAGATGTTAGAAAACATGGTTTGGCTGCAGTATTTAGCAGAAGTTAATATGGAAGTGCCTTAAACCTGCATGCTTTCTTGTGGTCATTAGGGGGTGACAACACTGGTCTGTTTGTATAAAAAGGAACTGGGACAATTACCCTACTTCTCACTTGATTTATTGTCTCTTCAAGAGTTGAGTTTATGGAGTCAAACGCTAATGCCAAGTCATCTTCCTGACGAAGACCAAAACGCCAAACTCAAGGCTTCAAAACTGGAGTAAAAAATAAATTGGAGCCTGACCAATATGGGTTGTTTAAGACTGATGCTGATAAAGACTTTAGAAGGGGAAATTGATTGATAACTGATATGATGGCTGATATAGTAATTTTTTGTGATGAATGTAAATAGTCAATAGGATTGTGCACTGATTTTTCACTACACTGCAAATGTATCCAAAGAGCTACTTTATTAAATAATATTTAATATAAAATATCTTTAATTTTTAATATACATTATACAAACAATGTGTCACATTGTCAGCAAATTTTCTTAATGATAACTGAAAAAATATATATTCAATTGAAAGAATGAATAAGAATTAAAAATACACATCATTACAGTCTAGTTTCAGTTTCACAGTAGCACATATCAAACAGCATATACACTGAAACAGATAGGCTAATATTGGCCATTAATATCTGTCAACTGTTAAATATCTTTTGGGCCTTACCAAAATCCAGTGGGTAACATACAGTGTTTGTTGTCTGTGGTTTAGGAACCATTTAAATTGACGTTGTACAGCCTCTAAATAAGATAACTTATAATTTCCAATTATCAGCAAATGTGTTTCCTCTTAACAGCAACTCAATCAGTCCATTTGCAAGGGAATAACTCTTCAATCTAATTAGGGTTTAATGAAAACCTGTAATGGCCGTAATGGGTTTGATGTTTCAGTTGGGAGAGCTGCAGTAATTAGTGATGAAATTCAAGATAATATAAAGCTGTTGCAACACATCAAAGAAACAATTATGTCAATCTAAAGCCATATAAATGGTCCACATGCAGTTAGTTCAGATTTCATTATGCTGTTCACAATTAGTGAAGCAAAGAAAGATAAAATTGTGAAATGTATCTACAGGATCATTGGGATATTAAGTGATTAATTCCCAAACCATCTATGTATTCCTATCCATCATTTGTGTTTATTTGGCTGGTGAAACAGTGAAAGTGTTTCAAAGTGCCTTAAATCCCCTGTACCTCTAGTTTCTATGGAGAGCAGATAAAAACTAGGTTCCTGAAGTATGTTCCTGCTCTGGTTGCTAGCCTGTTTATGCTTACCACTGACGGATGGTCCTAATGACGTACTAGGGCTGGGTGAGTGAGCAGTATAGAACCAGAGAGAGAAGTGCAATATCACAGCTGTCTGGAGACTTACAGGGGAAAGAAATGTTCCTCTGGCTCTGGCCATGCAATCAGGATTTATCGCTCTTTCTTTCTCTCTCTCTAGCACACATACAGACACAGACACACACAGCAGTGTAGGGTTCTTTGGAAAGGAGCAGTGAAATGAACAGCCAGGCCAGATGCTTTAGTCTACTGTGGGAAGAACAGAAGATCCGAGTCTGAAATAGAGAGAAGGGAATGATGATTGGACACAGTCTTATTTCCTGGTTCACTGCTTGGTCGAATTAGGTCACAGTGTTGAGAACAATGCTGTGTCTTAGTCAAACAGTGGTGTGCTTGTATTAGAGATTTTGAAATATCAAGTGTATGGAGTTGGATGTATAAAAAATGACTAAATACTACAAGATGTATTATATACAATCATGACTTTGACAACATAGTTGGTAGCTAGTGTGATGTGCTGATATAGTTACGAAGCTGGATGCTATCAATTGTTTTTATCCTAAAATACTTAAATTATGTAATAAGGTTAATACTGAAACAAACTGAAATGACATCATAACTTAGGTTCAAAATGAC
>JAOWBC010000458.1:19912283-19932582 GCA_028566105.1 Hypoplectrus providencianus
AAAACATCTAACCTGGCTTTGTCCAAAGGTAACCACATCAACTGACCAGCAACTTGGAAACTGACTGATAAAACATTTAATCATTTTGGTTTAATCTCTCCAAAAACTTGGCTGCTCAGTCTAATTGATTCAGTGCATGATGACAGTAACTGGAGTGGATAAGAGGTCAAGAGGGCACATACAGAAGGCTCCTATTTGTTATCCTACCTGATCCCTCCATAGATGTTTTCACAAGGAGGAAGCAACTGAAGACTGTGTTGGCAAACCCTGCTTTATTTCATATATGTCTCAGAACAAAGATCTGTATATCCCCAATCTGAGTTCTGAAAGTTGCCTATTTAAGTGACAGACCCAGATTACTGCCTCCTGTTGGTATGGAGGGGCAAATTTCCCCTTTTACTACCCAAGAAGAAGCCTTAAAGCAACATTTGACATTTTTACCCTTTAGGGTTAATCAGTGAGCTATCCAGGGGCTGGCGGGTTGATTTTGTTTCAGTTGGACAGAGCCAGGCTAACTGTGTCCCTGTTTCCAGTATATATGCTAAGTTAAGCTAACTGGCTGCTGGCTGGAGCTTTATACTTACAGTGAAACTGCCGATTTTCAACCATCTTTGTTTCACTGCAACATGGGCAGTACACACATGAATGGTGACAGAGCTGGTTGAAAATCAGTTTCAGTTTTTCAAGGTTCTCTGACTCTCAGCAAGAAAGCACATTAGTTAAACTATATCCATTCCTTCTGTGTACAGGATATCTAAAAACTGAAATTTACTGATGCTGATTATTATTTATACTTAAAAAATAGCACATTGATGGTTATCATATCATAGAAAGACTAATAACTGAAGTCATGCTTGGGTTTCAAAGTAGTAGTAGATTTAATTTTATAGTGTTTTATCCCGTCAACATCAGACGATCATATGACCACACAAAATTAATTTCAGATCTGTATCCTTATTCTCATCAGAACAAATACCCTGCAGCTGCACTCTGTGATTGATTTGCGCGACCCAGAAAAGCATATCACATACTGTAACTTCACATTAGAGCATGCTTCCTTTCCAGAGGCACTTAATAGCAGCTTTCATACTCTGAAATGCACTGTAACCTTTTAAACACTGTTGTCATGAGTGGGCCAGCGCTCTGCTGTGTCGCCTCTGCATCACGAACACATACTTAGACCAAATATTGGTCACCCTCTCAGATGAGAGACTGAGCTATGACGAATTGCACTTGTTTTTTTCTTCCATGTATTGTGTAAGCCAAATATTTATACAGGTAAGTGGCAATGCTGTTAATCGATGTATATGTTTGTGGACTTATGAACCCAAAATCCCCATGGTGAAGTATAAAAAAAACCCTGTTGTGTTCAAATAGGAGTGATGATGTGATATAAGCCCGCCCCCACCCCTTGGCACACCCTCACCCAGCAGTCTGTGGTCAGTAAATGTTACTGTGACTTCACTGGACAACCAGGATTTCATGGACTTAATAGAGTCGTCAGTCATGGACGAAGAGGGGGAGCGAGGGAGAAGAAGGCCCTCCTTGTTGCGCTGCGAGGGGAGGAGAGGTTAGGAGGGTGCTGCTCTGTGGGGGAGAGAGGGTGCTGATCGGTGGGGGTGGGTGGGGGGTTGTTGTCTCCTCGCTAACATTCCAAAGTAATAGCCTCATTTCCTGGGTCGACCAGTATTCAGGGAGTCTCCGAGGTTACCGATGATGTCATGGTGGCAGAGAAAGGAGGATGTCTGAGATGAGACAATGCACCACTCTGGCCTGGCGACCAGTGGGGGGATGAGGGGACAGGAGGGTGGAGGTTGGTGTGTGTGGAGGGGTAGACTAGCACCAACACTCAGCTCAGTCTTTTTCTATGTGTTCACTATAGCATAAAACAGTTTTTTCCCCTATGCATTCTTTATATATTTCTGCTCTGTTATGTGATTTGTGCAATATTTAAGAAACATATTTGATCCTTTAAACAGGAAAAATCAGGTAATCAGAACTTATCACCATATCTTATATTATATTACTAACAGTTATTTTAAATGTGTACAAAGAAAAAAAAAGCACCTGTGTCTGTCTCTTTGTGTCTGTGTAAGGTAGGTGAGGCCAGCCGGAGAGAAATGAAAAACAACAGCGCCACCTGTTGGCTGCATGAGTGAGACACCCAATGTTCAGTGTTGATTTACAATAAATCATCAGTGTTTTCTATTCAAATCTTATACCCTTTACCATAATGCACTGCTACTATCACAACATGCACAATTTTATATGAAACTGAGAAGTTATATGTATCTCAAATCAATATTTATGACGTTTCGAAGCAGCATGTACAGAATATAGTTTTCTAAATTATATAACAATTTATACTGTAGCCACACTATGCATGTTTTCTCAAATTAAGTGAAACAGCTCTCACCACTGCTGCTGTATGCTGCTATTTATTACCATATTGAAGAGTTTTTACTAACCTATCACAACTGATAACCTTAATATATATATGATCAAGCACAACTAACATTTAATAGTGCATGCATTTATAAGAGTGGACCTTTATGTGCACCTATATGAATACTAGAGTCTACAGTGCCTCAAATTCCTTTACATTGATATTTTTGTGTAACTTTGCCAATGATTTTTCATATTATACATTTTAAGTATTGGCATAATTTATTTATATGTTTTTGTGAATGTTTGCCGTCTTCTTTTGTATTGCAGACACTTTTGTTTTTGTTGTTGTTGTGCCAGTTGCCAAAACAATTTCAATAATATATATTTAAAAAATCACCACTCTGAATATGAAATAAAATTGCCTGAAATCTGTCGTTCTTGCTCGTGTGTGTAGTGCTTATGGCAGAGCTTTAATGTTAATAAAACAAGAAAGGAGAAGGGAGGAAATGAGAGACAGAACCCAAACACATTTTACACGTCATAGTGCTAGTATTCCTTTTTGTTACGCTGTCAGAAATAAGGTGCAGCCTTTGTACACTTGCCAGTGGAGTGGATATATACAGGGTGTCCATCAAGTCTCTATATCATTTTAAAACAATAATCAGATTTCTTGTATGCACTCAGTGGCTATCAATGTCTTTAATCACACTAAATTTGTGTATGTCAGGATCCCTACTGTTAAATAGGTTGTGCTAAATGAACCCCTATAAAAATGTCTCCTCCTCCAGAGAAGGCACAGTGTGTATCCTGGTTTATTGAAACAGAATGAGCTCCTTCTTTCTGTGTGGTTCTGTTAAAGATCTGGTGTATGGAACAAAGATACAAACACCACAGAACTAATGCTAAAGATCACTGATGCCACTGGACCATTGATGAGGCTCTGCTAGAGCCAACATGGCGACAAATCCAGTACGGTGTGGATGAGCTTCAGCAGCTGATGGTGTCCATGTAGAGAAGCATTAAATGAGACAATAAAAAATCTAATTTTGTCATAATTTCCACATATTTGTCTGTTCATTTGCTTTAGTAATATTTTTTTTGAGTTGTAAAGAGACCTTATGAACACCTTGTACACTGTATGTACATGTTTGGCTCTCAAAAAATTACTAAGTTAAGACCAATACATAGCCCAAGAAACATGACTGCACATAGTACATTGGGGAGACAGAAATGAGCTCCTATTGTTTCTATACTTCTGATATAGCTAATAATTTAGCCTCATAATATGGGCTATTTAGAGAGACAGAAGGGTACATATAAATGTTCCCAGACCAATGTGAAGGGGACCACAGTTGTGCCTGAGAAGATAATGGCCCACTGATAAGCTAGCCTTAAAGGTACACATTTGGCACATTATTTCTAAGAGTGTGTACAGAAGTGGTAATAATAGAGTAATTCTTCTGCTCTCAGGAAGACCGGCATACAGTCAGAGAGTAATAGTGAAACGATTAGAGTTATTTATAAAAGAACAACAGGTGGCATGTAAATGTGCTTTTAACAGGATCTGACATAAAGAAAGGAGAAAGTGGGACTCAGCTTTCATGCTGCTGGTGAAGGTTTCCCCCTGCTGGTTGTCAGAGGTTTCTGGACTGCATTTTGAGTGTTCAAGAGGGAATCTGAGCCTCCTCTGACAGCTCTGAAGCTGAAATTAGAGAGAGTACACAGCATGTGAGACTAACTGAAACTGCCGCCCTGGAGTGATTTGTGTGAATAGGTAGTATTTCTCAGATGATGCTATGTGCTTTCTGAGCACTTGTGTACCTCCAGTGACAGTATCAATCAACTTCTACTCACAGCCCAACTTGTATCAACTGTTTAAGGCTTAATTAAGAAAATCAACCAATGTCATAAAAAAGCAAAACTTATTTAAAAAAAAAAATCCCAACAATAAAAAAACAAGAAAAGATACTTCTCCAGATGCAATTTTTAATCATACAAACCTTCAAATCACTACACAACTTAATCGTATATAAGAGTTATTAAACTAACCTGCAGTATCATGCTGCTTCTGCATTGTAATGTCAGATATTGTCTTAAAGTGTAATATGTGAAAACATCATTCAGTCAAATAAGAATGCACTATTCATAAGAAAACTTTTGCTATACAATAATTTTGCACTTTTAATTAAGTAGGATTCTGATTAACTTACAATGGAGTATTTAAAAAGATGTGTACTGGTAATCTTAAGTAAATGGTCTAAACACCTTAGCACTGTGACACTTTAACATATTAAACATTATTCGGACACAGACTTCTTTACATTAGGATGTGTGGTGATATTTTACAATTACATTATAAAATGTAATTAAATCAATCATTAATAAATGTATTAACTAATTAAGGATACTTTTTTTCTTTAGTATTTTTTTAAGAAGGCTATCAAATATCATGGTTCCCATGTATGTTATTTGCAAGCTACATAACAGAAGATGATTCTGTAAATTAAACAACATTACATGGCATCCACTGTTAATCTTAATGGGGTTAGGGGTCAGTGAAAGCCATTAGGAATAAAAAAGCCTGATGGTCATTTCACTGGTAGAATCATGACAGGAGTGAGTGAGTAACTTGCTCTGCCTGCATATGTTTCAGGGCGTTTCTTCCTTCCGTCAGTGAGAGAATCCAGTGACACAGAGCTCATATTGTTGCTGCAGCCGTCTCATGCATGGCAAATTCCTGTAGTGGCCATAAGGCCTTCATTCATCCCTCCACTGTAGTGGTGTCTGTGCAGTGCTGGCTGGTTGGGTTTCCTATCTGTGCTGATTTGCTGACAGTAGATGAGCGCCATCTGACACTGCAAAAGAGAACAAATGTTTGCTGTTTAAATGTTCTGACAGCAGTGTGGTGAAAAGGAAGATTTTTCTGCCGTTAGTTAAGATGTCTTATGAAACTTAAAGGGGCACTCTTTCGATTTAACACAGGAAAAAGGGCCCCTGGTTTTTAATAGAGGGACCCCAAAGTGAATTTATCTCACCATACTCTTTTCTGTGGATTATCTCTCTCTCTCTCTCTCTAAAAAAATAAATTAAAAAAAAGACTCTTGAAATTGTAGTCCTATAATGTACACACAGCTTACCAAAAGACACAAGAATGATCTATACAATAGCCTTCAGTTTATGTCTTTAAACAATTTAGTATTACCTTTATTGACCCTACTGCAGTGGCAGTGGAGATAAGACATCTCTTCGTTGTTAGCTTTTCTCAACAGGTCAGTATACTGCCATGCTAAATGTGATCAACAGGTCTCAGGTTGAAGCGGGAGGGCGCTCTACTGCTGCAGAGATCCGCTTCCATTCACAGCTGCGTCAAGCTTCACACAGTAAGCTAAGATCACAGGAAATTAACAAATGTGTCTGTTTCAAAATAAAGGTTCAGTCTCAGGCGAAATAGCGCAAATGACAGACAAATGTCAAACAAAGCTCTTTAAAACATACAGAGGGGAGGTACAGAAATATTGATTCTCATTGCTGTTTGTATGAGTTGAGCTGCAGTAGCTCAAGCAGTACATATTTGGATCAATACATTTTAACTTACAGATCCACCCAAGATAGTGAGACTGGACTTTTATTACTTTAATATCTTGCCTATGGACACTTAAACAAAGGAGGAGTGAGGAACCACTGTGGAAGGATGGTGTTTGGAGACAAATTAGCTACTGCCACTAGCATTAAATAAATATCAGGTGTTTAAAGTAGTTACATGATAAATCACTGTTGTGTAACCTATGTAATTAATGACAGGCACTATCAATTCTCCAACTTTTCTCTGGGTGTCTGTGGTTATGTCAGGAGCACCCTCTGGCAGGGACTCCTGCAGACTTGAGTAGGTCACCCTGCACCTGTTTGCCAGCAAGTCTACTGAAACCTGTGATTTGGAAGTATTGTAATCAGAAAGAATAACTTTGTCTTGAGCTGGCATTCGTCATTTACACAGACAAAAGTCACATTTAACATATTAAAATTAGTCAGGATGTGTTTTGTGCTTTGACACAGTTTTGCTGACTTTGGGTAAGCTAATGCTGTCTGTGACACAGGTATCAAACAATATTTATTTATGTATTTTTCCCCCTCAGAAAAATGCATTTTTTTCAGGATTTGGAAGACATATTACCTGTGAAAAATAAATACAATATTGACTTTGGTAGCTTCGAATCATAATCTGTCCTCATTTTTATTTCTCCCATTGTAATCAATACACCTGCCACTGGTCTTATAAAGGGGCGTGGCACTAACTAAACCCACGTGACACAGGTTCAGAAACTGAGTGTCAATGAACTGCTCACTTACAAGCGGCAAAAATTAAGCTAATTTATCTTATTTGGTCTGTGATAGGCCTAACTGTTACAATATTGTCGTAATTTTTGTCGAGTAAAAAGCAGAAGATCGATTTGTGTTGTACATTAAAGGAAATCACTGCAGGTACCACTGCAAATTCTATATGACTATGCTAGCATAGGCTAAGTATAGCTAGCATAGTGCTACTTATTGATTACTATTGATCTTTGCTAACTCTAGGGTCATTGATCCATCAGTGACTTGGTTACAATAGCGATTATTTGTGGTATAAATTTTTGTCTATGTTAACTGTCTAAATTGCAGAATAGTAAGTTAATCAAAGCTTTCATCATAGTCTTTGTTCATATTTCCTTTACGGTGTAAAACATCATCGAACTTTTATGATGCGTAATAAATAAAACATTCAACGGTTTCATTTTGAAGGTTTTAACAGGAAGTGGTGCTCCTCCTCCCTAAACTGTCTTAACATCTGCTCCCTCCTTTCCAGCATCACTCACTCGTCAGCTCTCAGCTTTCCGCAGAGCCGAACAGGAGCGCAGCGCCGCGGGGAACATGGCCTCAGTTTCCACTCACAGGCGGAGCGGAGTGCGGCGGTGAATCCCGGCGGGTTTCGGGTTTCCTCACGGTGTTTTCTTCCCTGAGCATGAGAAGACAGCCTGCAGCAGCGGTCGCTCTCAGACTACTACAGGACAGACTGCACTGCGTGATGCAGATCAGAGTCCAAGAGTTGACATCCTGCTGCCAGGAGGTGATGGTCTCCTCCTCTCTCCTCCGCTCACCTGCTCCTCTCTGGTTCCTCCAAACGCCACGATGTTAACAGTTTGTTCGTTTGCTTTTCGTGCAACTCGGCACATCCAGCTGCGCCTCCACCGGGACTGCTGAGTGATTTCATAGAATTTTACTGGACATACAACATTGGACTGTTTGTTTTTAAACACCGGAGGAGTTCAGATGTAATTTCTACGATGATCTGACGGCTGCAAAGTGAGGCAAACATTAGCAGAAGTCACCTGACGTCGCCATTTAATTGGCTGTCTGCGCGACAAATGATGGCCAACAACAACGAGCTACAAGTGAGTTTCTCAACTTTTGATTTTCCATTGTTGACTATAATAATGCTGTTGTGCTTATGTGCAGCAGCTCATTCACTTCTTCATGCACAGGGTCAATGGGGGGACACCTTGATATGTCTTAATGGACTTATGGTATTAGTAGTAGGAGGAGGTCTGTGATGGAAACACTAAGGAGGGAGGCTTTTCTTTTCTGTTATACTTCCATAAGATGACAGCTATAAGAATGGCATAAACTGGACCTGCAGAGAACAAGACAGCCTTTAGGACTCTGTGCTGACGATGGATCACAATGGGAGTAAATTGTAGTCTTTCATGCTGTGTTCTCTGTTGAAGGAAGGCAGTTGGATACATATGTTTATGATTTACCTTCTAGAGTTTCAGCACTTATAGAAAACCAATTTGAACCAATGGGTTTTTGGTTCAGTTATTTAAAAATCAGTTTTAAATTGTTCAATGCAAATGATCAATCTATGAAAAAGTTATCATGCATGTCATGAAAATATTAAGAAAAATATTCCAATTTTAATTATAGCGGAAGCATTTAAAGAAAACGAAATCTTAATAAGGCAACAGAACTAAAGTAAATGTACTTAGATGCTTTCCACGACTAAACAGGGCTGAAATGGCTAAAACACCAGAAATGTAATGATTCTTTCTGGTATTTAGTTAAACTGTTAACCTTAGAGTGTGACCTAAGATACAGAAAGAGTTTAAAACAGTTGAAAAAAAAAATCTGCATATGAGAAACATAGAAAATGTCCGTCTTAATATTTGATCAAGGTAAAAAAAAAAAAAAAAACAGCCAATGCAGTAGTCAGTATTCCTTCCCCGAATGAAAGTCTGTACTTACATCATTCGTTTAACCATATAACAATGTAATGTTACCCACAGTAAATGTGTCAACCATAGACTCATATAATATTTGTACATGTAGTCATATGTAATGGTACTGACTGGTTTGTGGACTCCAACTTTTAAGTTTTGCATTTAAGCCGTTGCCATATGTTAGTTTAGGTACTGACTCAAGGAAGAAATAGGGTCTTATTCCCTTTGACATATTAAAAGGACTTCTTTTGCAACCAGCGGTGTCACCCCTGCTGGCCATTAGAAAGAATGCACTCTCGCCTTTGCATCACTGTTTAGGCCCAGAGGTTTCCAAATGGGATCAACACTATTTCACAGATTAAATAACCACTACAGCCACTACTTCCTCTACAGCCCCAATACAGATTGTCCTAAATTAAATGCAATGATTTCCCATTTGTGACACAGCAGTTGCCCTCAGGTGAAGTCCGGGTGAGTCATGGAAGGTGTTGTGCTGTTGGAGCCTCAGGTCTAATTTAGAGGGGTTGGGTTACTGTCTCAGCCTAGTTAAGGACCAATTGGAGCGAAATGTTAAAATTAAATTAAAGATTATGGAGCAAACATTCCTGTTTATTAATATTAATATTTAAATTCTAATGCTTCATCTTGGTGCAGGTCTACACTGAAATAGATACAATGCATTGCAAGAAAACAGTCCAACTGATGTGTGACAGCATGTAATTACATCCTTCACATGCTGACCTTTGTGGGTTTTGTGTCACAAGTTCAGAGCAACAAGTGTGAAGATGCAACGTGCTGCACATAGTGATTCCCATTTCCTCAGAAGTCAGCTTATTAACACTCCACTCCATTTCCAGTCTATTTAACACTGACACTGATAAATTATTTGTTGTTTGTAGAAACTGGCTTCTTTGCCATTTAGTAGTTTCCCAAAAAAAGGAAGATGCTTCCAGTGTTTCCTGGAAAGCTGCAGCGCCCATAAGGGAAGCAAATTCAAAGCAGTAATACAATTTAGTGTTAAAACACAGCATCTTAGCACCTTGACTGCTGGCACTATATAGCTTTAAAAAAAAAAAGTAAACCCAATACCTACCTGGAATGTAGTAACAGACAAATATTTTCGGAACTTACCCGGTCTGTTCCTTTTCCAACAGTTCTCTGTAAAACACAGGGTGCTATCATAGAAGTAATGGTGCCTACAGATGACTAAAGTCCTTAACATCCATTTAGCCTATTCCTGATTTAACAATGTCAGGATGTCTGTGGTGCCAGGGGAATGTCAGAGCTGATAGGCCTTGGCGACACAGCATCATGCAACCTCACAGCAACATGTTGCACTTTGTGAAGTTGCAATTGTTGCTGTGTTTGCAGTGAGTTCATAAAAAAAATGCTCTGCTACTATAAAATGTTCCTCTGGCTGTGGCTCGCTTGCTACAGCGGTCGCTCACTGATTGGAAGGTTGGTTGTTTGAACCCTCACCACAAGATACTGAATCCAGAATTGATGCTGATTAAGCACTTTTTGAGGAGTAGAAAAGCACTATATAACCAGTTCAGTGCAGTCCATTTAACGCCAGAATCACACGTTTATGAAGTTCTCCTCACCCAAAGTAAGCTGGACTTCATGTACTAAATTGGTGGAGTGCACCTTTAATGCCCATTTTTCTCCCAATACCTCAGTCACCATTGTATTGCATTAATAGTACACTAAACTATAGTGGATGAGTCACACACACAAACACTAGATTTCCTGTAGATTTCCCCTGCCCTGCTCCGTTGATGACATATTAAACATATTTATAGCTTGTGACTGAATCTATAACACCGTGATGATTGCTTGAGCAGTGAATGAGCAGTTTCTGCCTGGTCTGATGAGTTCAATCTCAGTCTGAGACGCTGACAAGGGTTCAATCATCATTACTCTCATCCAGCAGACAGGCAGGCAGCGACGTCCTGATTGAGATCAAGAGGCCGCATTGGTAATGATGATCGGCTGAATCTGTCGGAGTGGACTGAGGCACAGTGGCGTGGTGATTGAGCTCGCTTGATCGCTGTCTCCCTTTTATTTCTCCTGAATTCCTCATCAAGGCTGTACTGTTGCAGACACTCGTCTTATTGGAGGTCACAACTGCTGGGCGCTCAGAGGAAAACAACCGAAATGACCCTTCACTCTGCTCCCCCTCCCCTTTGAAAAACACATTATCCATATATGCTTAGCAGGAGGCCATCAGTTTAAAAGTGTAGCTTAACTGATAGTGCTGTTCTATCCTCTCTTTCCTGTTCACCTCTCCTGCATTGACATTGGCTCTCCTTCTGCTTTCGATGGCTTTAAGGAATGTAAATCAAGTCTCTTGCCGAGGATGTAAGCTCTGCGCTGAGCTGATAACATACACTTTGAGGTAGCTATATACTCTGCGGCTGTCCTCTCATGAATTCTTTATTTCTGTTGGTTTCCTGTAGTTATTATCTATAAGAGACAGAGCAGCTGCTGCTTCTTCATTCTGTGGCAAGGAGCAAAGGCAACTCCTTCAATTCCCCACCAAATTACTTTTTTATTGATCATCCAAGAGAGTGAAAGCAACTCGGTCCATTTCTTTAATGGCATCTGAGGACTTTTGAGCTTGTGAAGAAGCACTTCTGGCCGAGGCCCGCTGATCATCTCACGTGTTATAATACACTGATATCTTGCATCACACTCACCAGAATGTGTGTCTCCAGCTGCCACTGCTGCGGATAATAGGATTAGGAGAGTGGACTTGACTGTGTGTCTGACCTCCTAGGAGGGTAGCATTAGTGCCCTCAGTCACCCATGCACACTCACACGCACGCATACAACCCCCCCAACATCCAGCCTGAACCAGGATTACACTGTGTCTGCAGAAATCCGTCTCTCTCCCAGACACACCAGTAGACAGGCTTATAACTGCTGCAGCACGGTGTCAGTCCATTGATGGGACGTCTTCATGGCATTCATCAATAACCCGATGGGTGCATCTAGCCTGAAGCGCCCTCATTAGGGTTCAGTCAAGCAGCCCCAATTAGCGCCAGAGAGGAATGCTGATATCTAAAATGCAGATGGAGAAAACATATCCAGAATATTCAAAGTATCCCTTCAAGCTCGCATCCATGACCTTCACCAATCCCATTTCAATTCCCCTGACCAGTCTGGATACCAGCTGTTGTTACTATATGCCAGTCATCCACCAGGCTTTCAGGGGATTAGTTATCATTGGAACCAAGCCACGTAAAGGAAGGGAAAGAATACCAGGAAAACTGGTGACGGATGGGCTCATTGCTAGTTATGCTGGTTATTTGTGCTCAGCAACATTTTGGCTGTTTGTAAGCGGGTTGTGTGAGTGTTTTAGGGCTTTAAGGGATTGTGGTATTACAGGATTGAAGAATGTGTTGCTGAGAAGAACAAGTTAGAGAAACGGTGTTACGTTGCAGCAGCAACATAATGTAAATTCAATCTAGAAATGTTTTTCTTGGTACACCTCGGGGATAGGAAGGTCACAGAGGAAAGGAGCCATTTAGGAGCCACGTGTTGCCTTGAGAACGGAGCATTTATTGGTTGCTAAAGTAGTTTTGTAATACCACTGGGTACTGAGGCTCAGCGGTGCTTGTGAAATAACTTGTGGTGTTTGGCCTGGTTTTGACACTGAAAGAACGCTCGGAGGTAAAAGGGACAAACAAGAAGTTGTGAAGTGAATCAACAAATAATATACAAATAAAGAATACTGTGCAGTACTATCAATTGGAACATTGTATATGGATTTAATGAATTAAATGGAAAACATGATTATATTTTGTAGGATTAAAGTAAGGCAGCTGATTTTAGTATTTGTGTGACAATGAAAGCAAAGGAAACAGATCAGATGAGCCATGAAATGGGTACCAAAACTTTCATTCACTCTACCATGAATTTGTTTCCATTGAAGTGTGAATGCACATGTATATTCCTATTCTGGAACACATTTTTTGTCAATGGACAACATGAGTGCAGCACCCATCCCCTGCCTCTCAGCGTTAAGCATGAAATAACGTGTGTACCCAGATTCAAGTGCAAAACATGTATTTAGTTCTTGTTTGGCTGTTTCTTCAACCTTCCAACAATTGGGCCAGTCGTTTCTCCGTAATCCTGCTTTCAAACAAACTAAGCTGAAAGCTCGTTGACGGGGGTAGCAATGGTGTAAACTATCCCTCTACAAGGTCCATTATGTCTTCTGATCCTACTATGTTTTCTTTCTCAGTACAGGGAGTGTCTCAAGTCAAGAATGACTTCATTCTTTACCCTCAGGTATTCAAAATTAGTAGTGTGTCCATGATTGTCAAGTAGCATTCAGCAAACCACTTTCACTTGGCTGTAATAGCCAAATAAGATAAATACAGAAACTGTATTTATTGTTATTCAGTTATTAGCAGCTATGCGGAGATGGCACAAAGATGTAGCGAATGATGCACAAGCTAACAATGATGAGGCTGGCACATGCTGTTTGAGTAGAAACCGAAGCAGAAAGATATAGAGGAACCTGGACTGTGTGACCTGATTGTGGTTACACCTGAGGCATATGAGACGAGTTATCCTGCCGCCGCGCAGGGGTCATGTGATAGCCTGTGTGTTGTGCTGCGGGAGTGGTGTTGGGTTTAAGGGGGGCACAGACCCGAGGCTTCATGGGAGCAGCAGCGCGCTCGACCACGATTCGGCCCTCAACACTGGACTGTCTGTTCTGTCAGCCCAGAGGCCATTAAAGTAAGACAGACAGGGAAGAAAAACAGCTATTATTACCTGTTTGAGAGGGAAAGACAGTGGGTAGCCCAAAACAAGCCTACCCTTCAAAATGTAACCCAAACTGGAGCCATTGTTGTTATTAAAGTCTCTAAGGCTGAATTGCTGGAACAGTGGGATATGAAGCACAACAGCAGCCAGGTGCCACTGTGAGTTTGGCTTTTTATTCACCATCAACAATGCGTGGGAGATTATGAAAGTTGTAACTGGAGGAGTATAAATTGTCCGTAAAGAATAGGATGCAGCATCTACGGAGGGAAGTCCAGAGAAGAGACAGAAAAGAGAAAGTTCTGCAGAGATATCTGGCTGGTGGGGACTTTACACTGGTTTCCAGCTGCAGATTGATTCCATCACCTGCAGGGACTCTGCGCGCTGTTGTTTGGTGGAGCTGACTGTAGTCTGCATAGGCTGCTTTCCTTCTAATATCAAATATCAAGGTAACATACAGAATGGTCTGAAATGCTCTTGGTGTGATATAAAGCTATGTAGAGGACAGAAAACAACTGAGGATGTGGCTCCTGCGAGATTCCAAGGTCCGCATTTTCATTTCACAAAGCATCAGATTTGGACACCACTCCTATAAAAAGACTTCCAGTATCTCTAGCTGTGACTGTCACCTCTCCATGTTTCATCCCTGAACAGGAGAAATAGAAATTCTTGCACTTTAATAATAATAATAATAATAATAATAATAATAATAAACCCTGAAGCATTAGAAAAACAGAATTGGATGTTGAGCATTGAGGCAACATTCAAAGCTTCGAAGTATCCAGGGTGTAACTTGACTAGTAGTTATAGTATTAATTTACAGTTTACTTTGTCAGCATGACAACGTTAACATTAAACACATTTTCAGCTCTGGCTGATGGAAATTGCAGTAGCTTTTTGACCTCATGATTGTGCTTCATGAAAATTCACTGGATAACTAAAAGCATTAGCCTTTATCCTTTTGAGGACAGCAGGGATGGGGCATAGCAAACATTTTTCACCACAATCCATCCAGTAATTCAGTCTGGACCAGAGGTAAAGTTAATGACCAACCAACATTACCATCTGCACATTCAAACTCATTCTCTGAAACTTATTTTTTTATTACAATGAACATGGGCACTGCAGTGTATTTTAATTCCTCCCATATACACAGTATTGCTTGGAATATTCTCTAAAGCAATAAATGTATAATAATCTATGGTTGAAACTATCCCCCAACAAATGCACTATTTACTCCTGCTTGAAACTTTAAAGATTTACATCTTTAGTCGGGGCAAATGAGGACTGTAGCTCAGAGCCAAGAACAGGGTAGAAAAGTCACAAAGCATTCTGAACACTAAGACTGAACACTAAGAGGAATAATATGCAGTAAAGGTGTGAAAAAATATTGAAATGGCAATGTATTGCGATACTTTGACCTCCAAGAAAATATCGATATTTTAACTGTTAATTATAGATTTTTTTTGTAAAAAAACAAAAAAAACCAAACATTTTTATGTTTCATTAAGTTTATTCTGTTCAAACTGAAGGAAAAACAAAATAAGTCTCAGTACAAAAATAAATAAATAAAATGGAAAGGTCTTTATCAATCAAGCAGTTTTGACTCAATTATTACTTTAAATTTGATATTTTGATTTACAGATACATCATATAGATTGTTCCCCTGTAAACTATGTAATGCATCCCAATATTAGGATATACTGATAAATCGCAATACTATCGCATCGTGACCCGTGTATTGCAATACGTATTATATCGTGAGGTTCTTGCCAATGCTCACCCCTACTATGCAATGTTGCTTTCAGTCGTTTTACTGTTGTTTTCCACAGTAAGAAAATCTAGAAACATTTCATCCTCATCCTTTGAACGTATGCGTCTAAGTTTGTAGTTGTGCTCTGTAGTGTGATGCTGCCTGTGGACTACAGTGACCTTAACGCACTTTGCCGTGC
The DNA here is from genome assembly GCA_028566105.1 of Hypoplectrus providencianus. Classification (NCBI taxonomy): domain Eukaryota; kingdom Metazoa; phylum Chordata; class Actinopteri; order Perciformes; family Serranidae; genus Hypoplectrus; species Hypoplectrus providencianus. Next base: position 19,927,651 of record JAOWBC010000458.1, read on the forward strand.
TAATAGAGTCGAGTTTTCATTAGCTTTTATACTTTATTAAAATGTCGCAAATCTGTAAACATTTATGCTGCCTGTGTGTTTTTCCCCTTCTTATCTTGTGTTTATGAGTCCCATGCTATCGTAATCAACAGCATCAGTAAAGAGGGATAATCATCTGCATTATAGAATGGACCTCTTATCCTCCTCGGCCCTTCTGCCATAATCATTTTTAATCTGCTTTCCATGTCCATTACCATCATGCCTGCTGAACCATTCCATTACACAGCGGGGCTCTTTCCGCTCCCGGTGCCCCCACCCGCACCGCCCACCCCCCAGACCACTGTAGGTGACTCACAAACATATTGCATGTAGACCAAAGCATCTGCCATATAGCATGTCAGTTGACGTGTTATCTGTCAGATCCAGGAGACAGATAGGCGCAGTGGGAGAAAATCTTAATAACCACAGAGATAAATGCATGTGTTAGATTTTCTGGTTAAAATCTCCCATGGACATCCGTGCATGATTTACGCAACATCTGACTTTGGATTTGTCCCAGGGAGTGGGGGATATGCTAACGGATCAAATCCGGTGGCAGTTTTATCTCATTCATGTTTTGGGCTGTTGGATTCCTGTGAGATTTGAAGGCTGTTAAATGCTGAATACTGGGACATCTAAGAGGGAAAACAACACTGGAAAAATCTCTGTTTAGTGCATCATTCTTCTGAATTGACGTTATCTGGTTATCCTTGCCCCAAGTTAATGTTTAGGTGCATGTATCTGTGTACAGATTGATAAAATAAAGTTGTGCTGTAGCATGGCTCCCAGTCAGAGACCATGTCTAACCCTTACTTTATCCCTTTGGGCTCATGGCATGAGCAGAAGAAAGTGTAGGTTAAACAGAGTCTGCGATGGCTGGGAGGCTGCAGAAATGTCCACATCATGCTCAGTCTCTGCAGCTCCATCCTCACACAGCACTGTGCAGCCTCACACTTCAGAGAATAGCTCCAGAAAATGAAAACAGTTGGCATCAAACATTTAATGACTTTTTCAGTTTTGCATTTTCCCACATTCCCACTCAGGCTTTTTTATTCATGCAGCACAGATGACTTTGGTTTCGTTTTGACTAGGTCAGGTTACGGTTACAAATGACTACACTGCAGCTATCAACTATCTGATGTGAACGTTACTGTTTTCAGGTGTCATCTTACTTCATTATTACAATTAGTGCTACTTTTGTGTTTGTTAATAGGCAGGAGTTACAAAAAATAATGTGTCTCCTTTCATGCAACTGTTTGAAAGGGTGTATTGTGGGGTGGAAACACATATCTGACTTGCTGACTGCTGAGGCCAGATATATTATGCTTTCTGTCTGTTCATCAGTCTGCCTCATTCCTGTCAATGCATTTTCTCTGGAATAATTTCTTTATATTAGATTCAAACTTCCATTTGGACTTAATGATGAATTAATTTGATTCTGGAGGTCAAAGGTCAATGTTAATGTGATGCCTCTGGAAAGCTGGGACCAGATTTCTTTAAGTTTTGCACAATTGTGTACTTGGAGTCAAGGATGAACTGATTTTGAGGACAAAGGTCAAGGTTCCTCATGTTTGTACTGAATTGGTGACACTAGTCTTGGGGGTAAACCTTGAAACTGCAGTGATTACACAGATTGCACTGATGCATCACCCACATGGTGTGAAGGTTTTGAATGTGTATCTCCTTTGCAGTGAGTCCATATTTGAAGCATGGTCGACTGTCATGGCTACACATCTGTATAGAAATGAATGTTTCCTGCTGTTTGGCTGGTTGGCAGAGGCATACAACCACAAGCTGGTTGTTCTACTTTTTCACTCATACTTTGTGAGAGCAGGCATTTGTGCTGCATTCAGTTGTGTCAAATAATAGGAAAATGCTTTTGAACATCTCCTTCAGTCCAAATGTTAATATTGCAAAATAGACATGCCTTAGTGGGGTTTGCTCCCTCTGAACAATATTATGACCTCACACTTCACATTGTCCTCTCCTCTTATTATATGGTCCCTGTTCCCTCAAATGGTCATTTTTTGCATTTCCAACACCCCCTCTACAACCTGGAAAGAGCATGACAGTGGTTAAGGTAGCTACTATAAAGCCATGAAGTGCCTCATTAGTTCCCCTCTGAGTAACACACTTATCCAGGTTGACTGTTGTAGGTCAACAACTTTGTTTGCTGCCTTTTTTATATGCAGGTGGTGCTCACTGGAGCATTCAGAGAAAAGTGGGCTATGTCTGTTGGATTCAAATCAAAAGGCCTTTTTACCTCTGAGCTGCTCTATACCTGCTCTTTCTCTACCGCTGCTTCTCTTTTTGAGGACATTTCTATAAGTATAGCAGCTCCATTGCTTGCTGGAGAGCAACTATTCAGGTACAAGTTGTATTTTTGAATTGTTTGAATGTTTTTCACCTATCTAATTTTTCTTAAGCTGCTGTTACATGCATGACAGAAGCAGATTTAGACTGAGGACTATAGAGCTTTTCTTATGGGGGTTTATGCTGCCTTATTCCTCAGGAGCCTGAACAGAGCAACTGTTTGTTGCTGCAGAGTTCACAACGGACAAAGCCGGGAACACAAACACATAAGCGTTTACTGAAGTCTCTTGAGAAGATCGACCCTTTCACAAAGATGCCATTCATGCTGATCCACTCCTCTCCAGCTGTGGAGCGGACACTACCACAACACACACACACACACACACACACAGATGTGCACTGTAACACTCAGAGGATTCACTCTCTCACCTAACCTTCCTGCTGTTGACCCAGACTGGGAGAATCCTCTCCCCTCCTGCATGTGATGTCTTTATCAAGCTGTGGTAGTGCAGTAGATATACATACAGCTATGCTGCACTATAAAACAGCAAAAGCAGATTTAGCAACAGTTTCCTCTGGAATATGAGGGATTTTAGGGATTAACGGGCAACACACACAGTCCAAGGTACATTCTGTAAGCTGTTAACTCATTCATAGAGGGCCAAAACTGAAATTGTAATATGAGACGAGTGAAGATATCAGCTGGGAATCATAATTTGTGAATTGTTTAATGTGTGGCCTGCTGGCCTTTAGTGATTTAGTGAAGCGCTCTGGTTAAGTTGGTTGACAACATTTAAATAAGAACATACATGACCTTCGAGAAAAATATGATAAATTACAAAGCTACGCAATATTAAGTACCTTTTTGCAAACCTACCATTAGCTTGCTAACACATAGCGAACATTAGCTTGCTATCAACCAAGATTTTGGTAGACATAGAGTGATAAAATAATTGTACGATTTGCGTAAATCAAATACTTTTAGCCAGAAACCTAGTAGCCTAGGTAACCTACGAGCACAGCTAGTCCCTTCCCTGGTGGGCGTGGTCTTTATGTATGATGTATGGTGCTCTTTCTCTATGGCTACACAAAGCTTTCACCTCAGACATTACAAGCAAACACAGTGAATGAACCATAATGGTGACAGATCACACTGCCTATGACAAGGTAACAATGTGCTATGAGGGGATCTGTGATTCAGGAGATGCAGGTCATCTGTGCGCATACCCCTGATGGGTGGAGCACAAAGAGAGTGGAAGGGTGGAAGAAACATGGAGGGCTTACAGTGTTAATGGGGTAAGTTAGCTCCATGGGTAGCTCACGCTCACCAGGCAGACGTAGCTTCCACAGGTAAGCAGTGCTCATCAGTTAATTGGTGTTAACAGCAGGTAACCTCTGTTAAAGCACCAAGCTCCTGCAGAAGCCCGGATAATGCAGAGTGACAGCAAGTCAGTGGGACATGAACACAAGGGGGCGGGGGGCAGATCAGCTATTTGCACTATACCCATATTTCTACCTATGAAATAGTTATAGTCAAATTAAATTGTTCTAGGCATGTTCTGGTTGTCATGTACAACATGTTTAATGTGACCAGAGGAATACATTGGATAGAAATACATAAAGGTGTGCAACATTTCATGTCAACAATCCAAGATTGCCATTGTGTATCCATTGTGATGACTAAAAGTTAAAAGTACTTTTTGATCTTCAGTTTGAGAATGCAGTGAAAGTGCTCTCAGGCATTACACTTTGAATAAACTGCCACTGCATTGGTGGTTTATGTGGCGTTCTAATTGTGGCTTAGAGTTAGTGATTTTAGTGCCTTTTAAACTGTATTTAGTATTTCTGCATTACTAGTGGAGGTTGGCAACCCCACACACACATTTAGCAGAAAAAGCCATGAGCAGTTGTTCAGTGCAGAGAGACTGCACAAAAGCTCCAGGGGCACAAAAAGCCCAGAGCTTCTGCCCGCTGCAGGCATGACTAGCAGCAGCTGGAAGTGGCATCTCTTGGTGCATTCACTTGCACTCAGACGTTGGAGTTTTAAAGTTTTTCATATGTACATTTTTTAATTACATAGAAAATTGGGTTGTATTTACTGCCACTCTGTTGATCCGCTATAGCTGAGCAGGGGTGCAACATCATACTCTGCTGCTCTCCCATCAAATTAGCCCACTTACCCACATAAGAGTCAGTCGGTCTGCCCACTGAGTTTAGCAGCGTCCTGGAGTTAACTCTGCAGGCTGCCGTACACACACTTCCCTCTGATCTGCTGTGTTGACATTATGAGGAGCAACATTTCCTCCTGTTAGTACTCTCAACATCCAGCTGACATTGCCTTACGGTGCTGTTTTATTCATTACCAGCCAGTTACAGTACATTAGTGCTGTGTGTATGTGTGTGTGTTCGTCCTCAAGCTTTTCCTCCCTCAGAGTGTATTATTTATGATATTCATTTGGTATCCATCGCTGTATTTTATCTGCTTTGCAGTGGCATGAAGACATCATTGTGTTTGTGCGTCTTTAGAGAGATTAATAGGAATGCACTGTTTACCCCACCACCACCACCAACCCCCCACTCCACCCCCGCCTCCAAACAACC
>JAOWBC010000458.1:19939749-19955031 GCA_028566105.1 Hypoplectrus providencianus
AGTCAGTGAGAATGCACGACACTGGTTATGCTGATGCCACACAGATTCATGTTCAACAAACTGAACTATCCCTTTAAATCACCTTTCTTCCTTATTCTGGTGCTCGTTTTGAACTTCAGCACTTCGTCTTCACCATGTCCACATGTCTACATGCACTGAGTTATTGCCATGTGATGAGATATTTGTGTTAATGAGCAGTTACCTCAATACTATGATCATTGAGTGAACAGGGCTTGGATCATGATCAGTGGCTAAAAAGCACTTGAATTAATCCCAAAAACTTTTTGATGAGTGGTGACATGAAATCTGGATGAAAATCAAAAGAAAACATATCTTTTCCTGATAAAAATATCTGTCGTGAAGACACTGCATGTCTATGTTTGTGCGACTGTCTTAGTGTTTCCACATGTGCAGCCTGTGTGTATGTTTACTTCTGGCCCATGCAGAAGCAGACAAGATGCTGATTGATTTTACTCTGTATTAATGCTGTTCTAATCTGCTGTAATCAGGTTAGTGTTGATCAGCAGGAGAGCTGATGTGAGCACTCAGCTCTTTACACACTTTAAACGCTGCCTCTGCTTTGATGCTGCCTCCCCATCTCAGCTGGGCAGGTTTCACATGTTGAGGACTCACTCAGAGTTGCTGTCTTCTCTCCTTTCATCCCACAGTGCTCCACTTTGTCTGAACTGTGCAGGGTGACTGCTACCAGCTTTGTTTGTCGTAACCTCGGCTCAGCAGCTCTCAGCTGGAGATTTCACCTTTTGATCTGTTTCACTTTCAACTCAAATTGAAAAATCACACCAGACACAGATGGCTAAATTTAGTTTACCTTTCTTTTTCGTATTTGGAGCATTTCATTCACATGCCACAACACCTCCTCTATCTCAGATTCTTTCACTATGTGCTTCGACCTAACATTTTACCCTCCCTCCTTTACTCCTTCTCCAGAGTGATCCAGGTGGGCTGTCGGTGCTCGAGCAGCTCGGTCTCGACCAGAACTCGGACTTCTCAGACTCCAGCGTGCAGCAGCGCCTGGACGAGCATCGCGAGAGGATCCGCAGGGAGATCCGCAAGGAGCTGAAGATCAAGGAGGGTGCTGAGAATCTGCGCAGGGCCACCACAGACAAGAGGAATGCCCAGCAGGTGGACTCGCAGCTCCGCAGCTCCAAACGTAAGCTGGAGTCCCTCCACGCTCAGCTGCAGGAGCTGGACGCACACATTGTGGTCAAAGGCCCAGATGACAACAAAGGTATGGCGTCCTACATGGAGAAGTGGTTTATGAGCTGCTGTGGGATGGGCTAAGTGTCCTGTTTAAAACTGCTACAATTTGCTCATCCTAGTTATTTGGTTACGTTAAGATGAACGAAGCTTCTGGCATGGCCGTCTGCATAGCATAAATACCCCTCACATTATCACATCGCTACTGGTCTTTCACATTTGATTTGATGCAATAGCAACAACTGATTTCTTTCTTAATTTTTGTTTTAACATTCCACTGTGTAATGTTATTTTTAAATAAAGTGTTTTTGATCATTTAGAAAATCAATTCAGTGTCTTGGATAACAAAGCATTGTTGGCTCGTCACTCTGGATAATGAGCCCATTGCCCAGACTGTATGGTCCTTCCTAACCTTTTTTTTCTCCGTCATGTCCCTTTAGGGGCTACGTGTTTAGCAGATGATCACTGTCTGTTTATGTTTTAGACAGTGCTGTAAATCAGTGTCCCAGCTTTTGAAATGGAGGTTGTATTTTCAGAAATATAGCTGTCTTATCAGGTACTCTAAGGTACACATTACTTGGAATTTGTGTATGTTCGTGTCCATGCAAAACAGAGATGTTCACCCTTGTTTGACTGGTGGAAGCTGTTCAATCATCGGCCACTATCAGAGTCCAATTCCATTGATGGCAATGGGATGGCACCTATTTAATGCTTTGGCATAAAATATGTCCAACCACTGGCCTTTAACTTTATGGTCTACAAGAAGATAATGATGATGTTTAACAAACCAACAGAAACCTGACCTCTTACCATCCAACCACTCCTCTTGCATAGATACCCCAAAGTCTCCAGGGTCACTCAATCTACCATCGGCCAACCAGCACCGCATCGCAGCTTTGGAGCGGCAGCTAAACATCGAGCTGAAGGTCAAGCAGGGAGCAGAAAACATGATTCCCATCTATGCCAATGGAGGTACCAAGGTATTCATCAGCCAAAACTGTTACTCACTGTACCACTTTACCATCCACTTATCTTCAGACTGTGTTCCTTTACTCTGTTCCTGATCTCTTGCTGTGTTTTCTGTCCCTCCACAGGACAAGAAGCTTCTCCAGACGGCTCAACAGATGCTGCAGGACAGCAAGACAAAGATTGATATTATCCGCATGCAGATCAGAAAGGCCATGCAGGCAACAGAGCAGTCTGAGGAGAACCAAAGTACCTATCATGCTTTTTGTTTTTATCCTCGCTCTCATCTTTCAGTGCCTCTTTCATCCCACCTGTCACTCCTATAAAGCTTATAAACACTGCATATTTTATGATGCCGGTGGAATGGATCAATTCTTGCTTCAGAACTTCACAGTGTACAGTGTTCCAGTCAAACACACACACATAGTCCATTACAGCCCTCGCACTCTCTCAGGTTAGAGCCGTATTGATGTTCCTGCATCCCCTTGATGTTGCCCAACAACTAAAAGCCATGCCTCATTTAACAGAGGTTAGAGATGAGGCAGGACAGATGCAGGGAGCCAGGAAGGGAGCGAGACTGAAAGGACTGAGTCAGAGATGACGACAGAGTGAAGCGGAGGGCAGGAAGCAGTTGGAGATGAAAGAGAGAATAAGCACAGAGGGAAAGACAAAGCTTGGAGCAGCAGAAAGAGCAACAGTGATCCTGGAGAGGATGAGCTGACTGGTTTAGTCACAAGCCTCTAATGGGAATCGGTTTCCTCTCTGTTTGTCGGCTTCATCTCTTCAGCCATGTGCTTCAGGGCTGCTATTATTAATATTTCTATAGTAAAAACCAAACAACTACTTGTACAACACTGATTCCAAAACGCCTTGGATGTTATCTATCTAAAACTTTAGAAACAGTATTGCTTGGCTGTTGAATGCAATCGTTAACTCCAAAGACAATATATCTAATGACCAAAGTGATAAAATCTAATGTATTCTCTTTGTATTTAGGTTTTACAGTGTCCCACCTTCTTTGTAGAGAGTTTTGTATAGTAATGGTGTAGTTGACAGTGATAGACCTACAGAGAACCTGTTGTCATTTTATTTTTCAGTTCACTGTTTCGATTTTCTGGCCCACAATTTTACTGTTTTGGTTCATTCTCCTGGCTCTCATCTGTGTTGTGTTAAGCCACAACTGGCAGCTGTGTCACACCAAAAAACTCACTGTTCATTACCTTGGCACCAAACTGAAGACATACACAATCAGCAACTAATCGCTAATGAGACCATCCAAGGAGCTTTCTAGTGCTCCTTGGATGGTCCCATTTAATGAGTTGTGAAGTCATTCATCTGACGTCGGTGCTTTAATGAGCTTTTCACAAGTGTAAAACAACTTGTGTGCTAAAGAAGAGTGTTTTTGTTTGTTATTGCCCAGAGCATTTCCACAACACGTCGATAGCAAAATTTGTTCTAACTCGATCATTTGTGGGAATGTGGGAATTCTCAGTCAGGAACTCATTATCTTAATATTCTGACAGCACATGAATTCAGCAGGAATGCCCTTTCTCCCAATCTTAACGAAAGCAAACATTTTTTTTGTTTTCCCCATGGTTTGGAATCGCATTTGTCTGTTCTTCCTTGGTCCGTGCTACAGCTGGACCAGTTTTTTTTATGAAAAAGAGACAGTAGTTTTTCAATATTCCTGCTGACAAATAGAAACACATACCAAACACGTTGTGAGAGTTATGCAGACCAAAACAGAGGGATTGAATAATGCACCTGTGTAAGTAGACAACTTTTCACTTACAACTGTGACAAACCAAATATAAGGTTACTATACAGGTAAGTGTTATGATTACAGGTTGTTTTTGCTGCCCCCAGGTGTTCAGAGTTAAGGCAGGCAAGAGTAAATATTTGAGTCAAATAGCTTTTGCATTAACATGACACACATATTGCATGCATATCTTGACATCTTTTGCCAAAACACCCATCAACTCCCAAATCTGATTTAGTGTTATTCTCTCACCATGCCAGCGTCCTCTGCACTACATTCTGTTGTTTATATGACTGAACTGCTTCTGCGTCCCAGGTAAGGCGGACATGTGTGGGGTGGAGCTGCGTGTGGAGGAGCTGTGGCATCACTACCGTGTTGAGCACGCCATGGCTGAGGGAGCCAAGAACATGCTGCGACTGCTGGGGGCAGGGAAGGTCCAAGACAAGAAGGCCATGGCTGAGGTCAGAGGATATGACACACATTACCTGGCTTTCAGAATAGCTCAACTCAAATTGTTATATATATTCTAAATATGTTATTAGATTTTTTGTATTTTTTAATTATAATTTTTACGACTTTTTATTCAAAAAAACATAATATAAATATATCATAACATTATATTATTTACATTTGTTCTGTTTTTCTAATACATAAACCTATATTTTATTTACCTATGTATGATCTGTATCCACTTATGCCCTCATGTACAGTATATAAGATTATAGTTTGAAATTTATGGAAATTTCTTGCCAAAGGATAGATGTTAGATGATAGGATGGACTGATACCACTCTCTGTGCAGTGAATTTAAAACTACTTCCAGGCAGAAAGCAAGCTGTTAGTTTGTGACTTGTTGAACTGAAATCTGAACAAAGCTTTATATTTTATGTTCAAACTGATAAACCTTTGTTTTTTTTGGGCTTGTTAAAGCCATCAAATCTTTGTCACAGCTGTAGATAAAAAAGCTCTTTCCTCCCTTTAACAGGTGTTTATATATTTACACACCACATGCTATATTTTTTTATTATAAAATATTATCTTTCATAATCTCAGCAGCATTTCTGCAGCAACAACCTTATATCCCCTCTGACATGTAATTCTGTCTGCAGGCTCAGTGTGGTCTCAGCGAGTCCTCCCAGCGCCTGGACCTGCTCAGGTGTTCTCTGGAGCAGCGGCTGCAGGAGCTCCCTGAGGATCATCCCAAGGCCTGCCTCATCAAGGAGGAGCTAGTGCTGGCCTCCTCCTCGGCTTTCAGCTCTCGCCACAGCACCCCCTATGTTCACAACCAGTACAGCACCCTGAGCAAACCCTCACCACTCACAGGTAGAGACTGTTCTCTGGATAGGTTTTGACTCTGCTGACCTGCAGAGCTGGCTTTTTAATAGAGGGTTCTCTGTCTTCCAGGTACTCTTCAGGTGCATCTTCTTGGCTGCGTTGGGCTGCTGGAGGTCATCCCAGGGCGGAGCAGAGGGACTCCGGTGGTTCTTCCCTCTTACTCTCAGGCAGATGGACGCTCCTCTTTCAAACTGAGTGGCCTCTACAGCCGCAGCACCAGCAGCATGAGCCTTAAGATCCCCGGCAAGACTGACGAGCTCTCCTGTAAGACGTCATTTCTTATTTTTTTACAGGTTTATATAATGTGATATAATATGGATGTATTTCATTGTGTGTGTGTGTGTTTTGCAGCGGAGGTGAGTGCTGTGCTGAAGCTGGAGAACACAGTTGTGGGTCAGACAGCTTGGAGGACGGTTGGGGAGCAGGCCTGGGACCAGACCTTCACAGTGGAGCTGGAGAGAGTAAGACACAGCACACTCTTAGGGTGGAATTTACTGATTGCACTCAGGATTTTGCATCACTTGCCACCTCTATGTGCCCCTGTCTAAGGTCCGCTTCATGAATATATTGCATTACTATTATCACAGTGGAGTTTGGATTCTTTTTACATGATTGTAAATGTGGAAGTGGACAAAAGTGCAAATAAATGTGATAGACTGGCGAGGCCCTGATTAACTCACATAATGTGGCTGGGCTGGGCTTTTGCTCATCTAACTGCAAAGTTACAGAAAGTGTGCCTTCCGACATAAGAGAGATTCATGGCCTCCACTGATTATTTAAATCTCCTGAGTCAGACCAGCAGACTGTCGGGACCTGATATTAATTAATGTTCTGTGTTCGTCTACACTTCCAAAATATAACACACTCACAATCCACTTTCACACAGTGAGCATATGTGAGCCCATCAACGGTGGTCATCCTGAGAGTCAGACTGAGCCAGATGTCTTTTTGTTTAATAGCCTCATTAATTTCTCATGTATTTCATTCAGTGACGTAGCAGAGCTGAGACCAGACGAGAATAAAGGAGTTTGAGTCGAGTACACTTATAAATGTGCTTCATTTACCACCAGCTCTCTGAAAACGCGAATAATGTCAGTCTAACTGCATGTGGCTATTAGTGCTAGTGTTTGTAAACTCATATTAAGATTGAAAGGAACATAGTCAATTTTACAACAAAATGTATGGATTTTACCTGTTTTAAATATGCCAAAATGAACTGGAGCACCAGGACACAATTTGTTTAGCAGCACAGAAGTCGTATTTGTCGTATTTGCGCTTGTTTAGCAGCCACAGAAGTCGCACAGTCCTTTAGTGAAATCGTCCCTCAGTGTGTTTCAGTGGGATTGGGACATAAAATTGATGCTGGGACAGAAATCAAACCGTCATGTTGCCTCCCTGGTGTTTTTGTGATATCAGTCCAGGGAGATGGAGATTGCAGTGTACTGGAGAGATTACCGCTCCCTGTGCGCTCTCAAGTATCTGAAGCTGGAAGAGTTCCTGGACAACCAAAGACACCGAGTCCAGCTGGAACTGGAGCCACAGGGGCTGCTGCTGGCTGAGGTACAGCACACACACACAGACACACACAGACACAGGACATTTAACCAGCATTAGCTACATTCATCAGTGGTATAAACCTCTGCATGGAAGCAGAGCAGAAACTGTGACACAGTGGGATCTCGTGTGGCAGTTCCTTCTTCTTTGCTGCATTCTCGCCATCTGCTGCAGCTGCTACAGGCAAAGCGAGCATCGCTGCCCGTAAACACACTCAACACCTCTGTGTTCTTGAGTGAAATCTCCCCTCTGATTGATTATGACTGTCTGTTCATTTTACACAGGGAAAAGACTGCTCCTCTTTATTTAGTTCATTTATATGGAGTTCATTTATAAATTGAATACACCTCAGGGTCCTTCAGTGTTCTTGTAGCTAATTTAATAAAAGCCAGTTATTTCCGGATTTTTCTTTTTCACCCACCACCAAAAAAAAAACCCCTGAGGTATTACCCAGTCTGTTATACAGAAATTAAGGTCTGAACCAAACCCTCCATCTGGAGAAATCTAACACCCCTATTCTTAACTAATGGGTTATAAAACTCACTAGAGCTTGTAGCTGCATGAAAGGACACTCAAACACACTTTTTCTCTTTCTGGCCATTTGTTCACACATACACTGTTTTTCAGGTCACCTAAAACTGACCCTTTGAAAAAACAAAGCCGAGATGTACAGACAGAGAAAACAGTGCTGGTTCTACCAACAAGACTTTCTACATGTTTACACTTGAGTTGAACTACTCCTCCACAATATTGAAGAGCTGTGGCTTTAGAAAGCACCACAGAGTCCCTGCTACATAATCCTGGAAGTTTGCCCTACTCCTCACAACACATAAATTGGGAAGGCATTTCCTTAGAGTGCAGTTTGTTGTTTTAACATATTGTATTTGTTTTAGGTGACCTTCTTCAACCCAGTAATAGAGCGAGGGAGAAGACTGCAGCGACAGAAGAAAGTCTTCTCTAAACAGCACGGTATGTTGAAGTGTACACACAAAGCTTCTGAACTGAAAATAGGGCGCGCCTTTCATTATTAAAAATAGAAACTGCTGTAGTATCGCACCTCTATAACACCTGTAATCTACTGGAGGCAGGTTGGTGAGGGAATGGTTAAAACAGAAGCAGCAGAGATGGAGATATCCTGGGTTTTAGTTCACAGAAAGGGCCAACAACAAAAACAGTCCTCTGAATTTCCCATTATGCTTCCTAAAAGCCTAGGCATATAAAACACCACAACTTCTGGCTGTTATGCAGCCTCTTTATTTCAAATTGGTAATCTCCAAGCTTGGTAACCCCGATGACATCACTGTGATGCCATGTGTAAAATCTGTGAAGGAAACAATTGATCCAAATATATTGTAATTTTGAATCAAGGGAGAATCACTACATGTTCACTACCCATGGGAAAGGTGTGTGTGGATGTAGCAGCTCACTGCAACTCAATAACTCCTAAAATAGCCATGTGAATTTCCTATTAGAAAAATATTGATTTTATATAGATTCATTAATCTCAACCTTGAGGTCATAAAGGAAATGAGAAAAAACACTTTTGTTCTCTTATTTGAAGGGTTGTTTAAAGCCTGTTGGGCCTCTGATATTTGATTCCATTGTGCCTGTTTAGAGGAGCCACACAGGGTTGAGATGCTCACCTGCAGATAAAGTGTTAATGGCTTGTGGTATTTTCTGGAACTGGGATATTAACGTTTACAGGAAATGCAAGCACTCAGCTATTTTGCCTCATTAAATCTACTGGAGAGCCATCAGATGATGAAGTTAGAATGAGTGCATACACTTTATTTCCTCTTTCTAAATATACACAGTTATGTGACAATGCCTGCTCAAAATCAGTTGGCACTGTGGAAGCAAAATAAAAACAGGATGTACAAAGAGAAGATATTACATAGTACGACTGGGAAACTTATTTTGTAATGTTATACACTACATACATTACATTTATTCTAATAATGCTTACGTCAGTTGTGTCTTCGTGAGCTATTTGTGACACTAAAGAACATAAATGTACACATGGTTAAAGTGCTGCATAAATCTCTGTAAGACACAGACAACCATTAACCCACGTGGGTCCTGATGATACAAGATGACAACCAGCCAACAGTTCAGTTATCTTCATGCGGACTCGTCATCTACTCATTTCTCCCCTATGTGTTCCAGGGAAAGCTTTCCTGCGTGCCCGTCAGATGAATGTGGACATTGCGACCTGGGTCCGTCTGCTGAGGAACGCCATCCCCAGTGGAAGCAACACACCAGCCTACACTCCCAGCTTCTCAAGCAACACACTCACACACAGTACAGGGTATGTAAGCCGTATGCATTCTGCTCTACAAAAACACTTCAGCACAATCTCCCAAGTTTGGTGCTACAAGTTGTTTTCCTCTTTTGCTTTTTTAATGACCCTTCATTTCTGATAAAATTGCACTAAAGACTAAATCAGTACTTTGACCAGTTTTTTTTTTTCAATTATATAATTACTGTGTGTAATCTGGCTTCACTGAAGTTACTTTGTGGCATCATTTGAGGTGTCATTCATTCATTTTTGTTATTTAATTAATTAACCTCTTGAATTAAGCAAACAAATTATGTGGTTTCTACAAATAAATCTCAAGCTTTTAAAACCTCAGCACCTGGACAAAAGTACTCATACAACAGAGTTTATTGTTCATGAATTAATTTCTTTTTTTCACACATTAACACTGTGGAGGAGGATGATTACAGCTCAGCAAAGGGCTTTAATTTGCTTTCTGTGTGTCTGTGTGTGTTTCTGTGTCTGTGTGTGTGTGTGTGTGTGCAGAGAAATCTCAGTGGAAAAGCTGAATCTGGGCAGCGACTCTCCTCCCAAAGCTGAAACTAGAAGAGATGTGGTGGACGCACCGGCTCTTTCGGTGAGTGAGAGGAAGAGAGGGAAGGAAGCAGACAGAGGAGTTTCAGACGGGGTAAAGATGGCCATCTTTACACTATCATGTTACTATTTTGCTCACTTCCTACCTGCAGCGTTTGGCTTGGAAACAGTGCTCCAGTCATCGGCCGCTGCACTGTGAGCCACAGTGAAATCTAAGACAGGCGTAGCAGGGGGAGGATGAATAATTAGGGAAACGGAGAGCTGAGAACTCAGGGAGACAGCTTTAATGAGACATAATTGCATGGAGGGAGCTTTAATTTGATCAAGGCCAAATCCGCGTTAGTTTCCCAGTGTGAAGAACACAAACTGCAGGCGATAGTGTGGGAGAGAGGACTGGAGAGGTGGCACGAAGAGGAAGCAGAGAGGAAGCAGAGAGGAAGCAGGGAAGGGAGGGGGGAATCTTAAAGAAGGAATACTTGAAGTTTAAGATTGAGGATAAAAGAAAAGAGAAAAATAGATGACAACAAAGTGTCATTTATTTATATGGTGTGTTATTTTCACAACCATAAAGGTGTAGGGCAGGGGTCAGCAACCTTTCCTAACAAAAAAGTCATTGTAGGCCAAGAAAAGAAAAACTTGAAAGTAGTCTCCCAACATCACTAATAAATCATGATGAGCCTTTATTTAAAAGTTTTTATCAGAATGCAGCAAGGACCCAAGTGAAAATTTAAAGTGGTATGCTATCCTAGCCAGGGAGACTCTAAAGTAGCCTTGAAATTGGCAAAATGCAGAGGTTGAAAGGATAGTTTTGGACATTGAGTTGTATGAAATACTTGCCATTATTGTATTGGATGCAAAGCAGAAAAGCTTACTTTTTAAGCTCAGGTTAGTGCTGGTTCTGGTTCAGATGGTGGAATAGATGGTGCGTCCAGGCTGGCAGGGTCAGAAACTTAAAACATTTTATTCTACACAAAACTATTAGGTACCCCATGTCACCATAAAACAAGGTCCTTGTATCAGAAACCAGCTTCACTTGGTAATTTTTGGTTTCTTACAAAAAGCCCCTAAACACAAAGACAGTGTATGGTAACATAAGGAGCTTCCTAGACTAAGTAATCAATGATCAGAACCAGCCAGAACGCCAACCCCAGAGCTCAGAAAGTAAGCTAACAATTTTGTATCCACTACATTACTGTCAAGAATAAGTAAACCCAGGACTGTCACTATAAGGCGACAGACTAGATTTTGTAAGCTATGATGCACATTTTACCTGACTAACATTTTAAAACAGTTTAATGCCCTCTAGAAACTACACACCTCACTGTTACAAAACACACCAAATGCACCATACGAATGCTGACATGCCATTCTGATCCTCCTTTTCTATTTTTGCCTATAAGATATTTTTAAACTTGTCGCATGCACATTTTCAGTTCCTCACTACATTTTTGTGTCCAAATTTAAGCATATTTTGGATACAAACATCTTTATCATCTATGAATTTAAGATCCTTAGCTGTCCTTAAATGTTTAAAGTTTTAACGTTTTAATCTTTTGAGGTAGAAAGTGATTAGTATTTGTTTTAATTGTGTTTCTCTTTACCCAGATGCACTTCCACACAGTAACTCATGTATGGAAGAAGAGGAAGACACACAGTCTATAATTAAGCTTGATTTGTTATTGATTTTGTAGAGTTCTACAACAGATAAGAAAACAATTTATTATCTATCAACGCACACAAAAAATGGGTTTTATTGGACACATAGAACTCAGTTATCTCACTGAAACTTTCCTTAAAAATGCACCATAGGCTCTTTTGGTCTGTGTGGCATAAGCCCTCATATTTATCTGATTTAGGGCTGAAACAGATGCACGCAGGCTCTAAAAATATAGAAATATCCAATCTTCGCTCTTTGCTTATGTCAGTCATATTGAGGCATAAATTTAGAGTTGCTTTAATTATTACATATTCACAGGATTTGGAGTGCAGAGCCATTTATGGTCAACACAATGAAGTGAATTTGAGTTTTAGGGAGCAGAGCAGCAGACACTCTCAGAGAGAGTCAGAGGGCCTGCGGCAGATGGCGTGTTCAACGGGGTTGAAGTATTATGGGATTAATTACTCTGATGTTTTTTAGAGAACTAATTAGTATTGAGCAAGGAGTGGAGTGGACAGGAAGAGGGGAGGAGTGAGGCTGGCAGCCAGCAGGGGATCTGGCTCCCACTCACGATGAGCTTAAGTTACAAAATGTTTGTCTGCTGCGACTGAAGGTCGTTACAGATGTTAGCAAAATCAGTTTGTCCTCATTTCTTCCCTGTTTTTCTGCCGCTTACCCTCTGCATACACTCACTTTACTGCTCCTTTCTTTTGTCCCCTCCCTTTTCTTCTTCCTCCTCCTCCTTCTCTGTGGTGTCTCACAGGAACAGACGCCGGTCATCGAGCCCCCGTCCACGCCGGATGTCCCTGTTCACGAGCAGCCAACCAGATCGCTGTCCCAGAACTCTTTACGCAGGTGCAAACACAAGGGGGACCTATCTGTCTCTCTCATTCTCACACACACACACACACACACACACACACAAACACAAACACAAACACTATACCTGAGCATATCTTTCTGGCATTATGGCCAACACAGCTTGACACCAGAAACACACCCCCACACACAATATGCTCCTGTATTGTCACCTCTTTTTTTAACACGTGCTTAGCCAAGTCATCATTAATGTGGATTACAGCATATGTCGCCCCAAATGAGAAATACTACTGCAATAATAGATGCTGTGTTGGCTTGACATGCATTGTTGTTGACTATTTGTTGCACATTTCAATATGACATCACATTATGTTGTATACAGCGCCTATAATCTGCCTATAATCCACCTCTCTTAGACCGAGCAGAGGCCCTCTATGCCTGCAGGACTTCAAACTGATCGCAGTGCTCGGCAGGGGCCACTTTGGGAAGGTACACATACTTCATTTTTACTGTAGATGAACAAAACTTGAGTTCAAAATGTTAAAGCATGTGCCTCTTTACAGAGTACTGTATGGAATTATTTAATAGTTAAAGGTGCAATGTGTTATTCTTGTCCACATGATCCACATGCAGCGTCATACATCCTTAGCCTAGACATGCTAATATAAGTAGCTATCTCTGCAACACAATACATAGATGCAGTGTTGTAGTTGAGGCACAGAGTCAGAGTCAGTCTTAAGTCCCCAGTGTTCCAGTCAAAGTCTGAGTCACCAAAGAAGAGCCCCAGGCCATTCATTAATACCTGAGTTTGTGTCCAAGTCCTACTTCTGAATCCCAAATGTTGAAGTTGGAGTCACCAAGAAGAGTCTGAGTCATCAACGGTTGTGTCCCGGTCATGTTCCTCCAACAGAGTTCTGCATTCTGACACCTAGAAGTAAAAAAAGGTCCACAGTAAACATTAAGTCTGAGCCATAAGACCACAGGTCTGAGGCCAGTTGTGAGTCCCAAAAAGTGTTAAATGTGTGAGTCTAAATCAAGTCACCACTCCCAAAAGTCAGGCTTTCAGTTTGTCTCAAGTGTGAGTCAAGGACTCGATGACTTCGTCCATACATCAACGTCTTACTTGACATTCTCTTGATAATGTTAAATCATGTTTTAAATAGTGATATTTTTGTTTTTGGAGATTGACAGCTTCAGAAGCAGCATATAGACCAGCAGCTGAGTGCCACAGACAGCGTCAGAAAGCACTGAGACATCCCACATTGTTAGGTTTGGTCTCTGCATGAGATTTGTTGTCAGTGACTGAAATCTGATTGTCTCCAGGTGTTGCTGTCAGAGTACAAACGGACCGGCAGCCTGTACGCCATCAAAGCCCTGAAGAAGGGAGACATTGTGGCGAGGGATGAAGTGGAAAGGTAAGTGTATTTTAAAACACTTTGTGACCTCCTGGTCTCAGCTACAGGACGAAGCTAATTCACCTCATAATACACCTCGTACAGTTACTCCTGTCTCATACGCCCCCCCGACCCCCTCTGTCTGTCTCCAGTCTGATGTGTGAGAAGCGGATCTTTGAGACTGTCAACGGCTCACACCACCCCTTCCTGGTCAACCTGTTTGCATGTTTCCAGACGCCAGAACATGTGTGTTTTGTCATGGAGTACACGGCAGGAGGAGACCTCATGATGCACATACATGCCGACGTCTTTTCCGAGCCACGTGCTGTGTGAGTCTCACTGTGTGTGTTCAAGATTAGAAGCTGCATGAAAGCTCCATGATCTGTGTGTCTACGTCTTTGCGGCTGTGAATGTGTGAAGCATGTTGTTGTATATATGTTAAATGTTCTGTCTGTTTATCTGACAGGTTCTACTCAGCTTGTGTGGTCTTGGGTCTGCAGTTCCTTCATGACCATAAGATTGTGTATCGGTGAGTACGTAGTACTTAGCACAGGAGGGAAACATACTCCCTCTGTTTTCACACTCAATATTTGTCATAAATCTACGTCCTTTTCTTTGCCAGGGATCTTAAATTAGACAACCTGCTGCTCGACACAGAGGGTTTTGTGAAGATAGCAGACTTTGGTCTGTGTAAAGAAGGTGAGTGACTGTGATGGACTTATCATCCTGGCCCTCTACACCTTCAGATAGTGAACTTTTTGTCGCATAAACAATTATCCAAACATCCTAAGGATGTTTATTTGTGTCTTTGTTACCTTAAATGGGCTAAATCAGCCCAGACAAGCCCCCCCTTTTTTCAGTTGTTTTTGTTGTTGTTGTTTTTTTCAACTAAATTCATATAATTTCACAGCAAAACCAAGTCTAAAACTTTAAGTAAAAGGGAAATACAGATTTGAACAAATGGGGGGGGGGGGAGCATGTTACATGTTTATTATTACATTACATTGATTACATTACATTACAATAAATGAGATAATAAATCATGTTTTTTTTTTCAAATGCAAATAATATTTTAAAAGGATGTTGTTGGTACATTAATAAGATATTTATTACCATATAGCTACACTATGCAGTCGAGGCGTACATGGTCTTTGTTACATGTTATTTCACATTCACAATTAATTTACAAGCATTTACGTGTCCCCCATCACTCCCACAGTCAATATTTTTCTGCCTTCACCTCTATAATCAACTCAAGCCTCACACTGTCTTCTTTCTAATCCTCTCTTGAGGCATGGGCTATGGGGACAGGACGAGTACATTCTGTGGGACTCCTGAGTTTCTGGCCCCAGAAGTGCTGACAGACACATCATACACCAGAGCAGTGGACTGGTGGGGGCTCGGGGTGCTCGTCTATGAGATGTTGGTTGGAGAGGTAAAAATACAAAGTAGTTGTCATTTGTTAAAGGCATAATACTCCACATTAAGCATTAAAGACTTTTATATATTTTGTCATCAGTTGTGTAGTCATATTATTCCAAGTATTTCAAACAATTTTCATACGAAAAGAAATCTGTCATCTGATTTAAGTGAAACTTTTACCCCTCCAGCTACTGATCGGCTATTGCTGAAATGTGCTGAGGTAATTGTTCTCCAGAGGCAACCATGAATCCATGAAACTTGCAAAACAAAATTACAAAAAAACCCTCAGGATTTAATGCAAACAGGGA
>JAOWBC010000458.1:19959164-19991710 GCA_028566105.1 Hypoplectrus providencianus
TATATATAATTTGAGTTCACTAAGCAGGGTGCAACTGGCAGACTAACCCGGAGGATAAACTGTATGAAATGTGCAGGAATATATGGCTAGGAAGAGTTTGGATGGCAACTTCAGAGACTTAGAGCTAGCTTGTCTCTCCTTCTGCCGCCCTCCCTTCTTCTGAAACATAAAAGAAGGATTAAGAAAACTAGCAAGCAAGAAACTTTTAAAATTTAAATCTTCATCCGCACCCACTTTGTTCTGCTCAACCAGCGTAGCATTAGCTGTCCTCTGCAGGTTGGATAACATAACAGAGCACACAAGCAGGACAAATGTGGATGTGAGACTGTTTATGATTGACTATTTCATAGCACATTTACTCCTGAGGAAAATAGTTGGCATAGAAGCCAGATAAAACAGCCAAGTCGTTTTTATTGCTAAAACTGAACCAAACGGGGACTGTTGTCCAACATTAACTATGTGTTTAAAAAACTGGAGACTGTTAGATGTATGAGGAGGTGCAGATGTTCTTCGCTAATTTAGGAAATATTACCATGGGTCATATTAAACACCAACATAGAGAAGCAAGACTGATGAAATATTAAATGTTTCCAAAGTTTCTTTGATTATATTGATGTAGAGAGATGAAACAATGTGCACAGCTGCCTGTGGTTGTGTGCCAAAACTAAGGGTCACTTTGACACCAATACAGTAAATGTAGCATTAAGCTGCGTCAGCTGATGTCCACATCAGTTCTCCGAATTCTCCAGAGCTCACATGGATTTGAGGATCAAAGTGGAAGGGCTCTCAAAATCTATCTAGTTTCACAGCAGTTTGGCCAAAATATTTTCCATCTCTGAATGGGTTGATGTGAGATGGAGCACAGAAACTGCTGAGACTGTTGCAGAGCCAGACCGGGTCCCAGCTGTTATAGTTAATGGTGTCCTGAAATGTTCATCATTAAAAACATTCTTGGAATAATGACTGGAAAGTAGATGTAGAAAAATATTTAGAAATATTCAGAACAAGAGGGCAGACCATATTCTGTAAGAGAAAATGATTTTTTGTAATTAATTTTGAGCAGTGCGTGCAATTCTAATGTTAAGGCTAGCTCCAGAGCAAATACAGACAGCTATTCTAGTCAGTGCTAATGCTTGTTGCAAAGCCGCCATAACAGGAACAATTTCAGTGTGAACATTTTGTCAGAAATTTACATGAAGTACTTACCAATTACCAACTGTAGTTGATGTAACGGTATTACCTTACTTTCCAAGACATGGTCGTTTGGTGACCCTGCCAGCTTGCAGGAACTGTCTGTTGTACGATCACAATCGCCAAGCCAATGTATTTTTTGAAAATCTTTTTAAAAAACCTTAGCTTTTTCATGTCTATAGGTTACCATTGGTCCCAAAACCAGCTTAAAGGGACATTGCTGCCATCTATTGGACTGGTGTGGGGCAGTACACTGGGATACATATGGCTCTGAATCAAATGGTGTACCCTCAGCACCTCCAAAGTGAAGCAAATGCAGAGGGACCTTATACCTCCATTATTTCTAATGGCCTGCTGGCCAGCTGCTGATCTACCAAGCTTCTGACAGGTGCACACTGTTGCTTGCTTTGCACTAAGTAAGAAGGAAGTCTACACAGTGTGCTACATGAGAGACATTGTGTACCGGTTTTGTACCTTTAGGGGTACGACAGCTTGTCCCTGGACAGCAACCTTTAAGCACCTTGTCAAGCACCTTGAAGTGCTTGACAATGCCTTGGGAACATACACTCACCGGCGTCTCTATTAGACAGACCTGTGCAAATGCTTGTTAACACAGATATCTTATCAGCCAATCACATAGAAACAACTATTACATTTAGCTAACTTGAGTATTTCACAAACTGCTGATCTACTGAGATTTTTAGTTGATTCCCACCAAATCTTAATATTTTATTGTTGTTGTTTAAAAGTTAGTTAGACATTAAATCAAGAGTGAAATTAGACTACCTCTCAGCATTGGTATTGTGACCTTTATTGTCCCATTGTCCCACTCTGATCAGCTGAGGTGGTTCCCACTCAGCAGTGACTGACATGTACGAACTTCATTACTTTACAAAGTGTTAGACATCTAAGCCATAAATGCATTTTCTGCTGTAATGGTTTTGCAGCCGTTACATGAAAGGAGTTCTCAGAAAGTCCTTACAGAAATGTGGGAGCATTCTGTTGAATGAAAGGAGAAAAAATGCAACATCAACACTAAAAGGCAGAAAAAAGACCTTTTCAGGCATTGATAGCATGGATTACATTTTCTGAGAAGACTTAAGTCTGCCCATGTGTGTTGCCTGTTTATTTCTCTCCCAAACATTTCACCTGTCAGTCAAACTGGTGAGGCCCACCCTCCTCCTCCTCCATCCCTCCCACCTCCCCTCCTCTCTCCCTCCAGCCCTCCTTCCTGTTGCCATGTACGTTTGGAGACGTTTCCATGGCCTTTTATTCCTCTCCATCTCGCCATCTCTCTCTCCACTCTGTCACACCATCCAGTCCCTCCCATTAAATTGTTTCTTTACAACTTCTCCCCCCTTCGGTCCCACTCGGTGTGTAAAATGAATTTCCACTGAGAAATATTTCCCACAAGTCGCACCTCCGCTGGAGAGAGACGCCTGACGCGACACGCGGCTGAGAGCGGAGTGTTTTTGCGTGGTTTCAACATGTGGAGTGTGTGTGTGACTGCGTGGTGGTGTGTTGAGGAAATGAGGGGGGCGTGTGTTGGGTTGTGAGTACAGCCCTCACAGTGAAGCAACAGCTGGATCAGCAGTCCTCCGCTCGCAGCGCCGCAGGTGAGTTACACTTTTCTTTTTATGATTTTTTTTTATTTTTTGTCTCTCTGTTGTCTGATGGAAGAAAGCTTTAGGAATCCTGAGATGAACTTTAGAAACAACAAGTAGAAGCTGGCTTTTATCTCCTTCGTCTAATAACAAAAAGTATATTAAAGATGGAAGTGTATCTTTTCTTACCTTGTATATGTTTGGAAATGTGATTTAGTGGGTGGAATAGACACTTCTTGATATTTAATCCGACTATAATATTGCTTGAGTCCCTTATGATGTAACATATAGACTGTACATGATTTAATAAGACAAATAGAAAACCACTTAACTCGTGTATGGAAGCCCATCTGTGCCAGCTAAAGATAAAAAAAAGTTGACCATTTTTATTGTCATCTTAATTAGAGATTAGGATAGATTATTTAAAACTTTTATTTTCACTCTCCTTGTTTAAATTGGCTTTATATTATCATAACTTTCATTTTGCTGTATCGATATACAACCCTTGATTATAGATCAAAGACAATATAATGCCCAAACTGGTAAAATTGTAAAAAAAAAAAAAAAAAAAAAAAAAAAAAAGTCATGTCCCAACTTTTTGGAAGTGGGGTTATGACTGACAATGGCATTGACTATTTCAGAAGTGTGCTTCTCAATAATATATTTTTTATTCCACCAAAATGTTGCCTTTATTTATGTTGGCTTTATCTATTTATATCATAATTATATTATTATTATTATTATTATTATTATTATTATTATTATTGTTGTTGTTGTTGTTATTATAAAAAAAAAATAAAAATCTTTTGGTGTGAATTGACACGAACCAATGAAAAACATGAATGAATGAGTCCAATTTTTTTTTTTTTTCAATAAATTTTATTAAGATTGAAATGCTATTTCAATCTTAATAAAATTAGGATTGAAATAGCATTTTTGCTGATCAACTTATTGATTACTGGAGGAACTGGTACACTACATGTTGCATACATGTGTTCTCCCGCTCCTTTTTTTTCATTTGAGGGGCCACAAATGTCTCTGAAATGTTAAATTGTTAAGGTAAATGTTCCATGTTCCTGCAGCTCTCACAGACCTGCTTGCTACAATAACTCAGTGCAATCACTGATTTCCTGTTTCTGTTCACTGGGATGTTGCAGGAGGTTTCTTCACATAAAGTCAGAGTAGCAGTCAAATGTTCATGATGCCTTCACTGTCATGGGTTGGATGGACTTTTTTCTGTCTTCTGTTCTGGAGGAGAATGCTAGGTAAGAATACATGATGTAAAGGCTATAAATGATCACTAATACACTGAAAGTATCAAATTTGATATTTTCTATGCTCGAGAAGCCACGAGTCAAAGGTCTGAATCTTAATCTTTAATTATCAGAACGACAGTGTTTCTTCTGGGAACTGTTCCAAACCCCTCCGGCAGGGATTTAAACTCTGCATGCACTGAGGGGATCACACTGACACTGAAAGAAGGCAGACAGAAGAACAGTCAAGTCAAATCATAATTCATGCACCTGTTGTTCTCCTCAGCTCGGAGTGCAGAGCTGCACTGCTCTGTGGCACCAGTGGGGGCGCTGCACCCTGTTCGGGGTCTGCTGGAGAGGTTTGAGGCTGGATCAGGCTGTGCTGCGAGAGAGCACGGGAACAAGGAAACTCATGTCATTGCAGTGGGGAGAGTGACAAACAGCCCTGAAAACAAGGTGACAAAAATCATGTCACTACATCAGCAGTAATTGAAGTAACATTAAACGTCAGTGAATGAGATTTTTTGTGAAAGATTTAAGTAGAGAAGAAATATAGCATTAAAACCTTTTACTTACTAATTCAAATTCAATTCTTAACTTTCAGTAGTTTTATTTTGGCTCTTGGCAAATATTTATTTGAGTTTTTTTTCCCAAGCATGTAGATGAAAAGCTAAGTTAGCCAGCTATCTTCATAACATTATCTTCATTTATTGACATACTTATACTATATGTGTTAGCATTAACCTGGCACCTAAAATGCTGTAATTACATTTACAAATGGTATATTGTGGTGCTACAGAAGCCTGATAGCTTAGCTTCAGCCTGGTAGCTAGCAATATCTATAAAAGATGACATCATCATTCATTGATTTTTAGGTGAAGCCTTGATATTGGTATTTCTGTTGGTCGTCACCAACAGAAAGCACAGTAGTAAGTTTTCAACTAACGCTAAAGTTAGCTTGATGGCGTGTTTGGCTAGCAAGTTCAATCCTGTGTTCAAAGTGAAAGTCTTACTCCTCAGAGTGTTTTAAGTACAAACAAACACATGTATTGACAACAAAATTGTTAAAGTTAAATGTCTTTAAAAACACACACAGCAGCGTGTTTCTGTTGTCTACTTTACTCCTCATGAAACCATAATATAGAAAATGAACATCATGCTGTATTGAAAACGACTCGTGATTGAGATTACCAACTCATGAGTGAAATGTCCCACCTTTTTGTCCTCTGTCTACAGGTGACGGTGTTACTGAGGCCCATGTCTCTGTCCCCCTCACCTCTCAGGGCAGTCCACCTGTTGCTCAGCTCCAGGCTTCCAGTTAGCTGGTGGCTGGAGGCTGAGAGACTGCCTCCAAACCTCCCAGTGCTGGTGCAGGTCAGTCTGTCAAGATCTGCTAAACTACCACTGTGCATTTGTAAATGCTCCACTTTATACTGCGAGTGCCATTTATACTTGACATAAATGTCTTTCCCCTGAATTCCTTTTGTTGTTCTCATCTGCAAGGTGTCCTCCAACTCCAGCGTGCACTCAGACACCCTGAATTTGAATGTTCAGATATTACATTCGATACCTTATCATCCAAGTGCGCTGCATCACTGGGCTCTGAAACACTATGGCAACCTGTCCTCGCTGACACACACATCACACGCCAATCGAGTCTACATCCCACTGGGAGAGGGTAAGCCACCAAGAAGCCAAATGTCATAGTGATGACAAGTTATAATTGGGTTAGAGTTAAAAACATGTTTTTCAGTGTTTTTTGTGAGATTTAACAGCCCCTCAGTCAAGCTTGGTGCTTATTAATAGAAAAGATAAATGTGCAAACAGTGGCAAAAATATGTAAAATATCTATCTCATCTAATGCTTCAAGAACTCAAACAAAAGCATTTTACAAATTTCAAACTTTTGCTTTCACCCAAACATCTGTATCCAGGCTTTGTGCTCTGTAGGTTAAAAATCCGTTCATACTATCTTATTTCTCCCATAACCAGACACCACACAAGGCTCAGGTCAGACAGATTGTGCAGTATACTCTTATGAAACCTCCTTCTCACTTGCTTTTTGGCTACACAATACAGATCACACCCTGCCTGCTGTGTGTGAGCTGCAGTCTATGTTCCTGTCTCGCAACTACATGACCTCTGACCTGCAGCCACAGGAAGTGCATGGCTGCACTGACACGCCAGCAGGTGGGATCAGCCCTGAAGTCCACGTGATCAAGCTCCATTCAGCTGGCTCAGCGCTCTGTGGGTGAGAACATTAAAGCCTCAGAACAAGCTACAGAAACTGTATCACAGCAGAGGTAAACATCATCTCTCTATCTTCTTCAGCTCTCTCCAGGTGGAGGTTATTGTCTCACTTGTGCCCCTGGTGGCCAACGCGAAGTTCCAGAAGATTGTGTTGATTCTCAGCAGCTCTGTGTCAGTCAACTGGGCCATTGTGGCTCATGGTGTCCGGGGTCATATCTCTGT
The DNA here is from genome assembly GCA_028566105.1 of Hypoplectrus providencianus. NCBI lineage: Eukaryota > Metazoa > Chordata > Actinopteri > Perciformes > Serranidae > Hypoplectrus > Hypoplectrus providencianus. The sequence continues at coordinate 19,965,684 of JAOWBC010000458.1, forward strand.
TCACGTAAGGGCTCCAACTCTTCTCTGAATCTAATCTAAATCTAATTTATAAACATCCTATAAACAGCTGTTGACTAGTTATTTCAGCAAACTGGCAGGAATGGTGGTGCAGGGGTAAAATCTGTTGCCTTCCAGGTGGAGGTTCTGGGTCTAACTGGTCTTTCGCAACATATAAACATTTGCACAGCTGTAAATTTTCATCTAGTTCCGCATTGACGTTATTACTTATCGGTGGTCCAGGACAGTCCATGCCGTAGGGATTAGGAATCAGGCTTGTTACCGAAGGGTCGTAATTTAAAGTCCCAGTACTGGCAGGTCAAGGACTGAAGTGCTCTTGAGACACATAAACCTCTGACACAGCTCACAGAGAACAATAATGAGCAGAGGTTGAATTTCCTCAAGTGGGACTAGTAAGGCAATTGTGATCTAAATGGCGTTAGATGATGAATGCTGTGTCTCTTAATATACTCTTTGTATTTTTAAAATTGACTATAAGAAAAATATTGAAAATCTTATGGAAAAATCTAAGACCAATATTAATTTCATCTAACTTACAAAGCCTGATCAATGTTATTCCTCTGTGCCACAGAGCTACATGATTGTCCTAAAATACACACATACACCGTCCTGCTGCTTTAAATACTCATAGATAACCAAATGCGTATAGAAAAACTGATGGAAATAGTCCTCAGATATGATGTGATTAACATTGGTTTTGTACATGTACATCGTGATGTCATTATATCTGTCTTCTCTCTCCATAGTCCTCCAACACTGTGTCCTCGCCTTCCCCCCCTGAGCCTGCACTGACCCTGTTTAGCACCGTTAACTCTGGCCTGTCCACCATACCTGATCTTATTGGTTGGGCCCGTGACAGCGGCTACACCATGGTGACCTCTTACACCGAGGCCGACCTGGCCAATCGCTTTGTCATCCGGCTGGCTGGGGGCGGGACAGGTCAGGACCCCTGTGTGTCTCTTATTTTCATCACTGTGTGAGTGCCACCAACATCTCAATCTTATTTTCAAATCCATCTAAATTTCCTGTAGGAGAATAATTTCAAGCGGTGGATGAGAAAGGAAAAAGAATTTTTCCATCATATACGTTGAATGAAGTGTACTGAAGTGTAAGTGTGAGTATTTAATGTCTCCACACGGCTGTCTCCGTGTCTCCTCTCTGTCTGTGCCACAGAGGCGGTTACAGTGATGAATCCTCTGGTTGTGCGGCCTCCCTGGGCCGAGGAGCGCAAGCTGAGGCAGTGGCTGACCGGCGGCACGGCGGGAGGAATCCGAGAGAGTTTCACAGTGCAGTGTGAGGACGGACGCCTCAGCGTGATCGTAGACCAGCACATCCTGAAGGTCTTCATACCTCAGTATTAGATGTAAACAGTTCATAAAGAGAGAAGCTAGCAGCCACAATGTAATACATCCAGTGGTTTCACAAAAACCTTAATGTCAAGCAGCTGCATGTTCAGTCATCCACATCAAATTATTTGTTGTTGTTTTACCTACAATTGATGACATGCCACGGAGGAATATTATTCAAATTCAAATTTGTCTCGTGTCGTCTCGCACCACTTCAGAGCTTGTCTATCCCAGTGGCTGCCGTGACTCTACAAGACTCGACATGCCAGGCTCAGTCCAATGGGAGTCATTTCCTGTTGGTGTTCCCAGTCATTTCCTGTGGGACGGAGGGTCTGCTCCTGGGACAGCCTAAAGGAGTGCAGTACAAAAACATGGTAAGAAATTTGGACAGAAAAAACTTAGAGATATGCAGCCCTAATTCCAAAGAAGGCTGCTTAAAATGTAAATAAGAAATAGAATTTGCTAAACCAAAGTCTATGAGTTTGACCATTAAACATATTGTTTTCACACAGTTTTCAATTGAAGACATTTATATTTTTCATTCACATCATGTTTAGTGTATCAATTTTTGGGGGAGTGAGGTTGAAGAAAATTATTGCATGTTTAGTCTCCTGTGCTTGATTTTATCCAGAATTTATATTACTCCGTAAAATAATCCATATTATCGTTCTTTTTCGGGGAATCAAACAAGTTATATAAAAACAGAGGCTGAGTGACTCTTATTGAGGACATCATTCACATAAGGTCAAAGTTTACCAGACAGTGGTAAAAACAAAAACTCACAGACCATAATGGATACTTGACACCATGGTTAAGCAGAAGTTGTCCCCTGTAAGAGTCTTGACCCAGGTCATCATGACCAGAACAATGCTGAGTTGCAAATGCTGACAAATGCTGAGCCTAAAATCGGGATGCTGCTCAGGGGCTAATTACGTGAGAGAAAGTCTTGGTTTAGAGGCAGAAAATGAGAAGGGCGAAGGTTTTGGAAAAGGAAAGAGAGGCAGAGGCAGAAGGTGTATGTAATAAAACACTGAATTAAATGTGTCTGTTATTTATAGAAAAGAACTGTAGATTAAACATGAATAACTGGAACTTCACAAGTCCAGACAGGATGAAATATACACAGATGTTGAACCATTTCCAGGTTATCAGAGGACAGAAAAGATATCACTGTTTATATAGTTTTTAATTGAGCATCAGTACTGAGGTCAGACTTGATAAGACCCACATATATCTAGCTACATGTTACAGGTGTAGGTTACTTTTCTGTGTTAACTGTATCAAGTATATTAGTCATGGATTGTCTGGAGTCTTTAGTTGAATTTGTCATCAGCTGCTTGTTCCACAGCCCCTCTGGGATCCTCATTTGTCCACAGAGTCAAAGAAACATTGATTTTTAACATGAAACTGCAGTCTTGAGTTTGTTTGTTTTTTTTACCGTGTTTAATCAACTGGCCACGTGGTTGTTTTGGAGAGAAATAGACCTTTGCAGATAATTAAAAGCAGATGAGAACCTTTTAAACATGACCACTTAACAAATCAAAACAAGGATAAACTGACTGCAATAACAGCCACAGTGGTAAAGACAATAACTCCAGTAATGCAATGGATTGCCAAGGTTAATATGTCCCCTTTTGTTTATTTGCAAGAGATGTTTCCACCATCCAGAACTTACTATTGCCAAGGCAGCTAAAAAGTTAAGGATTACTATTTTCTTTTGCTGTATTAATCCATCCATCTGAGTGTCAACTGCACAGAAATGAATATATATATTGTTTGTGTACATGAACACAGACGCAGCAAACTTAATATTTTGCTTTACCAATAGCAATAGAGAATATTATTTGGAAAATGTAATGTTCTTCTGCTGTCCAAGTCCTGTCTCCAAGTACATTTGTGTTGTTTTGGGTGTAGGCCAATGTAGAAACCTGGGCTCAAATAGTTGCAATGAATGATCCTATAGAGTTCACCTTTGTTTCTCACTCTCACTACTTCCACCAGTTATTACTATGGAGAGATGAGCCGGGGACCATTATGGCACTCAGTGAGACAGAAATAAAGCCCAAAAATCCACTCGGCATACATGTGAGATATATTCATATGGCTTTCTTTTGAAATAATAAATCTTTACCATTTCTGTTTCCATGTCATTTAAATTTTTAACCTGTAGTCTCCTGTGTTTCCTACCAGTTCAGCTGTTTAGCTGCAATCCCCACCCTCCCTGCATTTGCTGATGATGTTGATGTAAACACACCTCCGGCAGGGCTGGTCCCCTGGGTACCCAGGAGTCCGCTGCCTGTCCCAGGACTGAGCCGCCTACCAACACCCAGACACAGATCTGGGCCTGTTCTTATTTTGAAGCTCTTTGTCAATGAAAACTATGAGGAAACACGGATTGGTCCATGTGTCATTACAGCAGACCACCGTGTCTATGTGGAGGTCTGTGTGTGTTGTTTATTGTCTTTCGATCATTCGAAACATACTCAAAAGTCTGTAAAAAACATAATCAGTGTCAAAATTGTAATATTCTAACCTCTGTATGAGCAAATAAGATGTTCTTTTCCTGTTCTACTGCAGATTTCAGCCAAAGGGTCCTCCATAGATGTCTTGGAGGTAAAGTCATGTGTGGTCTCTCCACTATCAGACCCAAAAAAGTCCCGTTTCTGGACTGTCTTACGCGATGGCTGTTCCTCAGACCCCTCACTTACTCTCGGTGAGAAGACAACAGATGAAGAAGAAGAAGAGACCAGAAGTGAGGGTGAACCAGAGGAAGAAGATGAAAAGCTAGAGGAACAGGAAAGAGGCAGTGATGGAGAGGCCCGATACCTGGACAGTGTTGAAAGAAATGGGAGAGAAGAAGCACCAAAGTGGATGGAAAAGATTCAAGAGGAGGAAGAGATATGGCCCCTGAGGTTTAGTTTCATCATGCGGCCAGTTTTTAATGACTCTATGCAGTTCCTCCACTGCAGCCTACACATGTGTATGTCAGACTCAAAAACAGGGGAACATGCCAAGGAAACAGTGGAGAAAGACTGCAAGGATGGCATACACATTCCTCCTCTTGTATATGGATCACCCAGACAAAAGGTATGCATACAATTAAAATGCTAAAGCTATTAGCTGCTTGTGCATTTCATGGCAGATAACAGAATAAGCATCCTCCCAAAAACATGAAAAGGGATAGTTGCATTATTTTCAAAATAGGGTGTAGTGAGATACTACACTTAGTTATAGGCCCACCAAAAAAAATCAATATTGTTTTTAGTGTACACTGTATTCAGGGTATTTTCACAGGAAGCCCTTTCCGAACAGAAGACATTAGCTGTGCTCTGTTCAAAGCCACCACACAACTTTGACCAAAACAGGAATAACTGCCTCAATCAGTTTGTTTGTGTTACTGTGTGACCCTATGACTGTGGCGTCTCAAAGGGATTATCTGATGGTATCATAGCACTGCAAAGTGATGACTATCACATGCGACTTCTCTGTTCCAATTTCAGTGTGAAATCAGAAACCTCTCCAGGCCCATGGTGATCACCCAGTCTATTAGTTCACTGGCACCCAAAATGCTGAGGCCCCCTGCTGGTCAGAGAACCAAGAGATTGAGTGTCTCCCCTCTGGACAGTCCAGACCCCGAACACAGCAGTGAGTTTCCTTTATTTGCTGATTTCCCGCTGTTATGTGAGACTGTTAAACCTACCGTCACACCCCTCATATGTCCTCAGGCTCTGTGGTGCAGACAGGCCCAGTGATTGGAATCGTCTTCGCTGCCTTTGCAATGGGTGTCAGTCTGATGGGGGGGCTGTGGTGCATCTATTATTATACAGGTAATAACATCTGCTTTTTTCAGCAACAGAAAGTTGTGCTGTCAATCACATGAACTTTTTGTTATAGTAAGAGGCATTTGGATGAATGATATAAAGGGACTGTGTTATATGTGTGTGTTATATCTTCTAAAGGGACACGTCCAGCGTTACTTGGAGCAGAAAGTCATTTAACAGATCCTACTCATGAAACCAGCAACATCTGGAATCCACTGTCACTGTCTGATCAGTCGTCCAGTTCAGTGTAGAGGTGAGATCTAATGATTGCGGCCATTTAAGCAAAACTCTATCCATAGATGAATGACTGATGCCTGTTGATTCTGCTAAAGATGTGGCTGAAGGCTACTGGTGTGTGTGAAAGTAGGAGGGAGAGAAGTTAGATTACCAGATCTCTCTACTTTACAGTTTATTTTGTATTGTGGGCAAAATTGTGGTCAGATTTTAGCAAGGAAGAAGAATGCTTAGACTTTCTTGCCACTGTCTTCCTTTTTCTACTGTCTCTTTCTTGCACAATCTGTCCTTCATTTTACTGACAAACTCGCCTATAGCAATACATTACACTGCCATCTTCTGACCAAAATTCATTTATGCAGCTTTGTGTCTATGTTTAGACTTTTGCAATGACACATTGCCATTGCCATCCACATGATTAAATTGAAACACCAGCGACACATTACATCACGTTGCATGGAACTTGTCCATGCAACGTGATGTAATGTATGTAAGACCGCTATCAAAAACATTATTGCCAGTCAGGCAGAAGTGTGTTTACCACAATCTCCTCTGTTCAAAATAAACACATTAGGAAGATTACAGAATGAAACTTTGTGAGTGACTTCAGCCGGGCGGCGCAGAGTGAACCGAATGCCAAAGCCTTGTATTAAAATAAACTTGTGGTTAGAAGCACTGGCAGTTCCAGCATTCAGCAAGCACCTGCAGATTTCAACTGCGATATGCCAAATAGGTCTGAACAGTTTTATTCTTTTATCTGTTTCTCAGGATTTCCTGCAAATCTGAGAAAGGAGAACTGGGACAGAGGTTTTAACAGCTGCCTGTGTGTGTGTGTGTGCAGAGCCATGTTGTGCACCCCTTCATCGTTCATTGCTGTGCAGCACGAATGCAAAAGGACAGAAACCATGTGAATACAGTAGCACCTACTCATCGCCGCATTGTCAGATGTCTGATTCAAAGCGAAACATTATTTGTTTGATGCTGCTACCCATTCTACATCAAGTCATTTCAAAAGAGGCACTAAGTTGTCACATGGAGAGACGTTTATCTGGATTCAACAGGATCTAAACTCTGTTAAGTTGACTCAACAGAAACCCTCAATCTCGCATTCAGAGACGCAACACACAGGGCCAACTGTGAAGCAATGGGTAACTGTGTGTGTCTGTTTGAGGACTCCGTGTTTTTCAGAGCCGTTTCCACTATTTGTGTTGTAACTGTGAATCAGCTGGGAATTGCATCTATCTTTATGTGAATTGTTTTGTGTTTATGTTGCAAATAAAATATATCAAACAAACTGAGTTGTTGACCTTCTTTTTCACACTAAATGCAACAAAAAATTAACTAAGCTAGTATAAATGGTATCAGTACTGTTGAATGTATGAATTGTGAACAAAATAATGACATCTAGGTTATTTTTATTGTACAATATTATTTAGAAATGTCTACATGTAAAACAAACAAACAAAAAAAACACATTCAGTACAAACAAGGCGACATTGATTTGGAATCATTTTGCTGTGCATCTGATTAGTGTAAGTTTATATTCATTCTTGTTTTTGGCTCAGTTTTGGTCTCCACCACCAGTGCTCAAATTAGGGATGCTTAAGCACATTTTCAGTTATGTATATATTTTAAAACACTTTTCCTGGTATAAATAATCCAAACTAAATTTAAAACACATTTACTCTGTTTCTGTTGTTGCTCTGTTGAGCAAAGTCCTAAATTATGTGATGAAAAAACTCCAATAATGCACCTTAACATTGGTTGCTACACACCATAAAGCAAAAATAAAGCAGAAGAAGATACCACAGAGGACTTGGCAGTCAGTCAGACAGCACAGATGGCACAAAGTGATATGTGGCAGGGAAGAAAAATAGGTTAGAAACTTGATAATAAAACATAAATGGCTTTAATATTCTGCTCAAAGGGGAACAATTAGAAACAAAGAGTAATAATGAAGCAGTAAACAACTATTTACAATTGAGACATCCCAGGAAGTAGAGAAGTGTGTGTGTTGTAATCCAGTTTTTATCAACAAATTGTTCCTGCTGAGCATGCATGTTTGTGCATTTAACTCCATGCATCTCCCAAAGAGTAATCTCCCATGCCAGGTATTGTTAGCTCTGTCCCCACCGTTGCCATTTTTAGGACTATCGGTGTTGCGGTTATATTGATATATATTCACTGAAAGATTATATTATTCTCAGTAGAGCTACGGGGAGTTTGGAGCTAATCCCCTTCATCTCTTTGAGCAACCCCTTTTCATTAACTGTGGTCTTACGATCCATTGTCAACATGAAAATTTTGGTAAGTGCAGCTATAATTGTGAGTATTTTAAGAAGCGCTGGATGTGCTGTGAAAATGCTACTGCAAATTCACTCTACACATTTTTTTTTTCTTAAACTTTCATTTGTAGAAAGTAATTTCAGAATGGAGCTCCCGCAGTCGCAGTCTAAGTACATCCTGTGGATGTTTCACCATCATTCATCTTTTCTGGGAGCCCAGCTGCAGTGTATTATGACTGCCTGCTTCATTCAATAATGGGAAAAGCAGACACAAAATACAAGTGCAACTTTCTTGGGGAAATAGTTGCCTGCAAATTACAAAACTAATTGGAGGATGGTGCTAACAGTTCCCTGGCACATCCTCTAAAAAAATAATGTGCGCAGTTTTTTGTGAATGAGTTGTGTCATTTAGTCTTATTGTCAGGATGCTTCCAAACAGTCCTGCGACACAAACACACCAACTTTAAAACACAATCCAAGCTGATGAAATAACATTCTTACAAAATTTATCAGGATTATTTGCTCTTAAACCTCCATGCATACAAAGCACTAGTTAATGCATATTGCTCTGACTTTACATTTATGGATAAAAATTATGTACAAGTGCCATTTCACTTGGTTTTTCTATCATGCTGTACAGGCTCAGTTTGGAGTGAACATGTCTCCATAGCTACACTGCGTCTCTTGGTGGCGCTGTAGGTCCACTCTGCGCTGGAAGCTGTGCTGGCAGCGGGGGCAGCTGAAGGGCCGATAGCTGCTGTGCTTTCGGCTGTGGGTGATGAGGTTGGAGCTCTGGCTGAATCCTTTACCGCACACCTTGCACACATGTGGTTTCTCACCTAAGGGGGACAAAGCGTGTGAGAAGAGGCATTTCCCATCATAGCTTATGCGCTTTTGTGTTACCTCACCTGTGTGTATGAAGGTGTGTTTCTTCATGTCTGACTTCTGGTGGAACCTTTTGCCGCAGTACTGGCAGGGGTAGGGCCGTGTGTCTGAGTGGATGAGCAGGTGTGTGGACAGGGTGGACGAGCGCTTGAACACCTTTCCGCACACTTTGCAGCCAAAGCTACGCTCCTACACAAACACATGGCCACACAGATACACACATGAGGACACACCATCATTCCACTGTTTAATTTCTTTAAAATGATCAAAATATTTTTCAAATTTGAACCATACCTTAGGCCTGTTACAGCTGCCCATGGCTCTGAAGCCAAAGGGCATATAAGGCATGTCTGCTGCAGAGGGCGATTGTGTTAATGGGACAGAGAGGAAGTGAGCTTGCAGACCTCCTCCTGATATTAAGTGTTGTGAAAAAGACTGTGGGAGGCAAGAAAATGAGATCAAATGATGAGAAGAATGATATCTCTGTCTAGTCTGTACTTAAAACAAATAGAAAGCTACAGCCAGCAGCTTGTTTCCAGGTGAGCAAGATTGGTGTGAGTTTCATAAACACAGGGACCCAGAAATATTGTGTGTATGAAATAGTATGGAACTGTTTGTAGTGTAAATATGAGCTTAACCCTAACCCTAACCCTAACCCTAACCCTATGGAAATGAATGAAATGCTACATGGAGCAGCATGAATGACCAAAATGATGCCTTATCAGTACACAACATTCTGGTGTCCTACATGATTGCACACGCACGTCGGTTGTGGAAGGAACTCACGAGAAAACTTGAGAGTTGAGTTGAAATCTGTTTTTAACATGTGGTATTGTGTGGTAAAAGACCAAATCACAAATGTGCCAATTAAAGTGTTAATTTTTATCAAATAGCATCCACATTTTCCCGTTTCCCAAAGTCAATTTGTTAGCCTATCCCTGCATGACTTATTTTTATATTACCTATATAAAAGAATAGGTTTTGCAACTGTTCTTTGGGCTTTGATTGTTTGATGGCCTTTTTTCTTGGTTTGATAAGGAAAATGTGTTTGTGTTATCTATCAATGCAGACAGACATAACTCGTAGGACCTGGTACACTAGCAGCATGGCTACATGCTAGCATCACAGAGAACACAATGGAGACTTTTAAGCTGCTCAAATGGGTCTTGAACACACCACACAGGTCTGTGCTTACTGTCCCAACTGATTCGGTGCCATAGACGTACTTTTAAGAGGAATCCATTATGGACCCTGGCTAGCAGTTTCTACCTGTTTCCAGTCTTTATGCTAAGCTAGGCTAACTGGCTGCTGGTAAGAACTTTATTTTTTACAAACGAAATAATAAACTAGTATCAATCCTGTCTTTTTTTCTCTCTTTAACAACATAGTTAGACCACAGCTGGGCTGATATATCGGCTTATTGCAGAAATGTCTCTATGTTTAACTACTGGGTGGAATAAAATGACTAAAATACGTTTGAGGTGATTTTGAAACAGTGACGAAGTTGGTTTCGAACCTTTTCATCCCATCATGTTCACTTCTTTAATAATCAAATCTACGGGATCCTGGTCAAAACTGTTAAATGGTATAAAAACATTACAGTTGCAGCTGACATGTTAGTAAATTATTTTGGTATAATGCTTACTCAATTCATTTTTCACTTATTTGCATAAACTTGTAATGCAGGAGTTTGACTGAACACATTCCTGGTTTCAGTTCTACTGTCAGTGGGAAGAGATTTTTTTTTTTTTTTTTTTTTTTACTATATCTAGAAACTTTCTTTCAACTTTTGTACATAAGGTTTATGGATGGATTGGAGTAACCCAATATCCAGTAAATACTACTATGGGCAGTTATCCAAAGAGTTTTACTGAAAATGTAACTATGCAGAATAGTTAACTCTTTGAAATAGCCATCTTTGTCACAACAAAGACAAAAAAAAAATAGTTGTCCTCCTACAGAAGAGCACAGACTGCACCTAAAGATGTTATTTGACACAGTGATCCCCTGGCGTGCCACCTTCAGACATGTTTCCAGCTAACTGTGGCACGGCAGTTACTTTGATCACTACGGGCTCTGGCTTCCTCTCTGATTTCAGCAGCTGATGGAGATAGCGAGGACGTGATAGTAAAGTGCGTAGGCCTCCTACCTTTTCACAGAGCGGACACTCGCTCACTGGGGATTTGAGGTCGGTGTGCGATGTGTGGTTGAGTAACATGAACACCAGTCCCTCCAGCTGTCTCTCTCTTACAGACGCCTGGTGTCTGTCCACCGTCCAAGGCGAGACAGACAGAGGAGCGTCTTTAGCCTCTTCAGGGGCTTCTGTTACAGTGTGAAAGGATTATATCTTTAGTTTGATTAGTGTACTGCCTGGCTTTTTTAAGGGTCTTGAATATTGAGTTTCTTTGATAAAAACAACGCCTCAATAACATGAATAATATGGCTGAAATATCTCTTTTACATGCCATCTAAAAAACCCATACCATATACTCATAGTTGTCTTATAATAATTTCAGATTCACAAATAAATAAATAAATATTTTTTTAAAAATCCCTTGTAAGAAAGTGTTGAGTACCTGAAGGCCAAAGATCATGTGCGGTGACACTGTGCGACCGGACTGCCATCCCATCCCTCTGTGAGCAGGCTCCAGGCAGCAGATCTCTAACCCCTAACAGGGGGGACAAATCTTTGGGACATCTCCTGACCTGTCCCAGCCCTGGCTGCATCCTGGCATCTGTTTGATGCTTGGGGTTGTGTCTATAGGAGTCCTTGGACAGGCCATGCAGATGAGTCCTTTTACTCTTGACCAGGAACGACCGTGGCATCGCAGAGTGAGTGTTGGAGCTGATGGGAGACGAGGTGAGTCAAAAATGTGTGAAAAATCAGCGATTTTGTGTCGCTTTTAGAGCCTCACATACTCAGATGTGGCACACCTGCTGCTACATGTTCAGTTACAATGCCAAAGTTTGAGGTTTCCTTCGCAAATACAGCCCAACACCTGCACTAAGTTACAGGGCTCTCACTGTGGAAAACCTGGCTGTGGTGTAGTCTGACAACTTCTAAACTGACATTATGGTTAACATTAAACATTTTTATTTTATTTTATATATAACCCTTTTAAGACATTTTAAACAACAGCAGACAGATACATTTTTAATCGATTGCTCAATTTCATTGCCAGAACAAAACAAATTAAAAAAAAAGTATAATAAAATGTATAGTAAATAAGTGTTAAATGTTTTAATTTTTCATGAAATATGGGACAAATGTATTCTTTAAAATGATCTGGTATTAGTTTATTTCACCGTGACATTAAATCATACACAACAAAAAAAAAATCAACACACCTAAAGTTGAACAGAAGTTGTTGTGTGCCACACATAATTTTAACTTTTTTTTTTAGATAAATATATAATATCTAAAATGAAAACACTGACTATAACCTTGATATAACAGCGACGTTCCAGGGGATTTGCAGATCTTACCTTGTATTGCGCAGCTGAATGTTCAGAAGGTTTCTTGTGTCTTCCTTGCTTGCTACGTCCTCTTCTCTCTTCTTCACACCCATCAACTGATGACACGACACAAAGAGATTTGATTTGATTTTGAGAGGCTGCTGGGGATTGTGGGACTTTGGTCACTTTAGGGGAAAAGGTTCCCATATATATATATATATATATATATATATATTTAAAAAAGCCCTCAGAATAACCTAGTTATAGTCACTTTATAGGTTTTTACCTCTGTTGAGTGCATTCTTATTCTGTAGAGCAAATAGTCCTTATAACCATGATAAGGTCCCTTCTTGTCTGGTTTGGTCAACTGTACACTTTGGGTTTGTTACGCACACTGTATAAAGTCAAGATATAATCTTATCTGCTGTTAGCGTGTGTCACTGCTGTATTCACCATTCTAATGAGTCTTGATGTGGGTGGACACATAAATACACTGGCCATGCTTTGGAAAGTTTGAATATCTCATCGTTCTCATGTGAACTTGTGGACCTTTGCACCAATTACACATCACGCTCTCTTTATACCTGTCTGTCTGTCTGTCTGTCAGGTTGTGAGTGTGTGTGTGTGTTATGTGGTCTCAAGCCATCCCACACAGATCTTCATGTAAGCAGAGGACGTGTTTTTATTTTTCCATCAACTTCACCTGGAGCAGTGAACTAAAGTCGACTAACCTTTAGTTATTAAGACATTCAAAGCTATTATTGCGGTAAAGATATTTTATTTAAAGCAGCTGTTTACAAAGGAGGCAGATATCCAGTAATATATACTTATCATGGTTGAATTATTGTTATCTCATGGATAGACATTTGTAAATGACTAATCTGTAAAAATCACCAGAATCCATAATAAATTGTGTGTTGAAATTATTTTCATAAAGTTGTACAGAGCTACAAAGAATACATGAAAAAACGTGCAATGATTATATTCAAACAATGTGTTAAGTTGAACACTCACGATAAAATAAATAAGTGTCAAAAGACTGAGTCATTGTGCTGCTTGGGGCTGGGCAATAAAATTTACAAAGTTCCTCTATTTGTTTTTTTCAAGTGATGAAGCATTGCATCCTGCACAATACAGCAGGATGTCGGCAAATGCACGCTTATACAGTCTACCAATCACACCCAAACAACAGTTTCCACTTTAAATGAGGCAATGAATCTATTTAGTCTTACAGCCAAAGATGGAATGGGCTAAAATAACATCTGACACTTCTGAACTCTAATATAAGAATCAACCATGAAAAGCTACTCAGTACTTCATATAAATTGATTAGTCATCCTATGATAATAAAACACAACTCACACTGACAAAAGTTGAATTTCACTTTAAAGGAAAAAATATAATTTCCCAACACAGAGCAGAGAAAAAACTATAACCATTCATACCGAATACTCAGACAGAAAACTACACGCTTTTCAGGTTGTTCTTAGTCATACACAATGTGTTCACGATGGAAGATCTTAAAAAAGTTCACTCACAAAATAAATAAATAAATAAATAAACACCAGACAAGATGGATTGATAGCATAATATGACAAAAAGTCACTTTTTAAAGACCAAAATTAAAAATAGAAAATTAAATTCATGATAACCCTTATCCATTCCAGGTTGCCTAATGTTGGATCAATACTAATGTCCACTTTGCTCCATATGTTGTACCACTGGTTTTAAAAAATCATCTACATTTAAATACGATTCAACCTTTACTGTGAGTTGTAGTTTTGCCTGTTATGGATGCCCGATCCACTGTCACATAGGCACAGGATTATTAACTATACTGCAGCCCACCAACAGGGGGTAACTGAGATGTTTTGGCCTTGCAATGAAGGAGATGTCATGTTCTCCATCTTTATATCCAGTCATAGTAACAACCTAGGTGACATACTGTTCTACCTAACAAAGCCTCTGGGTTGGAGGCCATGGTTTCATGTTGTATGTAGCTTTGGCTTTATCTCTGATTGCTCTTAATCAGTGGTCAGATGCAGCTAATTATTATTAAGTTCATTCAGAAAAAATACCAAGTATTCCACATCATATCAACTTGAGATAACCTTTCTGTCAATTTCACATTATTGCTAAAGAAAACCAAGCACTATTGTCGATAAGTGGAATGGCATCCATAAAAAAAAAAAAAAAAACATATACTACATAAATATCTGATTATGTTAAAACTGTCACTGGTTGAATGTGAATATTAGGGCTTCTTACACTGCATATTCTTTGCCCTGAGCTAACAGTTGCCCATGCGGTCAACAAGCCAGGATGAGTCCACTTTGGACCAGAACTGTGCTAGTGCAGAAGCTTTATCAGCCAGAGGCTAACAGCTCTACATGCCAAGGCCTAAGTGTCGTCTTAAGAGCTCTATTTTAATCCAAATGCAGGCACAGCACTGAAGTTGAATTATATCTTCAAATACACAATTGCATGATTAAAATAAAACATTCTTGATATGACAAAACACCCTCACTTCCACAATCACCAAAACAGTTTTCTATCAAACTATCTATTGCATATATCCATATCTATATATTTAAAGTGACAAGGTCTGAATCAGACCTCAGATTGAAATCAAATCATCAAAGGCCACATATGAACAGAAACAAAAGCATTTGTCAATGTGGCTGTACTTTTTGCAAACATCTCATTTGACTGTGGTGGAAGCAGTTGGAGCTGAATTCATCTTGATGTGCATGAAGAGAGGCATGTCAGAGCACTGTGGTTCATGTGGTGGGGGGCTTGCAACCTTCTCCCAGGGGCTGCCAGGGAGAGCAGACGAGAGCAGCGCAGAGAGCTGAGACGGGCTGGTGGGTTCGGTGGGTTTCTGCCTCATTTGTTTTGGAGGGTTCAGGGGCTTCTTGTTCCCCTGATGGTGGTAGACAGGCGCCTTTCTAGGAACCTGAAACTCAGGGAGGAGGAGGGGGAGAAGGGAGTGAGACTTTAGTCAAAAGTTCATTTTCCGACGGCTTTGTTTCTGATGTTCACTCACTACAACATTCTGACTTTTTAAATCAGAATGAAAAGTTATATGTGGGAGGAAAATGGTATATGTATGATAAGATTTACCTGATGTGCTGAATATATATGTATATATATGTGTGTGTGTGTATATGAAAAATAAATCCTACATTAATATATTTCCCATTTGTTAGGGCAAGAAACTTTCCTATAAAATGTTTTTCAAGTACAGAGGAAAGCTGTCAGCGGCCCTCCAACCCTCCATTGAACTCTATCTTGATAGTAAACTGTTGTCATAAATATGAACAGCTATACTCATGTATTTGCTATGATAACATGACTAATGATCAAGAGCAGGCAAGGTGACAACTTGCTGAATGACTAAACATCAAGCAGGTGCCGCAACAACATAACACCAGTCATAGTAAGGCAGCTAATGTTACTGACTAGTCTAACAGCTAGAAGGCCATCTTCAGACTGTCTTGCAGATCTGCTCTTGCCTTGCATCCTCTTGCTCCACAAAACCTTTTCATCTTTGCTTCTTCTGTTAATCTTCATTACTCCTGCCTCTGCATGATGTCCATAGAGGCTGATAAGCCCATTTGCCCACTCGCACTGCTCAACTTCTGGTACGGCAACAACACCGCTCCCCTCCAGTTTTCCTCCCAACCCTGACACTGAAAACTTGGTGCTCTACTCTCAGCTGCCTAAAGCTCCTGTAACACTAAATATTTTAACGTTTGTTTGTAAAAATAAGACAGATAAGGCTTCATAGACAACTCATGTAAAACAGAATTGCTTGTTTGCAATTTAATCAATCCAATGAAGATGCACATTTATAGTATATACGTGCATATATGTAAATTTCGCTGCACAGGCCAAGTCCAATAATACAAATCAAAGTGACACCAAATGAGAGACACATGCTCACATCCTGGAATCAGACGTGATGTTGGTTTAATCTGTGATAAATTGTTGTGTCATATATTGACATTCAGACAGGTTTGCAGTTTACAGTACCCAGTTGTGTGCTTGTCATTATGCCACTCATGAAAACTGGTAGGTTTATAGTCACCAGGATATTAAATGGATTACCATCAATGATCACATAAAAGAGAGGAATCAGATCAGTCAGGTAGCCTCGGTGTCAGGCCGCAGTCTCAGCTCTCTGGTGTTTATCTGTGTTGCTGCTGCGGCTGGTTGCTTTCAGTGGTTTCAGTCAGAGGACTTGACGAAAGAAGTGCAGTGCCACTTTCTCACGGCCAACAACTTCTCCATCTCGCTGTCTTTGCCCCCACCCACCCACTTTACACTAATTTCCCCACAACTTTTCAACTTTCTGTCACTCTGGTTGATAAAATGGCTAAGGTCATGTACAGTGCAGGACTTTCTTTTCCTTGTCAGACAAGGAAGAGGAGACAAAAAAAAGTTTGAGGGCTAGGAATTGAATGCTGTCGGTGTATAGAGTAAGAATTTACTCAGAATTAGACTTCAAAAAATAAATAATATATAATATAATAGGGAGGCCTTGAATTCATAAAAAAGAGGAATTGTTTTGCAATACATTTTGTATTATACTCACTACAGCCATGGGAACTGTGGATTGCACCTATTCTCAATATCACACGAGATCACTTGGCCATGTTAAAGAGTGAAGCCACAGCACTGTTAACCGTGCCTCCCACTGAACAGGAAACAAGAATTATGCTGAGATATTTTTCTTTCTATGTTACTGCTTGTCACATCCTCCTACTCGTTTCAATCAACTGCAATCAGATTGAAAACATCACAGATTCAGATTAAAAGCATTTGTAGTATTTTCATCAAAGAAGTTACTGGAAAAAAAAGCATTTGTGCTCGTTTAAAGCACTTTCCCAGTGGTGCCTATGCTAAAGACCTGCAAACATCATTTAAGGAACATGTGACGGTGACATTGGTAGTGTTGATGATGATATGATGACATCTTCTCACAATTAGTCATACAATGGGCATCCCCACTACCGCACATACAGCCAGCTTTCTGAGATTTGTATCATGCAGGGTTATGGAGAGGTGTAAGGGGGTGTGAGAACTCTAAACTGTCATGGTACCCAAGAGAGCCTCTGCCTACGTCTGCTGTTGGTGTATAGAGAAAGAGCCTAAATGTAAAACCTCAAGATTTATAGTACATGGATGACTTTAACATATGATGTAATATTGTGCTGTTTTTATAATTTACCGTGACTCAGAGCTTTACTGAAAACAGAGAGTTTACAGCCATGATAGCAGTTCTTAGAGACTCTACTTGTGCTTTGAGCTAAACGCTAAAGTAATGTTAGCATGTTTACATGCTAATATTTAGCAAGGCCTATGCTCACCATGTTCACTGTAGGTGGTTTACCAAGTTACCGTGTTGACATTTGCTCATGAGTACAAAACACAGTAAAGCATAGTGATGATCTTATTCATCCTGAGAAAGACGTTTTTGTTTTTTTTCACATTCTGCTCTACAGAATAAAATCTTTGCAAATAAAAAGGCTAAAAAAGGGTACTCTGGCTTCCTCACACAGTTCAAAAACCTGCAGTTTAGGTTCATCTGGTGACTCTGAATTGCCTGTAGGTGTGAGTGAGAGTGTGGAGGGTTGTTTGTCTCTCTGTCTGTCTACCCTGTGAAAGTCTCGTGTCCTGTCCAGAGTGTACCCCGCCATTTGGCCGAAGTCAGCGGATGCTGTATATAACATGCATAAAAACGTTCCCAGCAGTCTGTGTTGCATAAAACAGTAGGGAGCAACATAAAAGTTACAGTGTTGCTCATGCTTAAAGATTTTAGCCATTTAATGTTTTGTGGCAAGCTTGTGATGTTTCTTTGTCATGACATGGACGTGTGAATCCTGTCACATAACACAACCCCACCCAAAACATCCCTGCCCATGGGCATGGTTGTGTCAGTGTGTCAGTGTGTTTGTGCATTGCGAATGAAGAGGTGTGAAGCCACAGGCCTTTTTGCAGCAGAACTCTGAAACCGAGGGTGTTGATAGGAAATCAGCCCCTTGTAATGTAGAGCTTGCCACACCACAGCCCTGCTATCTAATTTTAAAACATATTTCCCTGAAAGCAATATAAAAGTCCCATCCGTAATTTTATCTTGTTTACCACGCTAACACAAAGCTACACTTAGCCAAGAAATAACTCCATCACATAACTCCCGATGAAAACCAGCATATTTACATGTTTGCATACAGTTAAACAAATGAGACAATTGTGGTTATTACCAAGGCCTTTGGTTGTTATTCTTATCCAAGTGAGCAGCATGGCTCTAAGGATGTCAGTGTTCTATATGCCTTGTATCTGCTTGATGTGTTAACACCCAACTGTATGCTAACACTGTAGATACTATGAAAACTGTAGCTGTTAATATGTAAAAAAAAAAAAATCTATAAATAAATAAAAAAATCTATAAATAATAATAATAAATATAATGGTCACAGTTAAAAAACTTTTTGTTAACATTGTCAAATGGTCATTTCGTTTAAAAAAAAACAACCAAAAACATTGTCCCTTGGGGTCACTGGTAGCATGCAGACAGTTAAGGGCTAATCCTTAAAATACAGCAGGCCTGAAAAATTCCCTAAAATGGTCATTTTGTGCATTTATTCAACTTTTTTTATTTAACATCTTTTATAGATCTTAATAAGGAATATTTGCCCTAACTTTATTAAAGTAGTTTTTTCACATATATGTAACGAAAATTTTAACTCCATGTAAACAGTTTTTTGTCAGTGACTGGCCAGTGACAGGCTAATAACAACCAACCAGGTTGATCTGCTGGAAGGTGGAGGAGACCCTTTTCCACCCATAGCAACATAGTCAGACTGTCAGTGCAACACTGTTGTGACTCCCTCAGCCTGGCTGAGTTAGCTGCAGAAACATAACATTGCAGCGGGACCATGGAAGTCCGTCCAGTGGAAGTTGGATGTGTAGGGATCGTGGCAAAATCTACCACCAAGCTGCTTAGAGATCTGGGAGTCAGGGGCCAGCATGTAGCCATCAAGGCTGCATCTGAGGCAGCAGAGAGAAGCAGCCAGCGGCTCTGATAGAAAGGAATGACCCCTGTTGGGCCCCCAAGTAGCAAATCAGGGGGCTTACAACTTAACATTAAGGTGACTCATGAATAATTGGGTATACAACGCAGGCTCAGGACTGGCCACCCTGCAGCTGGCCGCCTCTGGTGAGGTTGTATAGTGTGGAATGGCCGAAGCACAGTATGAGTCAGAGGAACCCTACTAAAGAACCCTACTGACCCTACTTGACCACTCACATATGAACTTTTGTTTGTGCTTGCACAAAGGATATTAACACCATATCACATGTTTTGGAAATTCTCATGCTGTTTTTTAGAAACCGAAGACAGACTTTGTTACAGCAAGTGTCCTCTGTGCTGAATAATCCTGACAGTATATGGTGGGCTTTTTTTTTTTTTTTATGTCGAAACAAGTGGTTATTATATGCTATTTATGGAGCTGTCTCTGTCCTTGAAACTGGAATCTCACTTACACATACGGTTTGCTACCACTGCTGCAACTTTCGCAACACTTTTCTTACTTTGATCTGTTAAACCCCACGCTCCACACAAACACATTTTCACACATGCTTATTGACACTTCAAAACACCAGCTGTGTAGAGTATATCACATTGTGGTTCATTTGTCAGTTTGGGTTTTTGTTCCAGATTCTTCATGGCCCAAATACAAAGACACCAGCACACAGAGTTGTATATGACCCTTATGAGTGTGGTTTATACACACAAACACACACATTGTTGCCTCATCCTTACCCTAACCTTATCCTTTACTTTATTAAGCTAATATGGAATTGTCCCCAGAAGGCATAGAGTCGTCACATTGTGGCTGTAAAAGTAGATTTATGTCCCCACAACATGAGCAATACACACCCACACAAAAGAACAAAATACCTTCAAATGTATAACCTTGGTAAACCATCATAACTCCACTATGACCTTTACCCTCTCAGGAAACAAACTTAGTGTCTCTGTAAAAGCACACATCTATCCAGAAGGAGGAAAGAATGGTGCAACACCAAGAGTTTAATGCTGCAGTTACGTGCATTTAACAGTGCTAATACTTCAGCAGCCCCTGCTGGGTACAATGCTGTAAAGCATTTTCTGTACAATGAGTAAGCTTAGAGCAGTGGTTAACAAATACAGAAGTAACAAATCCAAATACAATAAGCTTATAAAATCTGTTAAAATATGATGATTGAAACCACACAACAGTATGTGAAGAAGGCAAAATTTGTTTCACCTCAACCTGCTGCAGTACTGTAAGTCTGAAAAAGACCATTATGGTTAGAAAGTACTTTTAGTTTTCGATATATAGGATACCTTTATCTGATGTTTTTTTTGGGAGCCAATTTTGCTCCAATATTCCTCAGTTAGTATTGAAGGAGTTAATGAGTAAAGCCCCCCTCCTCACACACACACACACACACACACACACACACCCACAGCGGGTCTTGAACAAGCTACTAGTGCTGAATTAGATTTTTCAGTCAAACATCCTCCACTGCCATGGCAACTGTTGAAAAGCTCTGTGTTGGCCAGTTGAGGTGGAGTTTGTTGTAAGTTTCAGGAGTTTTGCAGGAAAGAACCAGACAGCGCCGGAATTAAGTTTCTGCAAGGCGGCTTGGTGTGAGCTGCTAAAAGACCAGAAGAAGATTTTTTGTTTTTAACCCAGGTAAGTGACAGTTACTCTTTTATCTAGTCTTCACCTAATGTGCAACAACTGTGCAATGATAGGGAAAGGTTCAAGTGGCTTTGAGTTCAGATATAAAACATATACATCTGGGATTTCTTGATATTATTTTCCCTGTTGAATTTGCAATAAACCCTTAAAACATGTCAATTTGAATCTCTGACTTAAAGCCACAGAATAGTATTTGTAACATTAAATTAACATAACCAAATCTGCAAAAATGTTAAAAGCAATGTTAAATGACTGTAATTATGAAGAGTTCCAATAAAAACACTTTTTCTATATCTTAACTGGTCCAGGGAAAAAAACATGACATCATTTTTTCAGAGGCAAAGACAGAAACACAAATAGAGAAGTCTTTAAATCTGAAACAAAACATAACTCTCCTGACTTAATCATTAATCAGTGTTTTCGTATAGTCACACAAAAATCTGATCATGTGCTATCGTTAATTTGCTTTATCGTATGTTGCCAAAACTGGGGACTCTGTAATTTTTAGATCAGGTCATACTTTTTGATAACATTGAGAAAACCGGTAAGATAAGCCTGTAGAGACTGCACTTTGACAATGGGCAGATGACTGTGGAGAACATGGGCCCCTGTCCACAGTCATGAGCAAGGCCCTGCAACTTCTCTGACAGAGGAAAAAGACATGCACACTTTATAGTTGTTCTGCATCTTATTGTTTGTTTGTTTTTTGTCCCTTTCTGTCATTATTTTTCTTTTCTTGTTTTCCCTCTTCTTTTAATTGATTTATTCTTTTAATACTTTCTTTGTCAGTATGTCTATGGTTGTTCTGGCCCTTTTGTAGTTATTCGGTGGCTCTTTTGTAGCATCTTTGTCCTTGTCATCTTTTTTTGTTACAGTGTCTTTGTGATTGTTGCCCCTCGTGTTTTTGCATCTTTTTTGCATCTCTTTGTAGTTGTTTTGGTCTCTCATTTTTCTTCTGTGTCTCTATGTCTGTTTCCTGGTCATTATCAATCTTCTCTGGTTGATACTTGTCACTTTGAATGACATATTCAGATAAAGGCCAGTGGGACCCCTTAAACTTTGGGCCCTTGGGCCTGTACCTAGGATACCACTTCAGAAATCCTTCCATGACTCCACCTGCAGTGCTTGTTCACATGGACCACCCTCATTTAGAGATTTGTCAACACTGACAGTGAAAAAATACCCCAATATATATGTATATGTGTGTAGCTCAGACCTTTCCTCTTCATGTTACAGTTATTTTATGATCTTTCTTGCAGGATCTAGAGGTCGCCATGTTTTCTCTGTCAGAGCTGGCACCTCTGAACCAGCATCAGAGTAGGTGTAAACTATTGAAGCCCTGGTGGGAGGTCTTCATGGACTACATAGTGGTCCTGATGCTGATGACGTCTGTCCTGGCTTGTACTGAGCAGCTGTCCAGGGACCGAGTGGTGTGCATTCCTGTGGATCCACTTTTCACTGCAAATATCAGTAATCACAGTACCTCAACTGGCAGTGAAACTTTGACTCCAACTTCAAAGCCCCCAGCCCATGTTCCACAAAAAATCAGCCCAAATCTCCACTCGCCACCCAGGGGTAGACGCACACATCTGGCTTACCAGCAGTACATCTACATTAGCCAGGTATTGTAATACTAATCTGAACTGGCCTGCCATAGGAGGTCAGAAAGAAGATGCCAAGTGATGATGTTACTCTACTTATTAGCTGAAACTGTTTAACAGAATCTCAATTACTGCAGTTTTTCCCTGTCTGTCTCTCTGTCTGTCTAGGTGTGTTACCATGTGGCTTTGCCCTTGTGCTCCCGTTTTTTCCCGTACATGGCCATGCTGCAGTCTCTAGTGCTGGTAGCAAGCGGCTCCTTCTGGCTCCACTTTCCCCACACCTCTTCCCGCATCGAGCACTTCTTGGCCATCTTGGCAAAGTGCTGTGAGTCACCCTGGACATCTCAGGCCCTGTCTCATGCTGCCCAGCAGGAGAGTTTCCAAGAGAAGGAGACCGTGGAGCAACTACCCCAACCTCCTCCCTCTTCCAATTCATCTTCACCCCCAGCAAACCGCACAAGACAAACAAGCATAGACTCTGGCACAGACAGCCTGCTTTTAAAGAGATCCAATGGTGCATCCTTTGCCACTCCCCCCTCCCCAAGTCCTTCCACTCTCTCCTGTAACTCCACAATGTCGTCTATATCTCTCGAGTCCCAGGGACACTATCCTTCTTCGAAGCCCTCGGTCATGGTGGACAGTCCCAGACAGGTAATCAGTCTGGATAAAAGTGATGGGGAACAGGCCAGGGCGTTGTTTGAAAGGGTCAGGAAATTTCGGTCCCACTGTGAAAGTTCAGATGTCATCTATAAGGTCAGAGATTTTCTATTGTATGCTATATCATGCAATATAATTCATAATGTAATCTTTTAATAAGTAAATGTTTGATCATGTTTTATCCAACGTTGTCAATTAACTAATTATACCCCTTTCATCTGTTCAGGTCTACTTGGCTCAGACAATATTCAAATTGCTGATGGTGACAGTGATCTTGAGTTACACCATCCCTCTTCTCAGCTCCCTCTCCTTCACCCATACCTGCCACCCTGAGGAGCAGGCCTTAGTTGGCTACACAACCTTTGAGTGTATCCATGTGCTTTCCTCTCTTTTACGCAAACTACTAGTGGCTTACCTGACCCTACTGGGGCTGTATGGACTGCTGAACTTTTACACCCTCAGTTGGATTTTACACAGGTTTGTGCATTTGGCATTTGTGTTTAGTTTAAAGGTATACATGAAACATGCATTTTTTAAAGAAGAATTGTCACTCAACTGTGGAGTTTCCCTTAAGTTTGCAGGGTTTTGAATGTCTTGCAGCTCATTGTTTTAAATTAAATTTGTTTGTAAATTTATTGCTGAAATGTACAGAGAGAGAGGGGAGAGTGTGTTGTTGTAGGGTCAAACAGGTTTATGAATACATGCTTTGTTGCATTGTTTAAACAGAGTAAACATGTAAAATGGTTAATTCATCATTTGTTTAGACTTTAAGTAGACTACACAGGGTGTCATTGTGCATTTAATGGAATAGTGCCGGCAAAGTTGAGCATACCAGAGGCCTGATAATAGGATTACGGTATAATGCTGTGTTTTGGGCGACAGTATATTATGTGATAAAAATTTCTCCATCTGATTTTTTGCCCTGCTCAGCTCTTTACGGCAGTATTCCTTCCACTCACTGAAGGAATTGTGCTCCCTGAGAGATGTTCCCGACCTGAGAAATGACCTGGCCTTTCTTTTGCACATGTTGGACCAGTACGATCCTCTGCTGGCCCAGCGTCTGTCTGTTTTTCTGTCCCCGGTGAGTGAGAGCAGACTCCTGGAGGAGAGCTTGGAGAGACGCTGGGGCGAGGAAAAGCTGCGTGCCATGACCAACGTGGATGCAGAGGGCTGCTCCAGACTGCAGCTGGTGGCCTTGCCACGCCTCCCCCCAGCCCTCTTCACCCTCAGCCAGCTCCAGGTCCTCAAACTTGAGCTCATCACTGATGCCACTTTTACAGCACAGGTGACCAACATGGCTGCACTCAGGTGAGTTTTACAGTGATGAAGTCAAACTTTGCTCATGTTTTGTTTTTTTGTTTTTTTGCAATTTACATCCAGTTGAAATCTATATCTTACACTATTTTGATAGAAGAAACTTTTAATGCTGTGATGATGCTGTTTTTTTTTTTTACACTTTTATTGTTTGTTCATACATCAGAGAGCTCCACCTCTATCACTGCACAGCAGCCGTGGATCCCAGTGCACTTGGAGTCCTCCAGGAGCGTCTGGAGGTCCTCCACCTCACCTTCACTCATGCATCAGAGATCCCCAGCTGGGTCCTCTCCCTCCGCAGCCTACATGAGCTCCACCTCTCTGGACGCCTGTGCAGTGATGGTGGCGTGGGCCGCAGCTGGGCCCTGGGGAGCCTCCGCCAATTACGTCACCTCCGTGTGCTGGTAATTCGTGGCATGTTACAGAGAATCCCTGGGGAGCTGTGTGAGGTGGTGGGCAGCTTGGTGAGGCTTGAGATCTTCAATGAGGGCACCAGACTGCTTGTGCTGACAGGTTTGAAGAGAATGGTTGACCTGACAGAGCTGCTACTGCAGGACTGCCAACTAGAGCGATTGCCCTCTGCCCTGCTGGCTCTTACCAAAATACGGACACTCGACCTGCAGCATAATAATTTGAGAACTCTGGAGGAACTGCTCAGCCTTGCTCATCTGCGACGTCTTTCTTGCCTCAGACTCGCCTGTAACCGTGTCCTGGCACTGCCGGCAAGTGTTGGTGTGCTGCGCGGCCTGGAGCTTCTCGATTTATCCAACAACCAGCTTCAGAGCCTTCCTCCTGCTCTCTTCACTCTCCGACGCCTTCGTAGGCTGCTGCTGGCTGGTAACCTGCTGGAGGTGCTGCCTGCAGAGGTAAAGGGTCTACAGCTGCTTACAGAGCTGGATCTAAGTGGGAACAGGTTAGAGAGCCTTCCCCCTGAGCTCTTCAGTGGCTGTTTGGATCTGCGCATCCTGAATGTGGCTCACAATACTCTGAGCTCATTACCCAGTGGGATTGCAGCTTTAAGTCAGTTGTGTAGGTTGGACTTGCGCAGTAACAGTCTGGAGGAACTACCTGCTGAATTGGGCTGCTGCCCTGGGCTGCATGGAGGAGGTCTGCTGGTGGAGGACTGGCTGTTCCTTTCTTTGCCTCTCCAAGTCAGGGACTTCCTGAGCCGTTCTTGCCACTCATCTGTTGCATATTCAGAGGATAGTTCCCGTCCAGAGTCTGACAGTTTCCCATACTTCTCTCCTACACAGTGGAGCTTCTCTTCTGCTCTGGAATCACAGATATAGGTATCCTTACATTGATAGTATTGTGTTAGGAAGGCCTTTTTGTTCTGAAGGCCTTTTTCGGGGATCAATCGTTTTTCCAATTACCCATCGGTCTCACATCCCAATCATATGAAAATATGAAACAATGGCATTGTGAAGCTTGTTTTGTATACTGAGTTTTCAGGTTTTTGATGTCATTTTCCATTGCATCTGGCAAAAATATTTATGAGCTTGTCTTTTAGAATGTAGCTTTCCTGATGGTCCATTTAATGTGAGGCTTTAACAATCATTATTTTTACATTTACATTTTAGCCCACACTAATAACTTAATTAAACAAGTCTTAACCTGTGCCTTGGGGAAAAATTTAAAAAAGCATTAATAAATC
>JAOWBC010000458.1:19992857-20010794 GCA_028566105.1 Hypoplectrus providencianus
TAAAATAATAATAATAATAATAATAATAATAATAATAATAATAATAATAATAATAATAATAATAATAATAATAAAACCCAAACAACAACAAAAAGACAGAAACACATAGAAATGTATAAAATAGAAATGTAAAAAGAAAGATCGGGCTTCTTGGCAAATGTACAGATCAGTCATAATCAAATGAATGTAAATAGATAAAAAAATTATATTGACGCCCCAAAATCTGATTTCAAACATATTTATATACATATTTAACTTTGACCCGGTACATGCAAGAGTCTATACATATATTTTGCATTAATTTTAACATGCAATGTTATTTATTTAATATTAATTTAAATTATATATCAATATGTTGGCGTAAATACTGTTTGTCTATGCGTTGCTGTAGCCCGCTTTTTTTACACTGCGGTGTACTGCGGCACACTTCTAGTCCAATCATTGGCAGCTTTTTCTGATGGTTGTCCAAATTCACCAATGATATCGACCCGCTTTATAGGAGGCGGGACTTCCGGTTAATCGTATAAACCAACTGAGGCCTCTCCATGCGGTTTTGATCTGTAGGTGGACGCGTAGCTAACACCAACAAGGTAAGAATGCAATATCTATTCCATTGTTGTAATTTCATTCTCAAAACTATTTCCGACGCTTAGGAGTTAGAAAGTAATTTAATATCGTTAAGGACTCAAAGTAGTATGAAGGAAATATCTTCATTTGTTTCTTGCTTCAACAGCAGGATGCTACTGAGCTAGCTAACGTCTTATAGACTAGCCTATTTTGTTAGCTTCGCCACTCGTCCTCATATATAATGTTGAGTAAGTGCAAAGCGTTATCCTTGTCATATTACATTGATTGCATACCAGAATTTTATTGCATAAAGTTATCTTTGTGTATCATTTCACTTGAGCCCGTCAGATAGCAGAATAGTTGCCGTATAACTAGTTAGCTTGCCACGTTAGCAACCGTTATGCAACACAATAGCTTTTCAGTATTGTAAGCGGCTCTGAAGCTAACCGGTTTGTTTAATTCAGCGTCGGCTAAACTGCAAGGTTAGAATCAATCAAATGTATATGTGGGGATTTGTGTGCTTGCTGGGGATGATTTGTTTTCAAAGAGCAGGCAGGACTGCCTTAATAAGTACGCATTTACAATTCTACAAATGAATCTAACTTAGCATAGCTCATTCAATGGCCTCACATCCTACGACGGTTTTCAGGAGTGCGCACAACAGTGCTAGTGTTCAGTGAAGCGTTTACAACAGTTCTAGTACCTCTGTTTATACAAACCATATACATTTTGCAAAGAAAGTAGACAAACACAGCTTTGTTAAACCAGTAAACATCCAGTGAAGCGTGAGGTTAGAGTAACGGCCTCCGATGTTGACCAATTGAGGTAGCCATGGCAAATGAACACATATTTCTTGGACTGTCTCAATTTAAAACTGTCTACCATGAGTTCTTTCCTGCAAAGATGTATGGTACATTATGTATCCTATGAACGTGTAATTATAAAAATACACTATATTTTTCCACAGTAAACTCTTGATTTTAGTAGAGCTTATGTGGCATCACCCGAATACAGTACAATTGCAGTATAACAGTTTGGCTGCAGTTTGGCTCAGCAATGTGATAGAAACACAATGGGAAAATAAATAAGATGCACACTTCTGTGTACTTTTGAAAATGTTATGTTGCATTGGTATTTTTACCAACATCATTTGTCTATATGAGCTGCTCAACATGTCATACCACCCCCGCAAACTATAACCAAATATAAAATACATTTGTATTTCCCTCTTTTAGACAGACACAATGGCAGAGAATGATGTTGACAACGAGCTGCTCGATTATGACGATGATGAGGAGCCCCAAGGAGCACCTGAGAGTGCTGCCCCTGCAGGCAAGAAGGAGGTGAAGGGTTCTTACGTTTCCATCCACAGCTCTGGCTTCAGAGATTTTCTGCTCAAACCAGAGTTGCTCCGTGCCATCATCGACTGTGGCTTTGAACATCCATCTGAAGGTAGGGGA
This sequence comes from Hypoplectrus providencianus, assembly GCA_028566105.1. Taxonomy (NCBI): domain Eukaryota; kingdom Metazoa; phylum Chordata; class Actinopteri; order Perciformes; family Serranidae; genus Hypoplectrus; species Hypoplectrus providencianus. The sequence continues at coordinate 19,994,885 of JAOWBC010000458.1, forward strand.
CATTCATTTCTGCATCTTTTTGGTAGGAAAGACAAACTCGCTTGTTCAAGAGAGGGCTATGTTTTTTGTTGGATCTTAATTTGTCCCATGCTGTATTGTGCACAGATTAAAGGTACTCGATGTCTTACGTATCTTGCCTTACACCTTTTGTGTTTTTATGTTTTATTTAGTCCAGCATGAATGCATTCCACAAGCTATCCTGGGCATGGACATCCTGTGCCAAGCCAAATCTGGTATGGGCAAGACGGCTGTGTTTGTGCTGGCCACACTACAGCAGATTGAACCTGTTGATGGACAGGTTAGTGTGCATTTTCAAGTCTCTGTAAAGGGAGAACCATTAACTGAAATGAGTTTCATGATGTCGACATATGATCAGAAATACATTAACACTTACATACAACATGTTTACATGCCCAAATCGGTTTGCAATAGTACTCTAGTAGCCTGCTTTTTTGTAGTTTGGCTAACTTTGTTAATACTATCAATTTAGATATAAGGGTTTGAGAAACAGTGCAAGTTCCTTTAAAATTATTGACTTTTACTGATTAAAAAAAGCTGGCGGGACTCTCTAGTGTGAGGATTGAAAAAATAAATACATTATAAAATTGCTGTTAATTGTAAAAGGTTGTATAAGGACCTTAATTGAGGTGATTCTTTTAATTCAAATACATGTGTGTAAATTTCGGTGAGTTACTTTAAATTTGAGGGTTGCTTTATGTACAGCTAACATGTCCTGTTACAATGCAAGTGTCTGATTCAGTGTTTCTGTGTTCTCTTTAGGTGTCTGTATTAGTCATGTGCCACACGCGAGAATTGGCCTTCCAGATCAGTAAAGAGTATGAGCGTTTCTCCAAGTACATGTCTTCAGTAAAGGCAGCCGTATTCTTTGGTGGCATGGCCATAAAGAAGGACGAGGAGGTCTTGAAGAAGAACTGTCCTCATATTGTGGTGGGAACCCCGGGCCGAATCCTTGCTCTTACCCGGAACAAGACCCTCACCTTGAAGAATGTCAAGCACTTTGTCCTGGACGAGTGTGACAAAATGTTGGAGCAGCTAGGTGTGTTTTAGTTTCTTTTTCCAGTACTGGCTGGCTTTTCTTCTCTGTTCTCATTGATTCCAATGCAGGCTTTTGATGCGAGCACTTACCCATCAAGCACCATTTACTGTATTTAATCGAATGACTCTTTGTGTAACAGACATGAGGCGTGACGTACAGGACATCTTCAAGATCACACCCCATGAGAAGCAGGTTATGATGTTCAGCGCTACACTGAGTAAGGAGATTCGACCAGTATGCCGCAAATTCATGCAAGATGTAAGTGATATTGGTTTAGAATTTCTATTGAAGTTGACATGTTTTTTTACCTTGTTACTCAAACGTTCAAGAGGTTTACATAACTGGCACTCTTTCCTCTCTTTCTGCACAGCCCATGGAAGTATTTGTTGATGACGAGACCAAGCTCACACTCCACGGCCTGCAACAGTACTACTGCAAACTGAAGGATAGCGAGAAGAATCGCAAGCTCTTTGACCTGCTTGATGTGTTGGAGTTCAACCAGGTACAGTTATGTAGCTGTTGCATTGAGCATGGCTGTCCTGTTGCAGGAATTTTCTAGTTGATGTCACAGGAGTGTTGATCTTTCTCAAACAGGAGGATTTTTTTTTTTTTAGGATTTAACTTCGTCTGTTCTGCCTGTAGGTGGTGATCTTTGTCAAGTCAGTGCAGCGCTGCATCGCTCTAGCTCAGCTTCTGGTGGAACAAAATTTCCCTGCCATTGCCATTCACAGGGGGATGGCTCAAGAGGAGAGGTGAGACTTGTCACACACGCATACCCACTCTCATAAACATATGCTCAATTGAGCTCTGAATGCAAAGTATGTTTATGGAGCACGAGGCCTCATCAGTTAACTCAACACATCATTACCTTCAAAGAGGGACACTGTCCTGTAATGCCTGCAGCAGCTGTTTTGATAATTCCCTCTCTGGCTCTGTCCTCCCTCCCTGCTCCTTCTTACTATAAAGGCTGTCTCGCTATCAGCAATTCAAGGACTTCCAAAGGCGGATCCTGGTGGCCACTAACCTCTTTGGCCGAGGGATGGACATCGAGCGAGTCAACATCGTCTTCAACTATGATATGCCAGAAGATTCTGACACCTATTTGCACAGGGTGAGAACCATAGCAGGGAAAATACCTGCACCTGGTTTCCCCTCAATGTTTGATTTCTGTCAAGTTTCTTATTAAAATGATTGGAATACCTATGGGCCCCTTTCAGACCAGACACTAGCTTGTCTTGGCTTATCTAGTCAAAAGTAGCAGCATGGTCCAAAAAACATACATACTGCTTTAACACAGTTTGTCTGCTGGTTTTTCAACATTGTGATACAATATAATAAAATATATGATGACTTTTTAATTTAATTTTGACATTATATATATCGTCATATTTCCCAGCACTGTCCTAAGTGAACACCTTCCTAGGGAAGAAAGAAGGAAGTAATCAAAACAATACAGACTGGGACCTTGTTTAGAGCCTCATAATAACATGAAGATTTAAATTTATTGATTTGTGATTGCATTGATTATATCAATTCAGATGTGATCATATAGACTTTGCGAGCCTGGACATTTTTTGGTTAAGGTACCTTGAAAGTGCTTAAATTTGATTCCACGATCATGTTGATGATGTTAGTGGCTCATTGTGTAAAGTGCAACAGTTTGGTACATGACTAGGGTTTATCTCATGTCTCTGTTCTCATCAGGTTGCCCGTGCTGGTCGGTTTGGAACCAAAGGCCTGGCTATAACTTTTGTGTCAGACGAGACCGATGCCAAGACTCTGAACGACGTGCAGGACCGCTTCGAGGTCAATGTGGCCGAGCTGCCCGATGAGATTGACATCTCCTCTTACAGTAAGCCTTTCAACTTCCTAACTCCTGCAATGCCTGATGTGTTGGTAAAGCTGGCCTGTTGGAATGACTGTAATTTGTGGATTAATAGTTTCAAAGCACTTTGCTATCAAAACAACACACTATCAGTGCTAATTGCTGACGTTGTGTATTTTGCGGGGGTGTTTAATCCAGTGAGCTCTTGTCAGCTGAACATTGCCCCACAGATAATCAGCTGCTGTAATGAACCTTGAGTCATCTTGGCAGCCTGAGCCAGCAGCTGGTGCTGCCATGTAACTGTTGGGCTCTCATCACATGGAAACTGCCCATACATGTTTAACCTGTTGCTGAAAAGTTGGTATGCTCAGCTGTTGCTCATCGTGCTGTTCTTGTAAATGTTCATCTCGTGTCTCTCCTTCTCTATCCCATTTTAGTTGAGCAGTCCAGATGAGTCCTCCAGCCAAGCAGAAGCTCCTTCTTCATGGATTTTGTGTCTTGTATTTGGACGTAGACGTATTTCACTGTTGATTTGAAAGCTCTGCTCGTTCCCTGTGCTCACCAAACATTTATTTTTATTGTCAGTTTTTGGGGACGGGGGGTATGTTTGATTTTAATTTGTCTTTTACTGTCTTTTTTTTCTTTTTTGCTTAATGAAATTAAAACTTTTTATAAAATGCCATTTTTACTGTTGTCTCTTGAGAGGCTATTCTGCTCTCTCCCCCCATTTACAATAATTTCCAGCAGAGCTTCAGGGAAAAGTATAGACAAGTAGTTCCACGGAACATGTAAAGTGAATTTTAGAACCTTTTTTTAAATGTTCAAACTAGTTTGTGTAGGAACTTCTTTGTTTTTTTGTTTTTCCCCCCAATGCAACAGTTAGTTCTTAAAGTCATGTAGTGACACTTGAATAAGTTTTGGATCAGATGGCAGCTCTCTTTCAATGAATTTCCAATTGAATGCCTCCAATAAATGAAGTCGCCAAATGGAGTCCTATCGGTGAATTTGCCCTTTTTGTTAACAAGTTTGTTTGTACACCATGTCAGTAACACATTGCTTTAAGGGAATAATACTTTATCAGTGTAGCATCAAAGCAATGGCAGTTTTTTTTTCTTTTGGAATGACCTGTCCCTTAAATGTGTCTGGTATTGGCATGTTGATGTTTTAAAATATGTAAATATATTTGCACACAACTGCAATCACAAAATATAAAGTACACTTGAAGATTGGTGTTGGTAAGCAAATCTAAGCATGACCATTTCCTGTTATTCGTAATTCGTAGTTTATTTTAGTGTGCAGGAATAAGCTGAGAACTGGCATTTTCCTGTAGAAGCCTATAAGCACATTTTATTGGTTGTTTACTGACCAATAACATTGGATGTAGTGATGTAGTGAAATTATTGTAGGACAATATATAATCATGTACACAGCTGTAAGGTGCTTAAACCTTAAAAGGCTTAAATGTACTATCTCTTTGGTAATGTCCAACACCAAGAACAAATGTGAAGATGTCTTTATTCAAAATGCAAAATGAGCTCAGTCAAACTTCTTAAGAGACCAGTTTAACAGAATTAGCAGTAAGGAACATGAACATTTGTTTAATAAGTAATCTTAAAAAGTATGACTTTATTATTACAGATGGTATTCATGTACACTAACAGACACACAATCATCATGCTTTCAAATTGGCACATAATGCTCATAAAGGATCTGAACCCTGCTCTGTTCAGTGCTAAACTATACATGGACTACTTCAGTATAACTCGGTAAAAGGATTGGCCCTTATACAGCAGATAGAACTACAAAGAAGGTAACAATGCATCTGTACATAGCTGCTCTATAGTGTCCTGTAACAAAACTAGACATACAGTACCAAAACCACAGCATCTACAAATAGCAATGGCAAACAATTACCAAACTGATTTTTTTTTTCAACTCACCTGTAAAGTTTAAATCCCCTAAACAAGGTTATCAGGCTTCCAGGCAACAGTCTCTTAACTAAGAAAGCCTACTGTAGCTGAGAGATTGTGTAAATGTTTGTTTCCAGTTTCATAAAAGACTGGAAACATGTCAAATAAGCCACTATCTCATGGCACAAGAGAAAACCCCTTTTTACGGAATAATAACTTGCTTCAAACTGTTTAGAATTACACATTTAAAACAATAAAAGCAGTCCCTCTGTGTTACCTTTGCATGAGAAATAAGGTCTTGAATCTAGGCTGTGGTAAGGTGCGTGATCTTGAACCCAAGTCCCAGTCAAATGAGACGCTTGTGCTCTTTTATAGTAGCAAACCATTTCGGCCACAAAAATGGACAAAGGGACAAACTCCTTTCCCCAATAATGTCCTTCGGATTGGGAGTAGGTTTTTTATTGACCTCCGGCAGCTGGGCCCCTTCCTCTGCAGGGCCGTAAAGCTCTTCACTGCTGTGAATGTGATGTCAAATGACAACATTTCTCACAAACAGACACTTAACCATGAAGAAACATGCGTTATTGTTTCAGTGAGCTGGCATGCTGCTCGATTACAGGCCGAATTGGTCACCAGAGCGGTTCCACCCACAAGTCACAAATTACATGTTTACCTCAGTACACGCAGTTTTTTTCATTTTTATTTTTATAGCAAACCAGAGAGTGGCTGATTTTCTCTTGCCGCCCCTCAGAGTCAGGATTGTAATTTGCGCAGAATTAGGCGGTTGGCGTCTTGGCGCCAGAATCCCAGGCTTGTTCTTCTGGCGCTTGCTAAATGTCTCATATTCTTGTGGAGGCAAGGCAAGGGGATGAGTCCAGCTGTGTAAACAACCTTTGACATATTCCTCGCTAATGCGCACAAAGCCTTAACCCATCAGGTTCAACTTTTTTTTTCTAGTACATACCTCCTCTCCTGTAGCCTTCATCATCCATCATTAGATGTGGCTTTCTGACCGTCGTGACCTGTGATGAGGCCTTGGGGGTCAAGCCCCAGATCAGTGGGGGTCCTTCTCTGACAGCTCTCAGCTGTTTTGTCCCGCTCTGATCCCTGTTCAGCCACGCTGATGCTCCAAACATAGCAGCTCCACCTTCCCCGGTGGCAGGCCACTGTGTCATCATGTCTGTCTCAACAATAAATACCAGTGAATAAATACCAAAAAAAGACACAAGCCACACTCCGAGATGCTTCTCAATCTTCCAGCCCAGTCTTTAGCTGTCAAGTCCTCTCCATGAGTCTTCATTTGGTTGAGTTGTTGGAGTGCATTGACATATGATTTCAGCAGGTTTCATATTGGCTTCAAAGACCAGCTCTCTATTGGCGAGTCAGACCTGTCGCTAAGTAACTGTGATGTGAACCCACACCATCAGCAAAAAGAAACCTAGTTTTGCTGTCACTTCATTATCCCCAACAAAAGTCTCAGGGTTCAGGGGGCCTTTGGTGCATGGCAGCAACATGGCAGCTGATGGCATCCACGTTTTCCATAAAAACTTTGTCCCAGTCTGTAGAAGTCTGGTCTGGACCAGAAACAACTTTTATCTACACTAAAGCAGGGGCTGGTCACTTTTCTCTCTCTGAGGTGGAGATGGCTCATCTTCTTCTCCCCATTCCTCCCCAATTACTCTTTCAGAAAAGACATTTTGATGTGTTCACCTCGCTTGCGTCTACTCATAGATACACTAAGGACAGCTATTCTATAATGGGGACCACTATGGGGGAGTAAATGTCTCTTTCTGTGAGGGAATGTAGGTTGAGGGGGTGGTACCACTAGTCGATGAACTTGTGTGTGTCTCCGTAGAGCCATCGCTGGGGAGGCATGGCGGCTTCATTGAGGTGGTTGCACTCGTCGCTGCACTTGCATGACTGGATGAACATCACAGACCTGTTGAAGCGTTCACCATCAGGACAGGCGAAGGTCACACTGGCGGTGCGTGTGCGACGGGGTGAGCAGCAACGGCCGTCCCTACACACGCCACAGTAGTTGGGCCTGTACAGGCGAGTGCTCCTGCAGCCGGCGTAGGACAGGCGGTGAGGTTCAGGTGCCTTATGGGTACGAGAGCACTTCCTTCCTTTCTGTAGAGAGAGAAAAGAAAGAGAGTGGAGTGAGTTTTTCCGTGAAAGAAGGTTTAACTAGACATAAGAGTTTACAGCCATGCTAACCATAGATGGAGTTCCTTTAGTTTTCACCTACAAAATATAAAAAATTCAGGAAAAGACAAAAAATTACCACAAATTAACTTAAAATGAAAGCCTCACAGAGTCGCTCGACTATTTTGAAATCTAAAAGGCAAAGAGTGACAAGACAACAACAAAGACACAAATCCTCAGCATAAAGGAGCAAAACAACCTCAAGTAACAAAAAAACTACAAAAAGACCAAAAAAATTACAAGGGGGCAAAAACTGACAAAAAGGAGACACAAAACAAACAACTAGAAATTGGACAACAACCACAAAACAACTACAACGAGCCACAAAATCACCACAAAGACATAAAAAGAGCCAAAATTATCTAAAGACAGACAAAAAGATGCAAAACAACCACAAAGAGACACAACATGACATGAGGGGGCACTAAACAACCATGAAGAAACACAAAACAACCACAAAGTGACACAAAACCATACGATGAGACATAACTGGCTAAAGAAAAGGGACACAACAACTGCAAAATCAAAAATGCACAAAAAGTTGCAACACGTGGCGTCCCCTGTGGTTCACTCTGGTAGACCTAGTACGCTAAGTCCTTGCAGTGGTGGACCCAAGGTCCCCTTGCCACATGTCTTCCCATCTGTCTCCCCCTTCCATTCTCTCTGTCACTATCCAATACAGCATGAAAAATGCCCCAAAAATCAATGCAAAGACCCACTTAATACAACCCTGATGCTCACAGGTCAATGATGCTAGTAGACCTTTGTGAGTGGTAGGATCTGTCCTCTTGGGTGCACAGTACTTACACAATTCCAACTCAACTCAAAGTGGTTGAGACATGTCAGTGTGGACCAAAGTGGTGTAATAAGGGACCAGTGTTACCATCCCTGCTGTTAGCTGCTGGCATGGATAATAATCTTTCCTTTGGTGCAGCTGTGATGCAAGTTACTCTGTAGAGGCTGAACACCGTTTTCCAGTGAAAGCTTTACAGGATCACATTACCATGTGCTGAGAATCACAAGTGCCACACCGCACAGGAAAAAGAAAAAACTCGTTACTCAAACTTCGAAACATAAAAACAGGGTTAATGCAGTTAAGTACAGAGGCAGGGAAAAACAAAATAAAGGTCAGAACAACTGATGAGTGCCAGAGAGAGGAGCATGCCAGCAATAGTTAAGGATTGACACTGATACACATTAACACCCACAGAGGCTGTGCAAACATTGGGAGAGCACAGGGAAACAGGTGCATAACAACCCATCAGCCTCATGAGCGGCTCATGGCGAGAATGTTTCTGAGAGTGTTGTGTATGAAATGTGGGAGAGCAACAGAGTGGGCGAATCAAGTGCTCTTTAAATCACACAGCAAAGAGCCAGTGAGTGCAGCTGACAGCCACAGTGTCGCAGGTTCAGCGTGGGAGAGCTCCAAACCCCCACAGACACACGAGGAGGTCTTTTTTTCTTTGTCACTGGAATCTTATGGGATTTATGCCTCTCTTTGTTGGGGTATTTATAAATCAAAGCTGCAGTGATGTTTAGCTATTCGAATTGAAAACTTTGGAATAACTTTAAAGTTAAAATATTGACATATTGCACTGAAAACCATTGCAATGTATTGCATACAGTCATCACAAATATGTGCAGCATATTTTGCATACTTCCTGCCATGCAACCAGCAGACACCCCCTAAAGCCACTGCCCCCAGTCAAGCAATAGTCCAGCACATTAACCCCCAATAAACTTAAGTTTTCAGTTTTAAAACAAATACGATATAATATTTTAATTAGCGCCTAATGATAGGCAAATTTATTACCACTTGACACAGCCAACAGGGAAGTGTAAAACTTGGCAATGACTTAGCTAAAAAGATTAAGCACATAATTCAGTGATAAATGATACTTTCTGCTTTAGAAACAAACAGGGTCAGTTCAACCTGGAAGGACAAAAGTGTCACAGTTGATGAGAAAACAATACAAAACTGGAATTTATATTTGGTTGTTATTCACATCCATTGATTAATTATAACATCTACAATTCAAGCAAAACTACTCTGTCATATTTAGGAGAAGATGTCAACATAAATAAGTCAATGTTGTTTTGGTTTCCCAAATGTCTTCAGGGTGAAGGTCATGTGTTTATTTGATCCATCCTTCAAACCATCTTCTCTCATTTTGGGTTGTGGAGCCCTTCTGGAACATCTAATAATAATAATGATATTGTCTAATATCTAAAATCTAATGAGCTTTGAGTCACTTACATTTACACTGTATTATGATTTTTTCTTGGCACACCATCCTGCATAGCATTCAAGCCTTCGGATTCAGGCTTGCACAAGGTATAGGTACCTGATGGGTGTGATCAGTGGGCTCTCCTAACCTTAGCCACTAAAGGTCAACACATAGGCTAAACTAGCTGAGCTGCTACCCAAGAACAGGAGTGAGATTCATAATGAGGCTTCATTAACAGTTGGACAGCCATGAACTCAGGCTATACACAGGAAACATGGTCTAAATCTGCTCTGTCTGCTGAGGATGTCTTCCACACAGCAACAGAACTGTGAATAGACCTAATGGACCAGAAAGGGCTCCAGCTACATAGAAATTTAGGGGTGGGGTTGTACAAATGCCATGATATTAATACCAATCTGACCCCTTGAAGGCTACCCTTTCCTGAATCTATTTAGCATGGAGGCTGGGCTGCATGGTTGTGGTCCATAAGAGGCAGAACTGCAATCTACCCCAATCTTCAAAGCACCACACACATTCCTCACCTTGACAGGGATAGACATGGAGCTACAGGGCCGAATGTTGCACAGACGGGTCTCCTTGATCAGCTTACACCGGGCATTGTCATTGGTAACACGAGAGGAGACGCCCATCCCGCAGCTCCGGGAACACTGGGACCAGGAAGTTGTCTGCACCACGCACTGATCTCCCACCTGCCTCCAGGCTAGGAGAGATGAAACAGAGGACGAGTAAGGGGAGGACAATGCAAAATATGGAGGGGTCACGGAGAGAGAGGCGAGATCAGCAAACGCCAAGCTGGGGGAAAAAGGGCCTGTGGGAGAGAGAGGGAAAAGGAGAGGTCCAAAGATGCACAGCACACTGGCCTCATTCACTGAACAGGCAACAGTGACGCATAGAGAGGGTGATTACAGAGAGGGGAAAGCTGGGTGACAGAGGTATGTGCTGTGTGAGAGCAGTGTGAGAGAGAGAGAGCACCTCTGGTGTGCAAGGAGCCAGTGGAAAACAAGCCTCACATAAATGCTGACACACACACACACACACACACACACACACACACACGTCGGCTCACAGTGAGGCCGTTTGTGCGTCAGGGGGCTAAAATGCCTAAAACATAAACATGATGCTTTACTGTGTAGAGGAAACAGACGGCACTCTGAGGCGACATGGCGGCAGCCTCTCTTACCCGCCAGGTGCTTGTTTCCACGTGGCTTGTCCCACTTGCGCCCCACCTCCACCAGCTCGTTGCCCAGAGTGTCCTTGTCCTTTTTGGGTTTGTAGGGGTACAGCTTCCGGTAAGGTTTCGGATAAGGCTTCGGGAAGGGGTAGGCAGGGTAGGGAATGAAGGGGTAAGGCGGGTAGGCTGGAGGCTGGGGTCGGCGGTGCATCGGGGGCACGACCGTGGTCCCCTTGTGGCAGTCGATGGTGAGGCAGCACTGGCCTGGCACCTTGACCAGCTGTGGAGCGGGGCAGGAAGGGGACGCCAGGGGAACGTGGCTGGGGCAAAGGGGAACACAGCCCACTGCTCCATCGATGCAGGTGCACTGGTGTTTGCAGCCAGCGCGGAAATTCTCGCCATTTTGGTAAATCCGCCCATTGTACTCGCAGGAGCGGCCCTCTGCCTTTGCTGAGGGAAAGGAAGTAGGAAGAAGGTTTTGTCCAAATACTTTAAAGAACGGTTCAGATTTTCATTTCACAATTATCATGGCCAATTAACAATCCCAATATTATTTCACCACAAAACATTGGAGCGTGCAAACCATCACTGCACTTGGGGAATTACTGTAATGGCACTTTGGCTGCAGTTTGAATCAATATAATTGTGACATCTTAACCCTACAGATGTCCTGACACCCTGTGTTAAGACACACTTTCTTAATACAGGCTGTGTAAGTTCTGTGGATCCAGTGTTTTAATACTTTCACAATATTTATATAGCCTTAGACCTGCTTTATTGCATTTTTGACTAGATAGTATGTTCACCAATTGGAACTGTTCAAATTCATTTACATTTGACCCATTAACTTAATCTCAGTGGGACTTTTTTTAGGGACTTGTTCATGAAGTGGGCCTGCAAATCTGATTGGCCACCGTGGGTGCTATCCCATTATGTCAAACCATGATTGGCTGTCCACCCTGTCAGAGGCAAGACATTATGCTTATTTATTTGTATAACGGTACTTTATATCCTGTGACTGTTTTTTGTGCATTGTGTTTAGTTTTCTTTCTTTCTAGCCTTCGTTTGGCATAAAATACCTCCTGAGAAGTAAAGAAGAAAGTATGGAAACTTTAGATCACATTTGAATGGTGCCACTGTTGGCTGTGATTGGTTGGAGCATTTGTCTTATATAACAATATCCAATATAGGAATGTAAGACACTGTTAAAAACCTGTAATGTTAGGTATTAAACTAAAGCATTGAGGACAGAAATAGTTCAATTACATTATTCTGATGTGTGCCACCGTTGTTTTTTCAGCACCCCACTTGGGACACCTAAGTCAAAAACGCCTGGACACACCACTGGACTTTTACTTGCTTAAATGAAGCATACATAAAGTAATACCCCTTCATCCAAACATTCGTGATCCAAAGAAAACTCGAAAACTGATGAAAACTTAAACGACAGGGAGAACGAATAAACAGGAAGTGGCTTGAATCTTTGATATGCCTGGAGATCAGAGTAGAAAGCGACAGACACACTATCTCCATATTTATGAAGCAAGCTCTATTCTTGGATCAGAAAGGAATTTTGACTTGTTTACAATGTCCTTACCCTTCGCTCCCTGAGTGGGACTCCCCATGCAACACCCCGGATACCCCCCCTTTATTTAGAAACACCCCCAAATAAACACACATATAAAAATACCACTGTGCATGCATGTGTGTTTGTGTGTTTCATGGGGCTGTTTGTGTACACACTGAACTACTTATATAAATCCCGGAGTTGGCCAGGTTTCAGTCGCAGCTCATGAAGGTGCTCTGTTTTTGAAACGTGGCACAGGCTTCAAGACCGAAGCCCCTATCAAAGAGAAATTCCAGCCGCTTGCCTCGGAAGCCCAATTCCCCACCCTGAAGTTACACATTCCCTCACTCAACCCTGAGCTAAACCCCAAACTCAATGCCCAATCTCAACCCAAAAACCCCTGCGTCTGACACCTCCCCTCTCTATTTCAGCCCTCTGTGGTACGTACCCCTGCAGATGCCATGGGTACGGCCCACATCATTGCCATAGTTGCACTCCAGGCCCTTATGGTGGTCACAGGGCCTCCCTTCGTGGCAGTCCTGGTTGAGCTGAGCGGCGCACACCTTGCAGCAGCCGCAGCCATCCGGGACCGAGCTGACCCCTGGGGGGCAGGATGGAGGTCCTGCGGGACATTCACACACCACTGGACAGCCAGCAGTCACCTACAGGAAGGAACATAATGTGCATTTTAGTCAACCTGAATACTGACTTCGTACAGTACAGTTACAAGAAACTGAAGCAAGCAGGACAATAGTTTGACTCACATTACACACATGGCAGAAATTCCTCAAAGTGTGTGAGGCTTAAACATTCGCTGAATGCCCGGCACTGTCCTGAGCCCCACAGGGATATCTGTAACCCTCTGTCGCCTTCCGCTTGGCATTCGCCAGCCAAGCGGGGATGAAAGGTGCGTTCACTGACCCAAAATCCCCCCACCCTACCCTCCGGCTCATACATCTTTTGTTTCACACCCCCTCTCTCTCGCCACACACACACCACAGTCACTCCAACAACTCCCAGTAGGTATTGGGATCACAGAGAGCTGCCAGTCTGGCTGTCCACAGTCAGATCACCTCAAGGGATCCCTTCCTGGCTCTGCTCTAAACCCAGGCCAGGTCCTGGTCTGCACTGTTACTGGTTCACTGTGGGTCCCATGTTGGTATGAAGGATATGACATTACACAATCCAGCAACAATAGCTTTCCCCTTTTAGCATTACCGTTGGGTATAGGCTGACAGTTGGTACATCCGCTAACCTACAGTCACATATTAATAGTGTGCAGCGAGTTCATATTGACCTTAAGTGTATTTCTAACTCCATTTGTATAACTGTTGGGTAATATTACAGTTGAGTAATACTGGACCTATAGAGAGGAACAATTTACTTTGTGAAAAAGGTGATTTGGTAAAGTTTTCTCTCACAAACACCACGTTCCATTACTTTATTTAGATTTAACTATAAATACAGAGGTAGAACTACATTGCGATTGAATGTAACTAAGTACATCTACTCAAAGTACTTCACTACAGCTCAGTGATTTTACTTTTACACCATTTAATTTGGCAGTTTTAATTACTTTACACGTAATTCATGATTTATAACTGAATGGTGGAAAGTACCTAAGTATATTTACTCAAGCACAATTTGAGTTACTTTACTTGAGTATTTCAATTTTATGATACTTAGAAGTTATACTCCTCTACAATTTAGAAGGAAATATTACCCTTTTACACCACTACTTAAAATTTCAAATGCAGCTATAGAATATTTTTAATTGAAATATTTGATAATCTTAAAAAAACAAAATCACAATGTTGCAGATCAGACAGCTCAAAAGTAAAGCTGAATTTTTATAATAGTGATTTCTCTAAAATAAAGACAGTTTGCACTGAGCAATTTTAGAGCAGAAAAACTCCCCAATAACAAACATCATACATTTTTGAGAGTTGGACTAAAAATTGTCCTTTTCTATGCAGATTTTGCATCAATATGACACACAGGTACTCAGAAGATAATGAATAAAATAATAACTGAATGTCAGTCAATTGCTGACATTTAAATAAAGAAATAATACAAAGCTAACAGCATTTTCCAAAAGCATAATTTTCTGCATTATGTACTGTAAAATAGGTTTCATATTGCCTTTGCCATATGCCAGTATAACTCTGATAGACCACTGTCTGCCAGATAATATCAGTTGGCTTTACTCTTATTAGTACATTTAGCCCATATATATATATATACATACATACATGTACTTTGATTTAGTTCAGTTTTGAATGGAGGACTTTAACTTGTATTGGAGTATTGCTACTTTTACTTGAGTAAAGGATCTCAGTACTTCTACCACCAAAGACGCATGATGCAAGGCTCTTTCAAACATAAAAACAGAATGCATTTAATTCAAAACGAGTGAATATATTTACCAAAACTACAACATTTTTGGTGGGATCTGGACTGGACTGTCCAGCTGTATATTGCCTATACTTAAATCAGCTCAGTCTGGGCCATCACCATCAGAAAACTGCAACTTACCATCCATGCTTTTGTAATATTGATCCTATGATATCACAGCTTAACACACAGCTCTTTGTACATTTGTTAATAAGGCTTACATATTTTTACTGGAGTGGTATTTTCAATGCAGGACTTGTACTGTTTTTATATTTGCTGAGGACCAACTGAGACATCCCTCTAGGACGTCTGGTGGTCCCTCAACCTCAAGCTGGAAATCAGCACATTCTCCAAAACTAACAATCATACATTGAAGATAAATTCATTTTACAGGTGCGTCATAAATCACTAGTGTAGAGCTGAAGAATGGGATTTCATTCGACCATTATTTTGAAATGCAAAACTGTAGTGCTGTACTCAATGTAACCCGTAGACTGCAGCCCAAATCTGCACGAGCAATGGAGTACAGGCACGTGAGTCATTATTCCTCAGTGTTTACACACAGTGACACAAAATAAACCGCATGTACTTACCAAGCCCACTGTCAGCGCTTGTAGGACCGCAAATAACAGCAGTATCCCCATGTTTTAGGCTGATTCACATAGAAGAAGAGGAAATTAAAAAATAAAAAACAACAAAAACAATTAATATCACAGAAAAATAAATCCTCCACTGGCGCAGAAACAATAGCTTTTGTCCACAGAGATTAAATCCGACATGCACGACGCTTCTTATATCTCCTCCATCACTTGTAAACTTTCATCGATCAAACTTTGAGGCTTGTTTTTATATCAGCCCCGTGCTTTTTATGGCGGCCACGCCCACAACGGACCTCCTTTAACCAATTAGGAGGCAGGCGCGCGGCCAAGGTATCCCGACAGGAAGGGGGAGGGGGAGGGGGCGGGGCTTGGAGCTTCAACACGGAGAGCTGAGGTTTGGGCAGGGGGCGTGGTCAAGCATGAATGCAGTCATTCATAAAAATTCAGAATTACTACATTCCAAAGAGGACCTGGCTTCTGGGTATTTATTTATTTATGTTTGAGCGAAAATAATATTTTCAATGCTTTAAAGTTCTTTTCACACGCATACCTCTGTCCGGCTGCTGCTTTGTGAAAAGTAAAATAAATATACTCAGCTGCTACTCTGTGCAACATTAATACAAGGAGCAGCCATGGAAAACAACTAGGAATTTCCTTCCCCGACTTTATAAAAATACATTTAAGCAGATAAAATACATATACAAGGAGAGCAGAGTGTTTCTTGGAGCTGCTTATGATTGAGTGATGGTGATGTTGAAAATGATTATGATAATCTCCCGTGCAATTCATCACCCTCTTTTCCTCCCTCCATATCCTGTCTTTAGCCCCCCACATCCCTTTTACCTACTCAGAGGTTCCCAGGCCACCTCTCTCTGCACACACACACACACACACACACACACACACACACACACACACACACACACACACACA
>JAOWBC010000458.1:20012533-20022955 GCA_028566105.1 Hypoplectrus providencianus
CCCAGGCCACCTCTCTCTGCACACACACACACACACACACACACACACACACACACACACACACACACACACACACATGCAAAAACAGCTACAGCTACCAATGTAAACACACAAGAAGCTAGTTCATTTGAATTAAGGTTTTCATTGAAGAACAGAGGTGAGGACCGCCTGGATAATCTTCCTGTCATCTAAGCAGACACGCATACAGGAAACCAGCCATCTGCAGTACCTGAGCTGCTGGCTAACTTACACACTGATACTCTGTGTGAGAGGGTTAAAAACAAATCCCACATCTATGCACTCTCAAATGTTACATTAGAGTGCTCTCTGCGGACATGAGAGAATGCAGTGGGCTGCTTGTTGTAATTCAGTGAGAAGGACTGTGGGTGGTTAGACTGTTGTTTTCCCTGCAGTTGCCCTTAAATGTATCATTAGGACAGGAATGACTGCAGTGATTTGTGTAACTAGAGAAAATGTCATCCTCCTTCATTCTCTATAAATCTACCCCTGCTCTCAACCAAATGTTCACATATAGAGTGATGCATTCAGTGCTGCACAGATATATAACTGCATACACCTCTTATAAGAATTCTTAAATATGCATATTTCTATGTTGTATGTAGCCACCTCACGTACCACGTCAAATACAATATTTATCCAAAGAAGCAACTACCTTAGGGGTCTGAAATATGTTTGCAAAGGTGTCTGTAACCTGGATTCTTTGTAACGCCCAGCAGGGGGCGACTCCATTGCTTTTTTAAAGGAGAAAAATGACCCTACTTATCATTTTATTTACTACCTCAGAAATAAAAAAAAAGTTTATAATAAGTTTATTGTCTCAGCGGCTAGATTTAAGTATTCTTCAATACAGTATTATGTTCAATTTATAAATTATTTCCAAAAAAATGTCTTGTTCAACATTCAGTTGTTCTAAAATACACTCATTAGAGTCTGCTGTTCATTTTGAATTACAGATGCAACTTTTATAACCAAGCTAGCTAGCTGGGTAGCTAGCACAAGCTAGCTGATAACTAGGCATCCACTTCCCAGCTTCACCTCTTGACTAAATATAGTCACTTTTGGCTCCAAAAGTAGTTGGTAACAGCTTAAAGGCTTAACCTGGAGGTTTCAAAACTTTAGTCCGCTAACCGATAGGTGACGTCATGGTGACCAGGTTTACATCTTTTAGAAATTCACAAATTCATTTTTTTACCCAGACCATAACTTTTCCCCTAACCTACCTATCACCTTAGTTTCTTTGTTTAGTACTACACGATTAAAATTGGAAAAAGGAAATACAGTTGCAAAAGTCTCATGTAAATAATCTTTTTAAATGCGCAACAACTAAAAGTGTTTACATCCAGATGGTTAGAATATTTTGGAAATAGCTCCAGAACAGCTGCGAGTGTTGTAAAAAAGGCCTTTTGTGGTTTTGAAAGATCGCTGGCTATCTATTTTTTTTTTTTTTTCAAACTCAGCTGTAATAGTAACACCCGAGGCATGAACTGTGGCTAATACACACCTTCATACACACACTCTACTGTATACAGAAGGTGCTCACATACACACAGAGGTCTACACAGGGAGCAAAATTATGTATTCACCAAACTTCCATGCTCTTCCCACACAAACCATTTCTCTCTGTCAGTGTGCGGAGGTGATGTAACAGGCCCGGGTAAACAAGCCCAGCACGTACAGAGAAAATGAAGGCAGTAAAAACATTAAATTCTCTTAAGCTTGTGCGTGTTTGTTTGCACCCACTCGCACCACACACACACACAAGGAGAGAAATATGTTTTTGTTGTTTTCATTTTTAAGTTCCATTGACTCATCAAAGAATGTGTCTTTTCCACTTTGGTCTCGGTGACTTCCATCCTAGACATAATAAACAAACATGCAGAGTTTCCAACACACCAAAGTGAAGGCATTCATTAGGGGATACTAGACACGGCCACTGGGAACTTAGCCTGGCGCGGCGACCTTTACATTCTGAGCTGACAGCAAACATCAACTCGTAATGGTGAAAGTGACACAAGTCTGCTTTAAGAGTTCACTGGAAAACCTCCCCGTTAAAAAAAAAAAGTCATAGGAAGGGTTGGATGGGCAGGAGGAGGGGCAGGGTGACGGGGGGAAAAGGCGAGCAACGGCAGGTGAGAAACAGATCAAAAACAAGTCAGTGGAAATAAAGGACAGAAAGGCTGGGGGTGAGGGAGGGAGGGAGGGAGGTGTAGGCCACATGCACAGGGCCAGGGAAATATTAAGCACTGAGAAAACAAGGAAGTAGCTGGAACAGGAGCAGAAAGTTGGTGGAACAAAAGCAGCTCACTTTTCACATCTGATTCTTTGCCACGGAGAGCACAATGTGAGGTAGAAAGGTGGTGGCAAGGTGGCTTTGTTTGTCTCAAAAAAGAGTTTGTTTATACACGAGGGGGGTGAAGTGGAGAGGGAGACAGGTGTGGGGTGTTTGTTTGGGAGAGATCCTGCCACACCTGCTATGACACCGCTCACAGGCTTTCTGTGGCACGGCCTACAAACACAACACACATAAATAGGAATAACTACACAGTTACACACATAGGCAAGACTCCTGAGACTGGATTTATGTAATGTGGGTAAATGAATGCCATATAAAGGTTAGCCGTTAATGTTTTTTTTTCCATGATTTAATCAAAGCAATGTAAGCCTGAAGGTCCAGCATATGTCTACTGCAGAATATATCACTGGTCCCATAGACTTCAAAGATGAGTGGGGACAGGTGTCTTTATTAACACTGTAAGTAACTGTGCCAAAATTCATAGTGAGGGACGGATTATCATTTGTCTTTGTCTGATTTTTATGAGAAAAAAGGGGAGGGTTTTATAGTGTTTTCTCATCCTAAATTTAAATTTTATGGGTGCTCTGGTATAATCACAATGTCCAGGATACCAGTGTTGCATGTCATATCCATAGATAGATATATGTTTATCTGTGACCGTATACCACTGTTGTTTGTTGCCTCTGTCTAACATAAATATTAAACAGACAGATAGATGCTTACGGGTGAAAGATGGCGGACATCATAAGTGCTTAATCTTTATATTACAAGCATGCTATAATTAGACACAATTGCACTTCAAGCTAAATGCTAAGTAAAGGGGTTTATTTTTTCCATTTGTTCTGTGTGTTATGTTTCATAATTTACACCACTGTTGTGCTTATTATAGTGTTTATTGACTTTTTTCTGTTGTTGTCTGTCCTCGTACCCTGAAAACTCACTTTAAAGAAGAAAAGCACTTTGGCAAGGCATAGTGATTTTTTTTCCGTTTTCACGTATGTCACATCTATCATTCCTATAATTTTGCTGTGTCTGTAACATACATTTGTGTGTATGGGTGTTTGTCTGCCACATGGACAGATATGAGGTGGCTGGAAAAAAAATAAGAGTGCACAGCCTGTTCCAAAACAGAAGAAATTGGAAAGAAAAACAAGCAAAGCTCGAGTGCCAGTAAGAAAGGATGACGGGAGGGGGGCAAGGAATTTAAGTCCTAAAGTTATTTTTAAACCAAGAACAGGAACTCTACTGTTGACTTCCCAAACACTGAAACATAGATCGGTATAAGAGCAGAGCTGGGAAAAGGAGACAGGGAGGACACACACACACACACACACACACACACACACACACACACACACACACACACACACACACACACACACAAAAACAGCTGTCAGGTGAGTCTGCCCATACACGTGTCTTCATCCACAAATCTGATTCCTGTCAATATTTGCTTTATTTCATGCTCAAAAATTCACACTCTGCTCAAGATGTGGGGCTGCATACTTTAATGTACACACAGCATTTGGCTTTGGGTTTAATGATATATTCAAAGGCCCAAACTTTTTAAGACACTCAGGAAAGGCATTCATTTCAACTTCTATTTATACAAGTCCCCTTTTCCCATGTATATATATTTATGTATACATATATATACATATATATTGCATGTGGCTTAATTGACTATAATCAAGACATAGTGTTCATAGGGAACATACATCTCAGAGTATCCCAATTACAGGCCAGTAAAACAGAAAGATAGGAGTCACTTCATTTAAAAGACATATGAGGAGACGCACACAACATTACTGCGGGTTCAGTTTCACACTAATTGAAATAAGTACAAGGTCATCAACTGTAATCTTTTTTTGGTGCAATCTGCTTATCAACAGACCTTAAACTGTGTACTTTCCACCAGGAATGCTGTTATTATAAATAAAAAAACATCTGGGTTTATAGGGAGTGAGCTGGGACAAACAAAGGCAGTAGGGGGAGCGTTCTGTAAATTCAAACACACCCTGTCATTCATGCGTGCTTCGTCACAGGCTTTTATGAAACCGCAGCTTCATCAATGGCTGTTGTATTCCCAACTGCAAGCTTGTGTAGCAATGCAGGCCGGCTGCTGGAATAAACAGCTCAAAGAGGACAGCGATCAGGTGCAGCAGTTAAAACGATCCTAGGAAGTTGTTATCTGTCAGGAGACGTGCGGTTTGGTTTGCTCTGCGTCACAGAGTATCATTTCCTCTTGACCTTTAAGTCGGGTCAGGGCCCTCTGTGATGAGTGGGGTCAGCCTTTGCACGCACTCCGGGCCCTGGCTCTCCTGATGGGGGCAAAGGAAACTGGGTCACCTGTACCTGTTCGTCAGTGGATATGCTGATGCTGCCCACCCCACCAACCACCCAGGGCAAGGTCACGCCCTCCCCTCTGGATCCCCCACCCGCCTCCTTCTGCGTCTTCGCCCTCCCCTCACCTCCAAGGTGTCACAGAGAGCACCCTTGTTCTATCCCTCTCCTCCTTTCCACCGGGACCCCTCAAAAATCCCAGATATCCCTGCAATTTCCGGTGCAATGTTTATTTGGCGGAAAGAGGGCTGGGGGGCGAGCTGCCTTGAAAAAAGAGCCTCACTCACAAACAGTTTGGGCTGCGTTTGAGGGTAAACATGTGCAGGAGGGGTATGCGAGGCGAGCGGTAAGAAGGACTGAGGCTCGTGTGTTCTGGTCCTGACACATAGATCCCACCTCAGCAGGGACACAGAGCACCGCTCTGTTCAGGCCCCAACGGCCACAGTCTAATAAACATCCCCCCACCGCCTCCCGTCTGCTCAATGGACAGCACCCTCTGCTGGGGACATGAGGACACGACACAGAAAAACAGGGTAAAACAAACACACCAAGATCCTGAAATAAACATCTCTCTCAACGCTGCAATTACTCAACAAGTGGGACTTGTTAAGTCATTTCATGCATTACTGTCAATACAGGGGAGGGATGTAATACCATGAAGACTTATAGAACAGTAGTTCCCAACATTTGAGCCGTTACCCTTCATGGTTTAGCTAATTCTTCTCTAGCTTTTGCCTTTTCACAATTTTTATTACTTTGAAAGGTGCAGTGTGTTGGATTTAGTGGCATCTAGCAGTGATGTTGCAGAATGCATCCAACACTCACACCTCCTTTTCCATGCATTTAGTGAACCTCTATCATGGCCTTCAGATCATGTAAAAATGAAAAAGGCCATCTTGAGAACTAAGGTTTGGGTTTCCTGTTCTTGAAACATAGCCATGCAACACGGAGCAATCCATGGAAGATGACCTGCTCTGCAACAATTCCTAGTTTCATGAGGTTGAACAATACTGAATAATTTAATAATAATGATATTAATAATTTAATGAGCCGATAATTAGCCAATAGAGCCCCTTAAATCCTACATATTGCTTCTATAAGCTAACAGGCTAACTAAATTTCAAGTACAGATATCAAATTGTGTGGGCCATATAATGTGTATCCATTATTCTTTTAGCCAACTTCTTCCACTGTTTATACCTAACTTGATGCTATTTTTAACCATTCATCCATTTAAACTTAGGTTACCTACAGTATCAAGTGTTTATCCATTACTTTCCAGTATGCATATCTTACTTTTATCTAATATGTGTATTGATTATTAGCTATCCATAATACATTAAAATAAGTGTTCATTTTCAATTTTCTTTTGCTGATTGAGAATCTATTCCTTTGAGATAAAACGCATTGACATTGTTTTTTTTTTAACAAATAATAGTGTATGAATTATAAGCTAAATGTCCTTCCATTAGTTTTTGCAGTCTTAACTCTGTACCTTTCACTTTTTGCTATCAACACTACAGTAAAGGCTAAGACGCGTCTGCTTACTTTACCAACTTTAATACATTCTCAATGTAAAACACAGTGAGTCACATCTGAGTCAATTCGTCTATAATGTCTGACTACTTATACCAATTCTTTTCATTGAGACTCCTTCATGCATCTAATACTGCAGAAGAGCAGGTAACCCCTTGACTGAGAATCACTACGCAACATATTGCAGCCTATTTTTGTTACCCCTTGTCTTAAATATATTAAGACTAAAAAACAAAATCCTGGTATAGCTAAGGCAACAAATACAACAGTTGTCTGCTCAATACAACCCCAATAACTTCATAGAGCTCAGCTGGTTCCAGATATGCATCAGACAGTACAGGTATTCTTTTTATTATGTCTGCCTCTTAACTTATCTATCCAAGATGGCATCTCACTGAGGATTCATGTAGCCATAATGCGCCAACAACTCAAATGCCAGCAAGAACATAACAGGACATGAATCTTGTGCGCAGATCAGTATAAAACATGACCTGAAAAAGTCAGTGGTCTTTTGTTTGGTTCATGGACATCATCTCACTTCCTCCTCAGTAAGAGTGGCTGCAGCAATGGCACAGGTAAGGGATGGATGGGAGGGCTGGGGTAGGCATAGGGTGAGGGTGGGGGGGAGTTTTCAGGGAGCAGCAGAGGCACATGAAGAAGGGAGCCCGACTGACAGAGTGGAGGTAGGAAATGTGGACGTCTGTCCCTCCTGTGTCTTGCTGCTGTCTCTCGATCCTTCATTAACCCCTTGTGTCTGGACACAAACAGTTTCTGCTCGTTGTTTGCAGCGATAGATTCCTTCCCGTTGCCATCTGCAATGCCCAGACTTTGCAACCACTGACAGAGTCTGGCATCTTCCTCTTTCTCAGTGAGTGACGGCACTGCATACTTCTGTTCCCCCGCACAGTCCACCTTAAAGCTCCTCTTTCTCCTCTTTTGCTGCTGCTTCACTTTGATCGCAGGATTCTCTGATGTCTGAAGTGGAGTCACCAATCTGGCCTGCCTGCCCCTGCTTCTGCCACTGGCTCTTGCAAATGGACGAAGGTGAGAAAACAGCTGCCTGTCCTGCTGCTCGCTTTGCACCTGAGGGCTTTCACCTGATGTATCTGCAAAACCTCCTGACCTATACCTATGTGAGTCCACATCAGGTTGAAATGCATCCAACATTGTGCTGGAATGAATGTCCTCTGATCGTGCATAATTAAGTCTTTGAGCAGGGCTGCCTGTCTGGATATCCCTAAAGGTGTGTGTATCTGACATTTTAGTCGGGTGTGTGTTTGCCGGCAGCACAGCTCTGGATCTGCAGAATAGAGAGCGGAGTCTTCGATGTGGGGGCAGGTTGGCAGAGAGCCTGGGCGGTCCGATGCTGTGAAACAGCGGAGGAGGTTCAAGGATGGGAGAGGGTCTTGAATTTCCAACTTTCCTCTCAATGCTTTTATGCATCCTGTTCAAAAGTGCAGAAATACTTCCAGTAAACAGATCCACAACAGTCCAAAGTTAGGGTGAGCAAAAAGATCTCACAGTGAGTTTATAAAAGAAATCTTCTTTACAGCTTCATATCACAACATGTGATAGTTTTTGCAGTGCCACAAAGGAAAATACAAATGGAGTAGCAATTCAACACACACGGGAGTCTGACTCTTCATTGTTACAAGAGGATACTTGTAGTTGTCATGACAAATAATCACTGAAAGTACCAAGATTTTCCCTCTACACTCCTGTCTTCATCATCTGGTCCTGGACATGGTTTACCACAGGTGATGCTACGCTTCCATAATCCTCTCTCTCTCATGGAATATTTTCCCCATCTGGGCGTTCATCTATATTCCCCTCTGTCTAGTGTGTTTTTCAGTCGTTTTGAGTCTGACTCCACTGAGCCTTGGATGACACCCATCTCTATTCAAAACAACCCACCCACCTTCTCTCTCTTTCATCCTGTTGCCCTCTTGGACATGAAAGGCACAGTCCATCGGCTATTTCTTCACAATAAATTATTAATTTATGTGAGCAGTCAGCAGGGGATGTACTTTATTTACTGAAGAAAACTGGATCCACACATTATATATTACTTGTTTGTCTTCATAATATCATGAA
Organism: Hypoplectrus providencianus; assembly: GCA_028566105.1. Lineage (NCBI taxonomy): Eukaryota > Metazoa > Chordata > Actinopteri > Perciformes > Serranidae > Hypoplectrus > Hypoplectrus providencianus. The sequence continues at coordinate 20,020,821 of JAOWBC010000458.1, forward strand.
TAAAAATGCAAAACTAAGCTAATGACTCATGCATACTTTCAGTTAAAGACCTCCCTGTCAAATACTGTTATAATATTACTGTTTATGTTATTGGGAGCAATGACACATACAGACAAATCTACATACATTCATTGAGGAGACTTTTACAAATATGTTATAACACAAAAGAAACAAAATGCTGTTTTTCCCCAGCTCAGTGCATTTTTCAGAGCTTTTTAAATGAACCATCCCTTGAATAGAAATAAAAACCCACATAAAATATCAGAAGTGCTGCAGTGAGATGATTTAAGAGGATTGAAACAAGTTGAATCAAGTCCCTCCTTTTGCACATGGATTACGATGGCCACTATATGTATTATTCTTTCATTTATGAATATACATGTTCAGACATGCCACATATTCACACACAATTTATTTCATTACACATTCACCCCAGCTTTCTATGTATAACATTCAGGGCCCACTTATATTGTTATATATATTACAAATATATTATTGAATTATTATTATTGATGCATTTATGTAATTAGCATTTTATTGTCTACCATCAAGGGTTCGTTCGAACTACTTAGTACAGTGTTATGTGGTTTGATTTATAGTGTGCTCCTTAAATGATTTTTAATTTAATAATTATTACAGATGGTTGCCAGAAGTTGTGAGGTAAAAGTACAACATTAGCCTCTAAAATACAAGTAAAATTCAAGTCTTCTTGAATGAACAAGGAAAGGAAAACAATGACACCACTGAACTGCTGCACATAATGCAAATCTTGGTCTAGGTCAGTTCAAGATATTTAAGATGCATAATGCCATGTTCCTCAGGATATGTCAAAGGCATGGCACATCTTTGAAGAGACAACAACATAAAATACAGTCACAAAGGTTGAAATGATCAAATAATGGACATATACTGAATTGTAGTTGATAGAATTATAAGTTAATGTATAATAAAAAATAATAATTTAAAAATGTAGGTATTCGAAAGGATGAATTGCGCTCTTTTGCCTCGCTATTCATACACGGACTACCCTGCGTTTTCTAGCATGGCCAGATGATGGCGCTGCTCACGGAATCGCAGCTAGTAGAGGCGATAAAAAGCTGCTCGGTCCCTTTTTTAACTGCGGCACCAAAGCGGAAGTACTTCATTGGTCCGCCAAGGCCAAGAAGATCATCGTTAGCTAAGCAGCAAGGTAAACACGAATAATGGATGGTATTCTTTTAATTCGTCTATGCAGCGTGTGGCATTTTTTGGAGTGTGTTGTGAAAATGTCCCTAATAAGTTTGTGTGTGTGTTCATATTACTCGGCGAGAGGAGGAGACGGCAGGGGAGGCTAGGAGGGGGAGGAGGACGAAGAGGGCAAAGTCATGTATGTAGGTTAATGTAGCCGCCGGTATATACGCAGCTCTCATAAGAAGCCATGAATATACAAGTTGGTGTGGTAACGGAGTAGTTTTTATCAGGGAAAACTATCAGAGAAGGTGTTGAACGGTTTAAGCTCGTTGTTTCTTCCCTCTTACGTGTGTGAATGTGTTGTAACAGTAAAGCAACATGGCTGATACTGTTGATGATGATAACCTCATACAACTTCACTTTTCTAGACTGCTATCTGACAGGCTAGCAGCTGTGCTAGCAGTAGTTATAAGTAAAAATGTTTGATAGGAACATCAACGCATGAGTAACTGAAATATACAAAAACGGTGTTGCAAAACTAATGCTTGGGACTGCAGGTGAACTCAAAGTGACGGATTAAGCCTGTGTAACAGATGGTTAAGTCAATGAAGAACAGAAGGTTAACTGTTTATGTTGACTTTCATTATTTCTCCTGTAAATCAGCGACTAATCCAGTGTGATAGCGCCCATGGCTGCAAAGTCACCTGTATTTGCCAAGTAATTATATAATCTCTATAAGGGCTCAAAGGAATTTACATTTGCAGTTAGTAGCGATTATTCGAACAATTCGATCCTCAGAATGTTATTATCTATCCTAAATTCGCTAATTAATCAATTAAATTCTAGTATTTTCATAGAAAAGGTATATATTTTTTAAGTTTTGAACTGTTGGTTGGTCAAACAAACAATTAGAATTCGGGCTGAGCATCGATTCAATAAGTTTTTATTTTTTGTAAAAAAAAAAA
>JAOWBC010000458.1:20026116-20038598 GCA_028566105.1 Hypoplectrus providencianus
ATATCATTCTTAATTTGATGCTTTCTATTATATGCTGCGTCCCAACTACTTTCTATAATAGCGGTTGTACGTCTTTTGCCCGTTCTAGAAAATTAATAATTATATCTGAGGTAATAAGAAAAATAAAATAGTATGATACGTGAGCTACATTGATCGTAAGAACATACTAATTACAGCTTGAACCTTGAGTAAAGTGCTGATATCTGCTGGAAATATAGATAGTTAGGATAGATAGATAATTTAGCATTTCAGGTCTACTTGCAAATAAGCTGCATTTTATTTTTCTGCATTCTGTAGAATCCTGCCACAAAACCAAAGTTTGGTTGTTTATAGCACAATATCATGTAACTTAAAGTAATGAAAGCATGACTGAATACATTCTGTATACATGTGATTCTGTATACATGTGGTAGGGAAAACCAGAAAATGCATTTTGATGCCATCTTTGTGTACTAAAATTCCCATTTTAAAATAATTTTTGCATACATATGCTGAAATTGGCTTCAATGAACCGATCATTTATGTCAGCTCTGTCCCATGTCCTGACCAACATGTAATGCTGTGTGTAAACATGCAGGGTTTAAAGTCATGTTAGTGCTTTCAAAGCTTATGTGGTGCTGACGACTATCATATGCATGTAACAATCGAATCAAACCTTGTTTGTGCTTCAGGTAAACACACCTTAATCAAACAGGAAAACACACCCACAGAACCTGCAGGCAGAATGGCTGTAAACATGCAGCCTTTTATGCTGTTATAGTACATTAGACGTGTTGTGCATTAGTCCTGCTTTATGTTAATCAGTGTCAGACTAGTCTGAGATCACACTGAACTCTTTTAATTAACATTCTTCTCCTGTGCTTATTTCTTTCCCACAGATGGCTCACAGGCTGCTTATCCGTAGAATTTCGACGTTCTCTGCGAAAAATATCAGTTGCCTCCGACCATCCACTGCCACCACCACCGCCTCCTCTTCATCTTTTTCCACCTCCCTTCAGTCAGCCACAACCCGGGTCTCCTTCCTCTCCCCATCACGCACTCTTCCTCGCTCCCTCCCTCACACCTCCCGCCGGGAAGTCTCCTTTAATGTGCAGGACCATGAAGACTTCACAGACAGAGTCATCAACAGTGAGCTGCCGGTGCTAGTTGACTTCCATGCACAGTGAGTACGGAAGGGAGGGATGGTAGCTGACATGTGTGACCCTCCAGACCAGCAAGCTGTATTTTAATTTAAATGATCAAATGTAGGAATTATTTAATTGGTCTGTTTCTAAAAGTAAGTTAAAAGAACAATAACAACTCAGGGAAAGCTAACAACTCTTTGCTTGTGATGTGTGACTGTTGTTTTTTTTGTGGTTCATACGTTGACATTGGAAAAGACCTTGTCTTGCAGCTGTCCTGCCTCTTTAAGTGACTTGAAGTGTTCCATACACTGTGTGTGACTTGCTGTTAAAAATAAATACACATGTACACAACTGACCAGGGGGATTCCACTCTCAAAGCTTGTGAAGTTACACAACCACTCCTGAAGGAAAGCCACTGTGTACTCTCTCAGGCCCATAGAAAGTAAGACATATATTACTTAGATCTAGATAGAGTTGAAATGCTTTACCCAGATAAGGGGCCAGGTAGATGTGTCTTCATTTTCTATATGCTCATTTTACCATAAAGGGCAGATAAATAATAAATAATGAAAATATTCAAAATCACCCTAAGCAAATGATAGTCATAAGGGTGTAATGTACTTAATTCAACATTCATATATTTTCAAATACGTGTCCTGTTGCATTCTATTTGAAAAAGTAATCCTTTCTATCCTAAATATGTAAAAAAAAAAATTCTCTATAAAATCATTAATTGTAAGAACCAGGTCTTAGCCACTTTCTAGTCATGGCTTTCCTACTAGCAGCAATTAATATCTTAAATATACCTAACCTGAGAGGAAAGAGTTCCATATTGGAAGGTTATGAAAAAAGAATTTCCACTTTGAATTGAATGTCTGTCTTACCTACCAGAGAGTAGTTAGTAATGGGCAAACCCAGAATAAAATACATTTTCATTTGCCCTGATGCCTTGAAATCATTACTAGTATCTATCAGCTTTTAGCTTCTTTGAGAAATGACTGAGAAAGTAAGAGTTTAAGAGATAAAACATCCATGGCCAATGATTACAATTTTGGTCACACAACCATTGCGGGACCTGTTTGAAAAAGTGCACTTTTAGCCTGTTTCATAGTAAGACAAACTGTCCCTTGAAGAAAGCAGAGCAGCAAGAGCAGCAAAAGCAGCCTTGGTATTAAAGTGAATGCTGGTCCTACTTGATACTTCTGTCATTTCAGGAATGAACACTTTGACCTTGGTTCTGTTTTTCTGTTTTTAGGTGGTGTGGTCCCTGTAAGATCCTTGGGCCGAGGTTGGAGAAGGCTATTGCAAAACAGAAAGGCCGTGTTGCCATGGCAAAAGTTGACATAGATGATCACACAGACCTGGCTATTGAATATGGGGTGAGAGTCTTAGTATTTTATTGCATTGCTTAAATTCAGTCCATATGTTGAATTTGCTATTAAACCTTCATGTTTTTAGTCTGTATATGTAGCAGAGTTTAAATGGTCGTGATGGTCAAGCATTGAATCAGCTACAGAGGACACAGAGATCTTTATCTTTTTATTACAGCAAATGTAGCATGGGGTAAGATCAGCTTGCACGCAGATGAGTTCTCTCTCTTTCTCTCCTTCCCATGTCAACATCTAAAATGCTTTGACAAGGAACACATAATTACAGACATGTGCAGCCCAGGGGGTACACCACTAATGAAAACCCCAGCTGCACAAGTAAAATGGGATATAAGAACACATTCTCATTGGAAATACTAACAAAACAAAACAAAATTAACAATTTTACAGCACTTGTATTGCTAAAACTACAGTTTTTAGGGAGTTGACTTAGAATGGAAATTAATCAAAATGAATTGAAAATATCAACTCATCTACCCTATCTGGTGAATGAAACTTTTATTAAAGCTTCCTTAAGGGACATATTTTGCAGTCACAGTGTTTGATATATCAGACATGGTTGGTTGGGATCAAGTTATTACGATATTCCAGGGTATTAAGAAATCCAGATGGTATGATTTTCAGTATCCTTATAAATACACACATGCCTCTTTTGATGGTGTGATGCTCTGTAAAGGCGATGTATTGTGCAAAGCGCCGGAGTTCAATCTACTGGTGGACCTGGCATTGTTTATCCAACCTACTGTAGATAAAACCATTCCTGCCTGCCTATATGACAAATGCCTCAATGCTGATGTTGATGGCTTCCTTGATTCACTATTCACAGGCCAGTTAGCGCGCTAGTTTCCACATCTTTAGAGCTGCGATTCCCGCTCCGTTCCTCTGGACCCAACACTGCAACTGGACACAAGCCATCCACACCAATGTAGCAAGAAACTTTTCTAACTAGCATAAAAGCTAGATAGCTTGCTAATTCAAATGATTTCATTCTACACTGGTTACAGAAAATAATACAAAATTGTCACTGATCTGGCAATAGCAATGTGCCTGCCTATGCTATGACAAGAGAGTGTAGATGAAACATTTATTCTTGAGATTTATTTATTTAGCAGCTGGCTGCAGAGCTAGGTTGCTAATGTTTTTTATGCTACACTGAATGACACTGAGCTTGGAGCCCCAGTAATCTACCTGCTATGCATTGACTCAAACGCCGGTTTAAAATCCCTACAAGTATTTAAACACAAAAAGACATTTCTGACTAGGCTAATTGAACATTAGATAATTAGCATTGTAGGCTAGAAAAGGTCATACGTGCTACAATGATTTCTATTGCTAGCTGCTCAGTTTTCTGTGTGTCTTTTACTCAAACAGTGAAATATCAGGAAGGTATGACAACATGAGAGAAAATACCACCCTTGATGAACTATATATTGTAAATATAATACTTTTGTCTGTTTCCAGGTTTCTGCCGTTCCGACAGTAATCGCCATACGAGGAGGGGACGTCGTCGACCATTTTGTGGGGATCAAAGATGATGAAGAGCTGGACTCATTTGTCAGCAAGATCATTGGACAATAAACCAGCTGTCCCCGTGCTGCCATTCACCACCATAATGGTGCTGTTTTGTAAGATTTTGGCCATCAGCAGCGAACAAAAACAATCGAGCTGCAATCCCAGCTGGCAAACACTCAGATGCTCACACCCATCCCTAGACACACTGCTTCAGCTTTGCATCATTGCTTCTGTCTTTGTCTCCTCCTGTTTTTTGTTTTATTTGACTAGAGATGGGTGTGTGCTTCCATTAACCCTTTAGTTTATGCCATGCTCCATTTTTGCTGCAGTCCCATTTTCTCTTCAATAATGTGACGGCTCCACAGCTCTACTTATTACAAGAGCAGCTCGGCCGGTGTGTACGTTTGCTGTTCAAGTCTGTAGAATGGAAAATAAACCGCTGTACTGCACTTATACTGTATAACATGAGGGATGGATATTTCTAGTTTTAGCGGTTGAGAGGATTTAACTTAAAAACTGACAATACTGAATGAGGTTTGTGACAGTGTTACTTGTAGTTCCTGCTTTTGTCCACACAATGGTGGCATTTCCCTAACATCGCAAAGCCACACATGGTCATTTTACACCACTATGCCTAATCATGTGAGAGAGGAAGATTTGTGAGTGTTTGTGTGTATGTGTGTGTTTCTTTGGGTCCTGACTGTGAAATGTAAATCAAGTGGGAATTGCAAATATGAGTTGGATTTAGTTTATTACTCAAATAAACTCTATGTACCAGAAACATGACCAAGCGAAGTAATAAAAGAGTCAGAAGATGTTCTGTATTTGAATTGTGTTTTTGTCTGTGGTTATAAAAAAGACCGGGGGTGGGGTCTTAGCTTTATTGCCCCTTATGGCACTGACGTAATATAATAGTTATGTACTTTCCCAGAGATTAATCTCACCACACTGGGAGGATTTGTAAGACTACAAAATTTTTCTCACTAAAGCAGTTACATGAATAATACTGACCTTAAATTATTTTACAGTTATCTCTTTTTATTTTACGGCAGTGTTGTCAGCCCCCTATCTCTCCACCCTCTGTCTGAACATGTAGGTGTTACTCACGCTGTCACAACCCTCTCATCAGTGCAAATGAAACGCCCATACACCACCTTCCACTTATTACTGCCCTCTAAATTACCTCCCTTCTGTCATCCCTTCAAAACTACAGCATCTGCCCTCTTGCCTGCCTCTGTAATCTTGACAGAATAATGCCTGGAGTATGCACCTGAAAAAACATCCTCCAACAAACCTGTTTTCTCCATCGAATTCAACATCAGAAAGACTGTCCAGCACACAGATGCCTGCAAAGTTCAACTTCCTAATTTCAGTCAAACCTGTAAGGTAAAATGTCCGACCACCTGCTGTCTCTCACCAGTCTTAATCTAGGTAATTCCAGAATTACACACATCAGCATGTTGTGGGGCCTATGCCCTTTAGATTTCTGACTTCTGTGGCTTTTTGCTTCTTTTTAGGTAACTGGGGGAATCCTCAGAGTCATAATAATGAGAAACTTAATCAAAATACTGGCTCATTATTGGAGCCATATAAAGAGAGAGTAGAAGGGCATTCCATTCAAATCTACATGGCAGAATGCTCAATGTAGCTGCCATTTTTATGTGTAGCGTTAACGTCTATCTAACTTGACTGCGCTGCTAAATAAGACATTTTTAAAAGTCAATGCTTCCTCCACACTATTGTCAAGTTTTCTTGAGCTAATATAGTTACATTAAAGTTAGTTAGCTAGCTAACTACTATAATCAGGCCTATGCTGGTTGGCTAATTAGTTTGTAAATTCCACCAAGCATTCATGCTACACTGGATACAGAAAATGGGCCCAACAGTAAGCTTGTGGCCAGTGGTTACTGGGCCCCTTCTCTTTCCTCCCTACCCCAATAACAATGCAGGAGGAGAGAGGACAGGAGTGTTGGCTAGCTTACTAGCCAGCTATCTTTCTTCTTTCTTTACTAACCATATAGTTTATGCTGTTAATACACTCAATAGCCCCGATGACGTGTTTTTGCGATCTCAACAACTAAGAGCAAATGCTATGTTTTTGTATTGCATAAAAAGTTCATTCCAATACAGTTATTTTTCTTGCAACACATTCAGAAATTTTCGCAAAATTAAGAGTTTATTAGATTGGGGTTTTTTTGTGAATGTGGTAGCCATCTTGAGAAAACGGATTCGGTTATGCCTTGTGCAGTGACATTATCAGAAATTGTGCTTCTATAGATAACACAGCACACGGGGGTGTTGGGCTCTGTGCCATGTTGATGTAACTGTTCAAAGTTTCCTTTTTTCTTTTTTTTACTGACAGAAAGAGGCTACCACAGTTATTACTGGACATTGTGAATAATTAACTGTGAGTAGGGCAATGCTACAACAAGAACATGTTAAATGTTTTATAAAAAACAAAATAAGTATTTGCCTAGCAAAACGTGCTAAACTCATTTTCTGTGCAAGGACTCTTTCCTATAAGACGGAGTGTGTCACAACTGTGTAGAGTAGGATTAAGTCCTTTCTGTGTCATTGCCCGCTAGAAACACTTGAGTAAATGAGGTCACATGAGGCTGAAGGAGACAGGAGAGCACCTGCAGCCAGAAAGAGCCCCTCTAGTCACCATTTCATCACACACTCTTCTCTCACGATTCACTAACTGAAAAACATTCCCAGCCATGCCTGCCTTCCCCATCCTGGCATGTCATTACAGAGCCCACAGCTGACAGAATTATGCCGTGGGCCTCCAGACTGCTTATTAAGCGCACATCATTTGACATGTTCCATCTGCACTTTTAGTGGTCCTGGTTTGGGTTAGATCATCATAGATGATGTGTTCATGCAGAGCTGCTCAGTAGCAACCAGAGGCAGAGACTCAGTGGTTTCTGAATTGGGGGAATTCCATTGGTATTACGTAAGCAGGTGATCCAGATGTATGGTTGTTTTGTGCTGGTTGAAAGGCATTCCAGCATAGTTTTGAGATGTCTGGGGTTGCATGACAGCACCTTTTGTTAATGATCTGCCATTCTAACCAGTTGCTGCATAGTCTTTCTCTGCTTCTCCAGAATGAGTGACTGGTCTCTAAGCCCTCCCCAGACACACACCTCCCCATGTGGACTGCTCATCCTCCTTTGTCTGCCTTCAGACAGAGGCGAGAGGTGACTGAATAGATGACGACAAGCTCCAAAGGTTCAAGAACAGCACGTAACCCTACACCTCTTCCGCCAAAAACAATAGACCACACCTCCATCCTCGCTCCCGCTGTCTCTCTCTCTTACTCAACCACTCTTGTGACCATATAAGGCAAAAAAAGACAGGGGAAGCCAGCGGCTGCTGCTGCTGCTGAACAAACGGGCCGAGAGGCACAGTTGCAGATTTCTTCTACTGACTCTGTCTCTTGCTTTCTCAGACCCTGAAACTGTTAATGTTTGCTGTGTGTTTGAATTGAAATTGCTTGACACTGATCGATTTTTTTTTTGTTGTTTTTTTTTATCTCGGTGTGTGTGTCTGTGTGTGAGGTTCATGACTGTGTGTTGAAACTTGTGTGTGTGGGAGAGCGAGCAATAACAACACCCAGATCTGGCATGGCCTGAGAGCAATCTGTGTTTATAGTAAATACATAGCTGTATTTATATTTTAAACACATGCTGCCCTCCACCTTGTTAGCTCTCCATTCTGTTCCAGACAAATACCAACCAGAGACAGACAAAGCAGCCACTGTTGCTGTTTATATCACTCCATCTTTTTTCCCATGCAACATAGACATGGCCTACAATACCATATTGATTCAGCATGCATTAGGGATGTTTTCAAATCAGTTTGGATAAATGAGCAAGAGACGTCTTAACAAAAGAGGGAAAGCCTTGCTTGTTTTGCCTTTACTCCACATTCCAGAGTTTTGTGAGTCAACATGTGTCTTATCACTCCTTCCTGTGTACTCACTACTGAGGAAAGGAGGAGCATGGTGGTGATAGAAACAGAGCAAGACTTAAGGACAATGGAGACAAATACTTTACGTGAAGGTGTAATTTGTAAGATATGGCTAGATTATTATTTTAAAAAATTGTAAATATTAACATTATTAACAGACTGTGAAGATGTCAGGTTTAATTTTATCGACAGGCGAAGTCAGCCCCCTTCCAGTGTCCACCATGGGAGCTTATCTTGAGAGAAAAAAAAATGTCAATAGAGAGGAACAAAAACATTTCCCAGTTATTTTGTGAATTGCATATGATGGTCTACACATTGGTGTCATGATTAGCAATTTCATCTCACATTCATTTTGATTCTGGCTCTTTGTGGTTATTTTGGTTACGCTCAATTGTCCATAGGTGTAAAGAAGTGTGAAGGATTGTCTGTTTTTATGTGTCAGTCCAGTGATAATCTCAGATGGGATTGGCTTGAGTTGTAGGTTTGTTATATTGCCATTTAGTTTTGTATAAAAACATCCACTCTGCCCCTCAAAGAAGACCAAAAAAGTAGCCACGGAAAAGAACACAGCTATTGGGATAATAGAGATCAGACTGGATGAAAATGTCCCCGCCTAAGCTCAATCATGAAGCTAGCACGCCATATCGTCTACTCTGACCCTGACTCCTAACTCCTCATTGCATCCAAATGAACCTCCTCTGCCCGGCTGTTATGCTCTGTGCATTCTGCTGAGCAAGGTTAGACTTTATAGCTAGCCCTTCATTCCAACACTTTCTGAAACACAAAATATTAGCTCAGGTGTTGGTCCAAATTTTTTAGTTTGGGAATTTGATACACATTTTTATAGGATACTGAAATGCCTAATGCAAGTCAAACTGTAAAAATTATACACAGTCTTGATCAGTGTCAGAGCTGAGTTTTGAAAATAATGCAACACTTACAAAAGGTAAAATGCTGCTTCCTACTGTTTTTAAGGTTGTGGCCAGTAATTATTAACTTTTAAAACCTGGATGTGCTTGTCATTATTCATTGTGGTCCTGTTCTTCTACACGTAGAACACTTGCCTGTGTGGATTGAAGCATGTTGCGTAAAAAGTCTTGGCAGGCGGTTTGTTCATGGCTGGGGAATGACGTTGAACAAAACACGGGTTGGTTGTCAGAATGATGTGTTTACACTGGGCTCACATTCAAGTGTGAAGCATTTTCCCTCTCAGGTAAGAGCCTAGAGTTTCTAGGTCAAATGGGAGCACTCAACAACCTATTTTCTCTTAAATTTGACACAGATATGACCTACTGGATATGTACATGTATAACTCTCATGCATGAGGGGGTACACACACACACACACACACACTTTCTCACATGAATACCCACACACATGAATTCACACAAGTAATTACACAGCGAGAGTGGTCAGTGAGTTAACATGCCACCCTTTTAACATGCTGTCACTGAATGGGTCCTTTTCTTTCTGACTGAATGATATAATGGCTTTACACACCCTGAATTACAGACACACCCTGCTGCTATTACAACCAAGTGAAGGAAAAAGAGAGACAGACTAGGTCACAGTGAAACGGAGAATGGGAGCTAGAGAGAGGGAGGGAGATAGTGAGGTCAGAAGTGTCCATATTTGGTAATTCATGCCTGCGTTTTAATTCCACATTTCTCTCTGTGCCCCGTGTGTTTGTTTTGTGCCATTGTTGTGCAATTCTTGTACTTTCTCAGCACAAGGTTTCTATTAAACATAAAGTCTTTGTTGTTCTGTTTATTTTAAGTCCCCCCTCTTCGGTACTCCCCCTCATTTTCCTCCGCTCTGCCCCATCTCCTCTCCGGCATCTGGTCCTGCTCAAGTAACGGGTGACAGGGCGACCTTTGACCTTTCAGCTAAAATTTCGGATATTTCCCATCCATCCCAGAGAGTGTGAGGTTTATTGAGTTTTCCAGGCAGGCATGCTGAATGTTCGATGTTTTGCTCTACATACATGTGAGGCCCAGCTGCTAAACGTATAGGAAAACACACAGATACATTCCTTACATAATGGCACATACAGAGCATAAATCACAAGTTGAACTGAAAATGTGAGTTTCCTATGTTTGTCTGGGGATACCAGACATACCTGTGCCCCTGTTATCCTGTGACCTCTCTGGATAAATCAGCACAAGAGTCACCCTTGTGTGTGCAAAATGTGCAGTTGTGTTATTTAATTGCACTGTGTGGTAATTTCACCTAAGTAGGTGAGAACTGCATTAGGTCATGTCAAGAGATGTTTATCCATGAAGCACAGAGCAGCATCTGCTTGTTATTCCTGCATCACTGCAAGAAATAGAAAGACAAAACATAAGAAGGTCAACAGTGAAATACCTATAAAAATTTCTCAAATCACTGCTGCTTTACCTTATTTTTCAAGACGTAGCACAGTCCCTTCAGATGATCTCACACATCCCTTAATCAGAATAACTGGTAATTTTTATATTTTCATTTTGAATTTATATTTAACTGTACATTATTTAACATAATTAAACATGATTTTTTTTTATATTAATGACAATGGTGGCCATTGAGCAAACTGCAATCAACATCCTGATGCTCATGCTTGCTCATCATAAACCTGAGCAACATCCTGGACATCAACCAAAACAGTGACGGGACATATGCAAGACTGAACGTAACTGACTGGATGACATCATGTCGATGTATCCATGATAATAACAAGTTACACACCATTGCTTTGTATTGCTACATTATTTATGTTTGGCTAGAAGCAACTCAGTTTGTTAGAAGTTAATGTCATGAACATGTACTTTGGAAAGCTAGCCAATTGAGATATTAACTCAAATAATAGTTCTGATGTTAGCAAATAAGCAACCTGGGTAAGGACATAACTGTAAAACATAGAAAATGCCAGCTTGGGGTGAGTTTTTATATGAAAAATGAAACAAAGGTCCTTAGTGAATCAAATGCTCTGGCCATGTTGGTACTAATTTTCCCCTGATGCCCTGATGTCATATTCCTGTTTGTTCAGATGGTCCGCACTAGATAATACTTTATGTTTTTGGATGTTGTATTTGTGTTGGAGTCCGTGTTAGTGTTGGTGCCGCTAGTTTGTTGATGTTAGTGGACTCCATTTCTAAGATACTGTTAGCATGTGTTGTACACAAGGTGTTTTCAGGCAAGAAAAACGTATTAATAGGAAACCCCTCTTTTTATTGTCTTTTAAGAACTAGGAGCTTCATAGTTCATGGTTCGTAGAATGCCTTTTTGAGGGACTTTTTTAAATCCTATTTTGGATAGGGACTCTCCCAGCACAAAAGGAAATGTGTGTGATGTGTACAGGGACTGGTTCAGAGATACAAGTGTTCATGAATTAGTTTTACACAGTCAATGCAACACTGGCAGACAACTAACAACACTAAACAAAACAGCATGCTGCAATGAAAAGGAAATGGTTGAAAACATGGACCAACAGTGAAGTCCATGACACCCGGCTTATATCACTGAAACTGTTGAAGGGGCAAATGCAACACGAAAAGAGCCCTTGATGGTATGTAGTTCTCTGAGGAGACTCCCCAGTAAGGAATTCCTTTCAGAGACTTGGTCTGTCTACTGGTTTGGTTCATGTTGTAGAGGAGCTGAAGAGAGGCAAGGCACTCAGGACCACACATTGATATAACATCCTTTGAAATTTACTGGCAAAACTGTCCAGAGTCCAAAAAATGACATTACAGTCTGAGTGTCTTGCAATAAAAAGGCATTTAAGCATGTAAATTGCTTTGTAGTGTAACTGTAATTATACAAACCTGGATTTACTGAAATATTTTTGTTAATATTATAGTGGCATTAGTTAAGTTTGTATCTCATTGTACTAGGCCTACCAGCAGCATAAGCTAGACAACCATTTTATTCATTACTTTTAGCTCACTGTTCAGTGTTTATTCACTAAATATGTTATCCATTTACAGTTGTATCTATAAGCTATGTTTAGCTAATAAATAAACCAGTATTTTTTTAAACGATTGAATAACAAGGTGAACTGTTTATCTGTTGGCTTACCATGACTTCAGTCTTACAGTTCAACCATTAAATCTCTAAATAACTGACTTTAGACTATTTTCACTTGTGAGATATATAGTAAATCGAGTCAGAACCTGTGGTGGTCACATGCACCCCTGGTTGAAAATCACTGTTCTAAATGATCTTTCAATCTCAGTTTGTGCTTCTGATCATAGCTGCATATATTTCATTTCCTGTTTCACAGTGAGAAATTGTTTTCCATTGTTAATGTCTCCCCTCTGGTTGTGGCATGTGCGCTGGCACTGTTCCTTCAGTTTCACTGAGCAAACTGGGCGCAGATCACCCAATCTGGATCCCAGGAGGGTATTTGAAACAAACAGGTTCACACTGTACTGTTCCATTCCTCTGTGTAGTCTTTGGCAGTAGTACTGCAGAACTTTCATCTAAACATAAATCATGTTATTTCCCCCCC